>CM060402.1:55902004-56502004 GCA_030545235.1 Helianthus tuberosus
GTGGGGAGTTTGTCTTGTCAACTTTACTTTGGAAGAATTTAAGGTCAGATTCTAGTTTATTGAATCGTTGAGCAATCTATTTTTTTTTTATTATTGTTATTTTAGCCCATATGGACTTTGCTTGAATTGACTTGGTTTTGCCATTTGGGTCATAAAAGCTTTTTTGACTATGTTATCTTAGATGCATTAGTATTATTACTAATTGATAAGGTTTTAAATTTTATCATGCAGAAACTTTCAGAAGAAGAAGGAGCAACGATTGACAAGATATGTAAAGAAGAAGCAAATGCGTATATACTTTTTGACCCAGTTGTCATCAAGGGTCTTTATAGACGAGGACTAGTCTACTTTGATGTACCTGTTTACGCTGATGACCGTTTTAAAGGTAAAGTCATAAACTAATTATTATCGTTGTATTTCGATATTCATGTTATTTTTGTTCATAGTCACAGAATTCGCTCAAAATAACACGAATTTCGAATTGGTACATTTTTTACCATACAAAATTCGTATACGACACAAACTGCTACCAATTCGCGAATTTAGGGTTTGGTTCGTCGTTTCAATTCGTTTATCCAGATTGTTCCAGTTCATGTTTCCAGAGCGTTTCAACTGATGGAGAATTCCGGCGCCAGTGCTGCAATATCGGCCAGAAAAGAGGAAGGAGGAGAATGGCGGCCGTAACTTGTGTTTCAGCTTTAGGTTTTTAATAAGTTTAGAAACTACATTCAAACCCTTTATCTTTTACGACCATAGTTATTAAAGGCGCTAGGCGCACTCAAGGCGCATAGGCCTCGCATGGGGCCTAGGCGCAAAGCGCAAAAAAAGCAAGGGCCTGAGAAAAATAAAGCGCATAATGAAAAAATTTAAAAATATATTATGTATTAGAAAAAGAATACTATTCTTTAAATAAAGAGTAAATTACAAGTTTTGTCCTTTATGTTTGTCTCAAATTTCAGGCGCTGTCCTTTACCTTTAAAATTGATGAGTTTTGTCCTTAATGTTTCAAAATCTTGCACGTTATGTCCTTTAGGG
Source organism: Helianthus tuberosus (assembly GCA_030545235.1). Classification (NCBI taxonomy): domain Eukaryota; kingdom Viridiplantae; phylum Streptophyta; class Magnoliopsida; order Asterales; family Asteraceae; genus Helianthus; species Helianthus tuberosus. The sequence goes on from CM060402.1 coordinate 55,903,040, forward strand.
CAAACCCAGTTAATTTTTTTTGTTAAAACTGATCATGTGCAAGGCACATGAGGGCATTTTTGTAATTTCACCATTTTAGGGGATATTATGTAAATAATATATAGATAGGGACTATTTGTAAAAATAAATAAAGATAATTACCTTCTGCACTCTCTCTCTCTCTCTCTCTAACTTTCTCTCTTCTCTCTCTCTTCTCTCTCTCTCTCTAATCTGATCTCTCTCCTCGTTCCCAGCCACCACAACCACCACCACCATCACCTCCTGCAATTTCCGGCCACCTGAACAAAACCAACCAAACGTTACCCCCTTCTCGTTCATTCTCCGTCGTGAACCCGTTTGTTCAGAGTCCTTTCCCTTTTTTGTTTTTCTACAAAAAGGGCGTTTGGATTATATACAGGGATTTGGATTTCTTTGTTTTTCTAAGGTCTCTGTTGAAGATTAATAGCTATTTGGGTAAGAATTTGGTAGAATGAGATCTGGTTATTTTGTTTTTGGTGATGGTGGATTGAAGGGGTGGATGTTGATGGAGATGTTGGAGACGGTGGAGTGGTGATGGTGGGTCAGGCGATGGTGGAGATAGTGGGTGGTGATGGTGGGTCTAACGATGGTGATAGAGAGGTTGTGATGGGTGTGACGGTGGTGAAGGACGACGGTCCGATGGGTGGTAGTAGAGGTGCGGGTTTAGGGTGTAAAGTGTTGACCGATTGTTGTGGTGAACGGAGGTGGTGGTTGTGGTGAACAGAGGTGGTGGTGGTGGTGCTGAATCTGTTCTATCCAAAGGTTTACACGTACCTGAATTCTCTTTCAACGGTTGAAGATTCCGATTTCACGAACCTCGTTTCAAACAAACCAAACGGCGTCGTTCTTAGCCTGGATGATGACCAGATGATTCTGGATGATGACCTCTGGTCGGCAACCGACCAATTCTTGTTGGCAATCCATTCGAGTGAAACCGCTGCTATGGATTTTTTTCTCTTGATCATCAATTGTTGTTGGGGGTTTTTGATATTTTTGGTTTTGGGGATTTTTGGGGGGTTTTTGATTTGGTATTTAGGTTTTTGATTTTTGGAGGTTTTTGATGCAAGCAGCAGTGAGTAGAGGAGGTGGAGGTGGAGGGTGGTAGTGGCGGTGGAGGGTGGTGGCGGTGGCGGTGGAGGGTGCTGGTGGTGGTGAAGGGTGGTGGTGATGGAGGTTATATATATATAGTTAAAATAATAATAATATTTTAAATTATTTTGTTTTATTTTTTAAATACTATTAAATAAATGAGGTAAAAAGACTAAAATGCCCTTGAGTGACCAGATTTAACAAAAAAAATTAACTGGGTTTGCCCTAAAGGACATAACGTGCAAGATTTTGAAACATTAAGGACAAAACTCATCAATTTTAAAGGTAAAGGAGAGAGCCTGAAATTTGGGACAAACATAAAGGACAAAACATGTAATTTACTCTTAAATAAATTAAACAAAATCTATTATATAACACTTTATATCATTTATTTAGTACCAAAAGTTCTAAAATATAGTGTATTAGTGCAGAAAAGTAGTTTTCCTTAGATAAAAGTACGGATCTGGCTAGAATTTGCCGGAATTTAGAAAATTTGGCCGGAAACTCTCCGGAATCTAGGAATCTTGCCGGAATGTGCACCTGAACCATCGCCTGGAGAATTAAAGCGCAATTTCCTCGATTTAAGGCGCAACTGCCTCGCCTCGCCTGAAAAATGGGCCTAGGCGCAAGAGGCCATCAACTATGTTTACGACTTTATATTTAATCCCTAAAACTTTAATTTTTTACATATAAAGTGTAAAATTAGTTTATTAATTTGAACATTTAACCCCCTCTATCTTCACTAGTTCACATTTTGTCCTCAAACTTATAAGTTTATACATAAAAATATAAAATAAACTTTATAAATATATATAAATTATGAATAGCTATTTTTTTAATTTTCCACTACCTTATCACTAAACACGAAACAGCGGTCTCAATGGTACACCGTACCGGAGTGAACCGCGAATTAGGTACATCGTACCGGATCGTACTGAAATGAACCCACCCCCCTCCGTACCGAATTCGTGCCATCTTGCGAATCACGAATCGCGAACCGAAACCACGTACCCGAACCGAAGCGAACCGCGAATTAGGTGACTATGATTCTGTTTATAAAATTTCAAAATTTGATATGTTTAGTGTTTCAGTATCCAGGCTGGAAGGCTTTGTTTCCAACCGAGAACAGTCGTATGAAGATCCCATTGAGGAGTAAGATATTAGTCTTTTAAAATTTAATATCAACTCTTTTGTATTCCTTTTATCGGAAAACGGGCATGTGTCAAAATGGATGATTTCTAGAACGTTCTGACTGACTTCACTGCTATTACAGGCTGCTTTATGCTGTTTTTGTGGTTTCAAGTGAGAACTCAACTGTTGCTGAGCTGGCAACAACATTACAGGCAGAACTCTCTCAATTACAGGCTGCTGCATCTTTTGCTTGTAGACTAGGATGGGCTGTCAAACTAATTGACCCGGGATCTGTTCTTCTAGATCAAACTTCTAATGTTCTCAATGATGATGAAGACGGTTCTCTTGTTACTGGAAACACGTCGCTTGATCCCGGTTTATTTCAACAAGATAGTTTAGGGCCAAGCTCTGCTTATGCACGTGTGGCATTTGTGGTTGATGCTAACATAACATCGTACCTTATGATGGGCTCTGTTTCACCTGGTTAGTTTCAATTTTGTAATCTCTAATTATCGAAGTTGTTCGTTTATTACTGTTTTGCCATCGTCTTTTGCAGGCTTAAAATCTCATGCAGTAACACTGTATGAAGCTGGAAAACTAGGGTATGCTAGCATTGAAGATCTTTGCAATGATCTAAGCACATTAGAAGGAGCAAAGTTTGAAGGAGAGCTACAGGAATTTGCCAATCATGCCTTTAGCCTTCGGGTTGTTCTAAAATGTTTAACATCTGGAGGACTCTCTCCAGATGAGTTGGACACACCTGCCGTTAATTCTTCCAACAATGAAGAGGTGGCTGACATGTCACTAAAGCAAGAGTCCGATCCTGCTGGCTCGGGCCCACTTGCTAATGATTCCGATACTGCAAATGGAACTACCATTGATGTTGAAAAGGTTATTCAACAGAAAGTGAGGCAATACCGTGTGGATATTCTGCGGTGTGAAAGTTTGGCTAATCTTCCACCAACAACACTCGAGAGTTTGTTTAAACGTGACTATGATATTATCGTGTCAATGGTTCCTCTTCCTGTTTCTTCTTTTCTACCGGGCCCCAAAGGCCCGGTTCACTTTGGCCCACCTTCACATTCCTCCATGTCACCATGGATGAATTTGGTATTATACTCAGCTGTTGGTTGTGGGCCTGTTTCAGTTGTTCTAATGAAAGGTCAATGTTTAAGATTGCTTCCTGCACCCTTGGCGGGTTGTGAGAAAGCCCTTGTATGGTCATGGGACGGGTCTACGGTTGCAGGTTTAGGGTCCAAGTTTCAAGGGAATTTAGTCAAAGGGAATATTCTCTTACATTGTATAAATTCACTTCTTAAACACACCGCCATTTTTGTACAGCCATTTAGTAGGTTTGACCTTAACGATTCTGGAAAATTGAACACCATTGATATTCCTCTTCCATTAAAGAACTCGGATGGTTTGTTTGCTGGTATAGAGAAGGAAGCATTAGGTTTAGAGCTAACCACCAATGAACTTTCGAAACTGAACTCTTTATTGAGTAATTTGGCGGATAAGTTGTCGTTATGGACTGTCGGTTATATTCGTTTGTTGAAGCTTTTTAAAGACGGAAACAAAAACGTGTTTGCGCCAGATAATGATGATGTGAACTATGAGTGGGTTCCGTTATGTGTGGAGTTCGGGATTCCGTTATTTAGTCCAAAGTTATGCAATTTTATATGTCAAAGAGTGGTTTCATCACAATTACTTCAAACGGATTCTTTTACTGAGAATCGTGATGCAATGCAAGAACTGAGACAGAGGTTACATGAAACATGTTGTGAGTATCAGTCAACTGGTTCAAGTGCAAGGATGCTTTACCAAAGGGATCAACATCAACCAAATACTCAAAAGGGTCAACTTATGACTTATGCAAGTCAAAGATGGAGCCCTCTCATGGAACCCTCTTCTCCGATCGCTGGAACAAGTGATTATCAAAGATTGAAACTTGCCAACAGGCAACGTTATCACTCCGAAATCCTCAGCTTTGATGGAAACATCTTAAGGTATGTTGTAATAATTTGTAATCATATTTATTTATTTTTTCCCGAAACTCTTGAAAAATACTATGATGGTGTTGTATACTTGTATGGGTGTGTTAACGAGCCAAGTTCGAGCTCAGCTTGTTTCATGCTCAATTTCTTCTAATGCTCAAACTCGTCAAGTGACTAGCTTTAAGCTCTAGCTCAACTTGAGTTCGACTCATTTAGTTATTAGTTCTTTACTTTCTTATATATGTATATTTATAAATATTTTTATATTATTTATAATTTTGATATATAACACTATATATGCATACATATATTGTTTTTATCATAGTAGGTTAAAACCAGCTTGATTCCAACTTTTAGCAAGCCGATTTTGATAAACTTAGTGGCTCAGCTCTTTTACACCTCTTATCTTGATTAAACTCTCTGCACAGATCATATGCCTTGACCCCAGCTTATGAAGATGAGACCAAATTGAATGAAGAGAGTGGTAAGACAGAATCAGATGATGTCAAGGACACCGGCGAAACCATGCTGCCAGGTGTCAATCTTTTGTTTGATGGATCCGAGTTGCGTCCTTTTGACATAGGTGCTTGCCTTCAGGCCCGACAACCCGCATCTTTAATCGCTGAGGCTTCAGCAATGTCTGCTGCAATTAAATAGGAGGGGCCCCATTGTGACATTTTAGAGGCGAATTGTGTATACAAGGGTTACAAGAGTTTCTTTTTGTTGATGAGGGAGGAAATTCATCTCGTCCTTCATGCTTCTTAAGCTATATCTCCGGTTTGTATCAAGTGAAGAAGACCTTAAGCCGGCTGTTGTTTTACCACATTAAACATCTCGAAATCTAAAGTACAAGTCACTATACTGTTATTAACTGTAGGTTCTGTTTACACATACTTGAGGGATGCACCCCAAAATTGTATTTGCTTATTGCAGAGTGTTATGGGGAATATGAGAGTGGATTGATTTGTGAGAACAGGGATAAACTTGGTCTATTTTGATTATCTTTATGTATAAGTCGAACGATCATCATGATGAACATTGATTCGGATCCCCCTTTTGTGCTGTGTGTATCATTACTGTTTTAAGTAATGTTTCTGAGTTCAATGAAGAAATGCTTTTGTTCAAAATTGTTGGAAGCAGTTGCAATGTGTTTGCTTTCTCTATGTTATTTAGTCGGACAAATTACAAAAGTTGTTAACTATCTTTATACCCAATTAACTATCTTTATACCCAATTTCAACTTATTACCCAATTTCAACTTGCCTTTAAAATTAATGAGTTTTGTATTTAATGTTTTAAAATCTTGTACGGTATGTCCATCCTTAACCCAAAATTTTTTTATAGTTAAATCAGATCATGAAGCACATGAGGGTATTGTTTAAAAGAACATATTAGATAAAAAACATTAAAATTTATATATTAATATATAATTATACGAGTCAACTGCTATTTTCGTCTCTGTGGTTTGTTTACTTTTGCCATTTCAGGCCAATTTTAAAAAATGCACCAGTTTCCTCCCTGACTTACTGGAAACGTGTCACTTTAGTCTAAAAATTAAAACCCAGTTAAGTCAAACAGGTTAAATGAAAGATATTATTGTCAAGTCATATATCTTTTATTTTCACCTTGTTTTATGAATTGACAATAATACCCTTCATTTAACCTGTCTGACTTAACTGGGTTTTAATTTTTGGACCGAAGTGGCACGTTTCCAGTATGTCAGGGAGGAAACTGGTACATTTTTGAAAATTGGCCTGAAATGGCAAAAGTGAACAAACCACAGGGATGAAAATGACAATTAACTCTAATTAAGTAATTATACAATATTTCTATCTCCTTTTACTACATCTCTCAGTCCTTCCACTATCACCACATCTAAACCCTAACCTGCCACCACAAACTCTCTCTACCCGTCACCACCACTGACCGCCGCTAACCACAACCACCACACCATTCACTTCCATTAGAACCCTTGTGATTCCAAGATCCGGCGAGTTTGACGGAGCTTTGGTCCCGATATGATCGGTTCGGTGATAAGAAATGAGTAGAAGATAGAAACGACACCGAGCAATCACTTATAATCTGGTCTCTATTGATAATTCAACGTTACAACATTGTGAGACCAGTTGGACAGCATGTCCCCTCTGGGATCCAAAAGGTTATCCAAATGGGAACCCCAACTCCCTATTTATAGGCAACAGCCTATGTCCGAATAAACCTATGTCCATCCGTCCGGGTGGACTTTTACAATGTCAATACCTATTCGGATGGGGTTTGGACTGAAATGATGTCCATCTGTCCAGATGGACCTTTACAATATCAACACCGTGTCCAACTTATCTCTATACTATACAATATTCAACACACACTCTATCTAGCTATTCGCACAGTAGCAGACGTACGAAATATGCACCAACAGATTCCCCCTCGGCTATCACTGTCGAATCGTCACAAAACCTTGAGCTGTGTTTGAATATTATGTATCTTCACATATTCTGCAACTTCAATCAGGCATCTTGAAATCTTCAATAGATTCCCCCTTGATTGATGATCCGGGATTGCTTTTGACAGTTAAGCACAAATTCCCCCTGAAACAAATCTTCAGGTCTATGTTTGCACAGTTCACGACTCTCTTCTGATTTGCTAAACTGCAATCTTCACGAACAATCACCAGCTTGAAACTAGTCAATGCAGCATCCTCTGTTTCAGCTTTAACCACATCCGTGTTCAGTTTTTGATATAACATGTCAGCACCACGATCTCGCAATCTGCTTGCTCGATCTAAGAATGTACAAAAACTCAACCGACAATTGATAGAAACTTCAAATACCCCACTGATTAACTTCAAATCAATAATTCCCCCTGAAGATCTGATATCCCATTTACCGCGATCACTTTAACGCACCATAAAAATGATTGATCCGTGTAAAAAGTATTCTCCACAATAAGCAAATCTTCATCAGATAACGAATCATCTGGCTACGTATACTGATCTTCGAAGCATTCGTCCACAATCAGATTCACCCTCTCAGATAATCTCGATCTCGGAAGCATTCATCCACAATCAGCTTCACATTCTCGGACAATTCTGAAGTCGGAACCACCCGAATACTGTTGCAGTGTCACGAATTTCAAAAATGTCGGAATTTCAATATATGACATTGAAATTGAAAATTTTTATTCCTCCTCATTTTTGCAAATTCTGACGTCTTCCCACTGAATTCCCCCTCAAGTTAGGCAATCCAGTCCTCTCTTATCTCTGAAAAACTCGACTATGCCGAAAATATGACAATTTTTCCCAAACGTCAATTTTTCATCATTGCGGATTTTACGTTATGGCCCATAAATAGTCAGATAACCTAGATGATAAACATTCTGCACCAGTATCATGACTACCCCACTAATTTCCACAATCTATGATCGCATCATCAAATCTGTTCATTAAAGCCCCGGATGGTGTCCCCGAACAACCCAGCTTGGTCGTTAAAAACTTGAAAAAAATTTCAATCACCAAATTTTTTCTGGAGACTCACCTCGTCGTTGCGATAAAAAAATGCCTTTTTTTAGGCATTTGTCCATCTGCCCAAATGGAGTAGGTCCATCTGTCTTGATGGACTGATTTTGGAACGAGTTGACTTTTAAGATCCGATGTCCCCATCCGTCCGGATGGACTCTATCCATCCAAACATGTACGAACATCTCAAGAACATTCCCAATCACATTTTTCGATCCAAAATCTTTATTTCTGCGAATTTCATGATGAAATTTCACAGGATTGTGCGAAAATCAATTCCGAATCTAATGATGTCTTCAATTTCGAATTCCATCCGTGAATTGACCTTCAATTTGATGTTTTATTCAATTTTTACGTCAAAACTCCCTACACGTCCAAAATCTATGAGCGTAGGTGATTCAATCAACTGTTAGATCGATTGAATCGGTACCGTAGCTCTGATACCAATTGTGATTCCAAGATCCGGCGAGTTTGACAGAGCTTTGGTCCCAATGTGATCAGTTCGGTGATAAGAAATGAGTAGAAGATAGAAACGACACCGAACAATCACTTATAATCTGGTCTCTATTGATAATTCAACGTTACAACACCGTGAGACCAGTTGGACAGCATGTCCCCTCTGGGATCCAAAAGCTTATCCAAATGGGAACCCCAACTCCCTATTTATAGGCAACAGCCTATGTCCATCCGTCCGGATGGACTTTTACAATGTCAATACCTATTCGGATGGGGTTTGGACTGAAATGATGTCCATCCGTCCGGATGGACCTTTACAATATCAACACCGTGTCCAACTTATCTCTATACTATACAATATTCAACACACACTCTATCTAGTTATTCGCATAGTGGCAGACGTACGAAATATGCACCAACAACCCTAACCCCAATACTAACTAGATCGAACCAGCTCACAACTTTGTTGACTGCCATCGACTACGCCTCCCATCAGAACCCTAACCTGAATATGAACCAAATCGAACCAACCCCCACCACCACTGACTAATTCTACCTCCATTGCCCTTCCTGGCCCCCCGTTTGCCAACTCCACCGCCATCACCATCAATAACCATTGGTGTGTGTTAGGTGTGATATGTTTTTATTGATATTTTAAGCCCTTTTTAACACATTAGTCAAGTTTTAAATTTATAAAACACGATATTCTACTAACACTAAACACACACATGGGCAAGTGCACCCATCGTGAGTACCGAGGTCGTCGAAGGACACAAGAGCTTTTAGTACCGGTTTATCCTCAACGTCTAATCAAATCAAAATTTTTTAGAAAAGGTTTTAAACATGAAAATAAAAACTAAAAATGCTGAAAATAAAAATAAAAATAAAACAGATAGACAAGATGAATCACTTGGATCCGACTCGCCTTTAATGTAACCTTTGATGATTTCCGCACTTTTGCACTTTTTAATAGATTATCTTAGTTATAGTAGTAGGCTGTAACAACCCGCACCTTCGTGCTTGTTACTCTCGTTACACTCGTTACGCCTAGCACCAGAGATTCAGATCATAATGTAACCATATCGCTTACAACGCTATTTCACATATACTCGCATACTTTCAACATGCTATATCGCACATCACAACGCATACACTAACGCTCGTGATGACATCGCGTGGATTGTTAAGCTGCTCCCATCGATCGTCGTGATGCAACGCGATCACGCTAACGACAACATCGCGTGAGTAACTTAAGCGGTCCCCATCGATCGTCGTGATGCGTCGCAAACGCTAACGCAAACGAAATTATTTGTACTATGACCTGTGATATATATATATATATATATATAATAGTGGAATTGTTGAAACTATCAAAACGCGCACTCGCAGGCACGCGCAACCCAATCTATCGCACTTAACTCGACGCTACTATTATTGCTAAAATGCTTAATGTGTCCACAATGATTAACGCATCGCAACGCTCAACGCACGAAACGAAATTCGGAAAACCAACTCGCACAAGCCATCCGATCGAAGGACCATTCGATCGAATGGTCATCCGTCCGGATGGCCATCCGATCTGATGGCCATCCGATCGGAAGGCCCTCCGACGGAATCACTTACACTGCCTTTCTCTCACATCAACAACAGTTGATGTGACAACCTCATCCGACCAGCACGCTCCCAAGCACTTTCCTCTCGATTTCTCGCGATTCTTGTAAGTTTTCACTCTAGATCTTATACTATAATCATCAGCACACACTTTCTCACCATCTTCTCCATCGAATCATACATTTTCACCGTGAAATCACCTGTTTTGGGCTGTTTTAGGGTGACGTCACCTCGGGTTCTGATGAACACTGAAGTGTGACCTCATCTCATCAAAGAACGGTCCAGATCTAAAGGATTTCCACATGATTTTACACAAAACTAAGCTAAATCCAAACACTTTTCAACTTTCTTTCAACTCTTTTACACTCTTCTATGCAAAACTGATGGAATATAAGCTCGTTCAGGCTCTCTACTCATACTCTAGTGGAGAATCTGTCTGAGAATGGATTCCTATCGAAGAGACGACCGACTCACGAGTTGAATATGAAGCTCCGTCAAGAACAGTTGGTTCTGATCGAACGGGGTGATTCCCGTCCGGTCGGATAACTCGGAATTGATGTGGTTTCTGTTGTTTAACACGTGTCACACCGTCTCGGTCAAACCGCAACTTTCTAACTTAAACTGTTTTACAAAGCTTTTCAAACGAACCAATCGCCCGAACGAATAGCCATTCGATCGGATAGCCATCCGATCGAACGACTATCCGACCAAGTGACCTATGTTTTAAGCACATAATCCATTTTGTAAACCTTCGGAGGACATCAGTGTTTCAAGCGAAGGGCCATTCGACCGAATGGTCATCCGTCCGGATGACCATCCGGCCGGATGACCTGATAGCTAGGAACACTTCACTATTTTTAAAATGCTACAACGAAAACTTCAAAGTTCATACACAACCACACCCCACCCAAACGAATGGCCATCTGACCGAATGGTCATCCGTCCGGATGACCATCCGACCGGATCACTATTCGCCACTCAAACGCTCAGACGCACTGTTTAACGCACTGTTCAACGCTTATGCTATCGTTCTGTGATTAGGCTAACTCGAACTCGCTCTCAATCAATCCAATCAAGTTGTGTTTACTTGTTAAACACCTACTATGAGTATACTTGACCCCTTTTAACGCTTATACACACTTTGGGGTGTAACATACGTTCATAACCAAAAACCCACTTAACAAAACTGTTATCACATGCGAATTACTGTCATATATATTTACACGTGATGCTTGATACATATGTGCTAGGACTTTTACTCGTGACGTCCCACGTTAGCTAGCATCGAGTGACTTAGCTGGTAGTATTGTTTTGTAGTATATATGTTGCATATCACGTTTATGTATGTGAAAATTCGCAGCACTTTTATCTACTTTGCTTACTATGACAAACCTGTATACTCGCCAATACTTTTGTATTGACGTCGCTTTAACGTATGTTGCAAGATATTGCAGGCTATCTCGAAATCAAGTTAGGAAGTCTAGAAACTCACAATAAATCTAGGTTGTCGGTGACGTTACCCTCAACCCAGTGGTTTGAGTCAGCAAGGATACAATCCCAAAGGGTCGGAATATTGGAAGATAATTAATTAAGTTATTAATGCGTAAAGTGGTAGGCCCCTCTTTTGAAGGCGACGTTACCCTCGGCTAAGTGGTTTGAGTTAGCAGGGATACAATCCCAAGTAGCCGGTTTAATGTATTAATAGCAGTTTACATATGAGGGGATCAAGCCATTCGCACCCCCGCCATCCAATACCAGTGGGTATTGAAGGAGGTCCTAGTAAGCTTGACCCAGGTCCTTGCAGGATCTATACACTGAACAAGGCAAGAACCTTACCAAACCATTCCCTTAACCCCCGACCAGGTAGCCAACATATCTCTATATAGACCGTAGAGATATGAATGGTGAAAATCTTTTACTTTATATAGACAGTAAAGTAATGCCAAGACACCAAGGACAAATGATAAGGAAGTTTCACCTTCAACATAAGAAACTAGTTATTAAAGTCATTAATACAAAACCAAATAAAAAGTGCGAAAAGATTAAAAATCAAAAGTATTACATTAAAGACTTGTCTTCACCAAGTGATGTAAGAGACTTAGCCAAACATGGCCTTTGATTGACAAGAACTCTTACGATCAATCTTGGATCCCGAGACTACTACACACACTCTAAGGTGGATGATGGATGATGGTGGTGGATGTGGGTGTTGTAGTGGTGGTGGAGTGGTGGTGAAGTGGGAGAGAGGTGGTTTGCCAAGGGATGGCTTTGAAGTGAACCAATCACCTCTATTTATAGCCTGAACAGAAGCCTGGCCACGGCCCCGTGTCCGCTGGACATGGCCACGCGGCCATCCTCTTTCTCTTCCTTCATTAATTGCTCTTGTCTGCATTAGGCTCCACACGGCCCCGTGTTCGCTGGGCACAGCCCCGTGTGCAGAAGTGTATCTGTACTACCAAGATTTGCTAGATTTTGCGAATCTTAGCGTTGACCACACCCCGTGCTCAGTGGGCACACCCCCGTGGTGAGCAGTAGAAGTTTCTACAGCTTTGTCATTTCTGCATACATATGGCCACGCCCCCGTGCTCAGTGGGCACGGGGCAGTGGTCAGCCTTCTGTTTCTTGTTTTTGCTTGGGAAGATGCTGTCGAGGGGTCGGGCATGCCACGTTTATCCCTTTTCTTTGTAGTGTGTTAGTTTTTGCTGCATATTTGTTCCTTTTGTTCATTTAAGCTCATTTGGTCCTGAAAATACAAAAGGAAGACAAAAGCACACTTTTTCCAACATTAGTACTAAAAAAGGGTTAGTTTTATGCCTCATTTGATGTAATTTATATGTTGCATTTTGCACACATCAAATGCCCCCACACTTGAATCTTTGCTTGTACTCAAGCAAAACTCTTTATTATGTGGCTTACACTCCCAAATGGAATGAGTAGAAGAGAAGTTTTGGGCTTGTCTTGAGTGTCGGGAATCCAAGATCTTTATTGGGTTTTATTTTTATATTATTTACAATCCTATTCGTTATGATTTATTTAGAACGTTTCATAAGCGAAATTACTTATTTGGGCATAACATGCCTTTTTAAAATTCCATTTATATACAAGTTCACATACCTCACGGGAGATCACTCAACACTCGGCCGAAGATGTATTTTTGTGAAACACTCGAGACCGGCATGGAACTTACTTCTACCATATGCTTGCCAAGCAATCAATCCTCCTCCTTTTTAACTATAAACCTTTGTAAATATCAAGAAGACTTTTGGAAGGGTTAGGCTTGGGCTAAAGGTAGGTGGTTTTGGGTTAGTGGTTAGTAAAAAGGGCTAAAAGCGTAAAAAGCGTCGTTTGTCGTAAACCTTTTTATTTTTGTGACTTTTATTAAAACTAAGCATTTTCAAACAAAGTTTCTTTGAGGACTTTGTTTGTTTATTGCTAGACTTCATTTTTTTTTATTAAGGGAACGTCACAAGAAAACCGAGCTCTTTACTAAAATAAAAGGTTGAAAAGAAAAAGGGTTTTGGTGGGTAAAAGGTGTTTGTTTAGTGGGTTTAGAAACGGAAAGGTTTAGGCTTAAAGGGGTTAACTAGGGGGATTTTGGGTAGGTGATAAAATAAAATGAAAAATAATGGTGTTGAAAAGAAAATGGGTTAGTCATAATGCCTCTATCATTTACTTACTTGGGTTTGAGTTGGTAAGGACCGGGAATGCATTGTCGTGGCAAGTTCTAGGTCGTAAAAACCAAGCGGCTATTCACACAAGAAACAAAAAATGAGCATTTAATTTAAAGGTGTATGCTTGTATGCTCAATAAAGGCTCAAAACTCACTTGTTGTGGGAATGAGTTTTTAATGTGATCAAGTATATATAATCAAATTTCAACTAGACTTGTTATGTCGTTTCATAATTTTCTTATGTTGGTTCTTTTTATCACGACGCTATCGGTTGTAAATTTGTAAAAATATAACCTTTTAGAACTTGTTATTCCTAAATTAAACCAATACAAGTAAAAAAATTAAAAGTTTTTGAAAAAATTTGGGGTGATTAGCGGTTCCAATAGAGTTTTGTGTAAGGCTTGTTATTAGGACTTGCAAAATTCAAGGTTTTAGCATCTCCCCCACACTTAAATTACACATTGTCCTCAATGTATCCCAAAAATAAGTTTTTTAGGTTGATTGAAAGGTGTTTAAAAACAAATTTTATGTTACTGGGTGTCTGGACACGGGCCCGTGTTGGTCCGGGCACGGCCCCGTGCTCAGATCGCCAGTAACATATTAAACAGAAGGCTGGGCACGGGGGCGTGTTCAGTGAGCACGGCCCCGTGTCCAGTTACCTGTACTGGGCATTTTCTGCAGATCCTTGGGCACGGGGGCGTGTTGGGCTAAGCACGACCCCGTGCTGAACTTGCTGTAATGAAGGAAAATTGTCGGGAGGCTCTGTTTTTGTGCATGGGGTGTGGGTTCAAGGGTCCCTTAGTAACCTCCGCCATTTCAAATGTGTTTTATTCCTGAAAAGTAAAGCTAAACTAGAAAACATAAAAGTTAATCTAAAGTAAATCTAAGGATAGTTCCGCGGAATGCCTCCGTGGTGCGCCACGTTTATAAGGGTCCTTAGCTAGACCCAAAGTCAGTCACATGATACCCAAGTGGGATGTTTTGCATCCCATGTTGCACCGTCGGAGAGCATCATCCAAACTTGAGTCTATGACGTCCATGTATTTGACCGGGTCGTCTTCTACTCTTTTCCCAACCCCGAACTCCATCTCTTTGTCTCCGACCCTCAATGTTAACTTCCTTCCACTCATATCCACCATTGCTTGAGCGGTGGCCAGGAATGGTCTTCCTAGAATGAGTGGTACTTTGGTGTCCTCCTCCATATCGAGTATGACAAAGTCGGCCAGGAAGACTAAGTCTCCAACTTTTACCAATAGATTTTCGGCGACACCTTGTTGATATTTGATAGACCTATCAGCGAGTTGTATGTTCATCTTTGTGGGGCTTGTTTTACCTAGTCCGAGTCGATCAAACATTGATGCGGGCATGAGATTGATGCTAGCCCCAAGATCGGCTAGAGCATTGCGTATAGGTGATCCCCCAATGGAGCAAGGGATGGTGAAACTTCCGGGGTCGATTTTCTTTTGTGGGAGTTTGTTGAGTAGTAAGGCGGAGCATTCTTCACATAAATTAACTAATTGCAATGTTTCAATTTTCCTTTTGTGAGTGAGAAAGTCTCTCATAAATTTTGAATACTTAGGCATTTGAGTGAGGACTTCCACAAATGGAAGATTGATGTGCAATTGTTTTAGTAAGTTTACGAATTTTGTGAATTGCTCATCGGTCTTTTGGCGAAGTAACCATCCGAGGTAGGGTACCGGGGGATTCTTGGTAGGCTCGTGACTTGGTGGGGGAGTCGTTTCCTTTTGGGGTGTTGGTGAAGTTGCGGGTTGACTGGATGGACTCTTGTCGGATGGAGGCAGCGGAGCCTCCTCGGGACCTACGGTACGGTTTCTCAACGTAATGAGATGTACTTGCGCCTTTGGGTTGGTTTCGGTATTGCTGGGTAACGCGCCTTGTGGTCTTTCGGAGAACTTTTGAGCTAGTTGATTTAGTAGTTTTTGAATGTTTTGAATACTAGCTTGTTGATTTCTAAAGCTCGACTCCATTTGTTGGAATCGATCCGAGTTTTTCTTTTCGGTGTTGGAGATGAGGCGTGAGATAGTAACTTCAAGCCTCTCTCGCCCCCCTTGTTGTTGTTGAGAGAAATTTTGTGACTCATTTCTTGGTTGTTGAAAGTTTGTTCGTCGGTTTTGGTTTTTTTTATTACTACTATTGTCGGGTTCTCTCCAACCAAGGTTAGGGTGGTTACGCCATCCTTTGTTGTAGGTACCCGTGGGAGGAATTGACGGCCTAGGTCTATTATCAATGTAGTTTACCATTTCCGTTTGATTATCCATTTCTTTAATACAACTCCAATTTTCATGTGGCCCACCACACCCTTCGCAAGCCATAACCGAGGCCGTTTTTGCCATTTCTAACTTTTTAATTTTCGAAGAGAGGGCCTCGATTTGGGCTTGCAAAGAGGTGTTCTCATCTACCTTATGGGCGCCCGAGGAAATAGATTTTGTGCCTCGGGGAGTGTGCCATTGAAAATTGTTTTGAGCAATTTCCTCAATTTGATTATAAATTTCATTTGGGCAACGATTACCTAGGAGTCCCCCGGAGCTAGAGTCAAGTGTTTGTCTTGTGTGTGGCAACAACGCATTATAGAAAGTGGATACTTGTTGCCATACCGCAAGACCATGATGAGGGCACTTTCTTAATAGCTCCTTGAATCTTTCACAAGTTTCATATAAGGATTCCCCGTCCTCTTGTGAGTATGTACTAATTTCAGTCATTAGTTTAGCCGTTTTAGAAGGAGGGAAGTACTTATATAGAAACTTTTGGGCTAGTTCATCCCAAGTGTTTACCGAACCACTTGGGAGGGTGTTAAGCCAAGCCTTAGCACGGTCTTTTAGTGAAAATTGGAACATTCGAAGGCGGATGGCGTCGTTTGATGCCCCATTGATCCGAAAAGTATCAGATATTTTCAAGAAGTTGGTAATATGTAAATGGGGATCTTCGTCCGCAAGCCCATGGAAAGTTGCGGAGTTTTGGAGCATTTGTATCAAATGCGACCGAAGTTCAAAGTTGTTGGCATCGACATTCGGTGCATTGATAGCGGCGCCGAGATTACCTACTGTGGGCTGTAGGTAATCCATTAGGGTACGTTGGTCCGCCATTGGAAGTAGGTCCCCCGAAACTTTCTATTGGATTTTAGCTTTAAGTCTTTTTCTTAGAAAGCGTTAGGGTTCGTCTGGCACTGGGTAGGAAGTTCAGGTGTTGCGCCTGGGTCCCAAGTCCTGCAATAAAAACAGAAAAGATTGGGGGTCAGAAGTCTCACCACGGCCCCGTGGTCGCTGACCACGGCCCGTGGTCGTGGTTACAGTATTTGTTTTCTGGATCCCTGTTACTGGAAAGTTCAACACGGCCCCGTGTTGCACCGGCACGGCCCCGTGGTCACCTTTCTGTAACTCAGAAAACAAAAACTGCCAGTAATGATGCTGGGCACGGCCCGTGTCCGACCAGGCACGACCCCGTGCTTAGCTCTACAGAAGCTAGAAAATCTATAAGAATCCTAAAAAAAATGAAAAACAAGAAAAACGATTAGGCCGTTGATTCCTAACTTTCTTAAAATCCTTGTGTCCCCTGCAGCGGCGCCAAAAACTTGGTGGGTGTTAGGGGTGTGATATGTTTTTATTGATATTTTAAGCCCTTTTAACACATTAGTCAAGTTTTAAATTTATAAAACACGATATTCTACTAACACTAAACACACACATGGGCAAGTGCACCCATCGTGAGCGTAGTATAGCGTTGGTAAGATACCGAGGTCGTCTAAGGACACACGAGCTTTTAGTACCGGTTTATCCTCAACGTCTAATCAAATCAAATTTTTTTAGAAAAGGTTTTAAACATGAAAATAAAAACTAAAAATGCTGAAAATAAAAATAAAACAGATAGACAAGATGAATCACTTGGATCCGACTCGCCTTTAATGTAACATTTGATTATTTTTGCACTTTTTAAGAGATTATCTTAGTTATAGTAGTAGGCCCCTCTTTTGAAGGTGACGTTACCCTCAACCCAGTGGTTTGAGTCAGCAAGGATACAATCCCAAAGGGTCGGAATATTGGAAGATAATTAATTAAGTTATTAATGCGTAAAGTGGTAGGCCCCTCTTTTGAAGGCGACGTTACCCTCGGCTAAGTGGTTTGAGTCAGCAGGGATACAATCCCTAGTAGCCGGTTTAATGTATTAATAGTAGTTTACATATGAGGGGATCAAGCCATTCGCACCCCCGCCATCCAATACCAGTGGGTATTGAAGGAGGTCCTAGTAAGCTTGACCCAGGTCCTTGCAGGATCTATACACTGAATAAGGCAAGAACCTTACCAGACCATTCCCTTAACCCCCGACCAGGTAGCCAACATATCTCTATATAGACCGTAGAGATATGAATGGGGAAAATCTTTTACTTTATATAGACAGTAAAGTAATGCCAAGACACCACGGACAAATGATAAGGAAGTTTCACCTTCAACATAAGAAACTAGTTATTAAAGTCATTAATACAAAACCAAATAAAAAGTGCGAAAAGATTAAAAATCAAAAGTATTACATTAAAGACTTGTCTTCACCAAGTGATGTAAGAGACTTAGCCAAACATGGCCTTTGATTGACAAGAACTCTTACGATCAATCTTGGATCCCGAGACTACTACACACACTCTAAGGTGGATGATGGATGATGGTGGTGGATGTGGGTGTTGTAGTGGAGGTGGAGTGGTGGTGAAGTGGGAGAGAGGTGGTTTGCTAAGGGATGGCTTTGAAGTGAACCAATCACCTGTATTTACATAGTGTAAAGGTGAGCATACAAGTTTAATAGTAATAATAGATTGCGAAAGCGTTTACGCATAACCAGCATGTAACATGTAAAATGTAAAGCAAGTAGGTTATCGACAATGAAATATGCAAAGACGTGACTGCGAGTTGTAGAATGCGCAACACATATCACCACTGTGACATGCGAGAAAAGCCCTTAACAACCCCTGTCCACGACAGGTGCTGAGTCCAAACTATAGTACTATCATTGCTAAGGTGGCAGGCAACAATCACTGTGTAAACATAACATACAAGCATTCATCGAGTAACATAACATGCAGTAACGGTTAGCGTATAAAAGTGTTTGCGTTGTGTGATCGATGTGATTTGATATAAGTAACGTATGTAACACCCAAAAGTGCTTAAAGCAAAAGGGGATCGAGTATACTCACAGATCGTGTTTAGTAAATAAACACTCTCTTGGATTGAAGGGAGTGCTGAGGGATTAGCCTGAACAATTAACGATAGCATAAGCGAAAGAACGGCGCATTAAATGGTGAAAGGTGAACCAAGTGACGAATGGTCATCCGATCGGATGACAATCCGAACGGATGGTCATTCGATCGAATGACAATCCGTTCGGATGGTCATCTGTTAGGATGGCCATTCGGTCGGATTGACATTCGTTTGGTATGGATGTGTTTGTGTATGATGTGACTTTGAAGTTTTCATTATAGCATCTTGAAAACAGAGAAGTATCTCTACCTTTCAGGTTGCTCGATCGAACGGTCGTTCGATCGGATGGCGATCCGTCGGCTAGACATTCTCAGAGAACAAGTTCACAGCAAGATTGTCATTCGATCGGATGGTCTTCCGATCGGATGGTAATCCGTTAGAAACTGATAATCTTTGACAATTATGAAAAATGTTTAAGTGTTGAAACCAAGTGCAATCCGATCGGATTGTCGTTCGATCGGATGGCAATCCGATCGGACGACAATCCGTCCCACGATCCGATCGTTTTGAAACTTGTTAAGTTTGGAAAGTTTTGCGGTTTGTTCGAGACGGTATGACAACGTACTGAACAACAGGAACCCCACCAAGCCCAGACCATCGGATCAGATGGGAATCACCCCAGTACGATTAGTTGCCTGTTCGTGACGGTTCGTTCGTGTTCAACCCGAAGTCGGTTGTCTCTTTGATAGGAACCAGATCTCAAACCGACACTTCACTAGTAACGAGTAGAAGGCCTGAACAAGCTTCGATTCTATCGGTTTGAAGGCATTGAGTGTAAAAGAGTTGAAAGAAAGTTGTGAAACCATCTTTCAACTATTCTTCGTATGAAAATGTTTAGATCTATGTGAAAATAGTGTTAAAACATGTAGATCTGAGCTGTTCTTGGTGGAATGAGGCCAAAACTTGAAGTTCATAAGAACCCCATGATGACATCATCCTAGAACACCTCAAATCCGCTGATTTCATGGTTAAAAGTGAAGACTCAAAGGTGAAAATGATGAAGAAGTGTGCATAGATCGTAGAAGTACAAGATTTGAGTGGAAAACTTACAAGAATCGCGAGAAATCGAAGGAAAAGTGGGCTTGAGCGTGCTGTTCGAACGAGAGCTGTCACATCACTTTGGTGATGTGACAGGGGGTATTTATAGGGTTTCCAAAAAAGGAAAGTGGCACATGGAACGGATCGGATGGCACCTCGATCAAATGATCATTCAATCGATTGGCTCCGGCGAGTCGCGTTTCGATGTTTCGTTTTGCGTGTTGAGTGTTGCGATGCGTTTTGAGTGAGTGGTGCGATAGTATTACCCATTAGTTACACAAATAACCTAGCTACTATATCTAACATACAATCACTATAAATAACTTGCGTTTAGAGTTTGCGATTAGATTGCGTTGCGATTGCGTTTTGCGATTAATCACCTTAACATAAACATAACATGCACAAGTAACACATAATAGCACACACACGTAAAACAATATCCATAACCCATAATTCGAGTTGCGTTGCGGTAGCGATAAGTCGATTAGCGATTAAACAGCGATTATTAACTAGTACTCCACATAATACAACTAAAGCAAACAAATAATAGAATTCGATTATAAGTCAAGAAGCACAAATCAGTAATTAAGCAAGGAGTGACAGATCACAATTAGCAATCTTTTCTTCCTTTGACTTTGACTTTGACTTGTACTTTGACTTTCAAAAGTCGGGTTGTTACAGCCTCCCCTACTTTAGGAAATTTCTTCCCGAAATTTAAGAAGCAGGCCTAACGAACAGTTGCGGATACTTCGCCTTCATGTCACTTTCGAGTTCCCAGGTGAACTCGGCGCCGCGTTTGCCTTCCCAGGGAACCTTCACAATGGGAATGCGTGAGCGTCGGAGTACCTTGGTTTCTTGGCCCCTGATCTCGACAGGCTTCTCCACGAAGTGTAATGTTTCGTCCACTTGTAAATCCTCAAGAGCGACATGTAATTCCTGGTCGGCTAGACACTTTCTGAGGTTCGAAACGTGGAAAGTCGGGTGGACATTACTAAGTTCCTCCGGTAGTTCGAGTCTGTAGGCCACATTGCCAATCCTTCCCAGAATTTTAAAGGGTCCAACATATCGAGGCGCGAGCTTTCCTTTCTTGCCGAATCTGATCACCCTCTTCCAAGGTGCAACCTTTAGGAGTACGTGATCGCCAACGTCAAATTCAAGGGGCTTGCGGCGTCTATCGTCGTAACTTTTCTGACGACTCCGAGCTTTCAGTAAATTGTCTCGAATTTGGAGGATTTTGTCAGTCCTTTCTTGCAACAGCTCAGGACCGGTAATTTGCGCATCCCCGATCTCGTGCCATACAATAGGAGATCGACATTTTCTTCCGTATAATGCCTCAAATGGTGCCATTTGGATGCTAGAGTGATAACTGTTATTGCACGAGAACTCGACTAAAGGTAAGTGCGCGTCCCAATTACCACCGAAATCTATGACACACGAGCGAAGCATGTCTTCAAGGGTACGAATCGTTCTTTCAGTCTGACCGTCGGTTTAGGGATGGAAAGCGGTACTTAGATTAAGAGTAGTACCGAGAGCAGAATGAAACGTTTCCCAAAGACGCGAGGTAAACCGACCATCGCGGTCAGAGATGATGTCACGAGGTGTCCCGTGTCGACTGATGACTTCGTCGGTATAGATTCGAGCTAATCGTTCTACCTTGTAGTCTTCCTGTATCGGTAGAAAGTGAGCAGATTTAGTAAGACGATCAACGACGACCCATATGCTATCGTGACCTGATGGTGTGCGCGGGAGTTTCGTTATGAAGTCCATAGCTATACTCTCCCTCTTCCACATGGGGATCTCGGGTTGTACGAGTAAGCCAGAGGGTCTTTGCTGCTCAGCCTTGACTTTCGAACAAGTCAGGTACTTCGAAACATAGATAGCGATATCCTTCTTCATGCCCGGCCACCAGTACTTGTAGCGCATGTCCGGGTACATCTTGTCGGCACCGGGATGAATAGAATATCGAGATTTGTGGGCTTCGTTCAGTAGAATTTGTCGCAAATTGGTACGCTTGGGAATCGAAATTCGGTCTAGATAATGAAAAATACCATTCAATTTATTCTCGAGTTGTTTGCCATTATTGGTGATCCTTTCTTTCTTCAAAGTACGTTCGGTAAAACAAGCATGTTGAGAATTACGAACGCTACGCAAATAGCTTCGTCGACTGAGAGCATCGGCAACGACGTTTGCTTTGCCTGGGTGGTAACGAATCTCACAGTCGTAATCGTTGAGAAGTTCAACCCATCGGTGTTGGCGCATATTCAGTTCTTTTTGGTCAAAGATGTGTTGTAGGCTCTTGTGATCGGTGAAGACAGTACACTTGGTACCGTAAAGGTAGTGTCGCCAAATCTTTAACGCAAAAATAACTGCACCTAGCTCGAGATCGTGGGTTGTATAATTCTTCTCGTGGATCTTGAGCTGTCGAGAGGCGTACGCGATAACCTTGTCTCATTGCATGAGAACACAACCAAGACCGAGGTTAGAGGCATCGCAGCAGACTACGAAATCGTCGTTTCCGTCGGGCAGTGAGAGCACAGGAGTATTGCAAAGCATAGCTTTGAGAGTTTGAAAGGCAGTCTCTTGTTCAGTTCCCTAAACAAAAGGTTTGTCCTTATGCATAAGCGAGGTAAGCGGCACAACGATTTTCGAGAAGTCGGCGATAGTAACCCGCCAATCCGAGAAAAGAACGAACTTCGGACGGGTTCCTTGGTGTAACCCAACTCTTAACAGCTTTGATCTTCGCATGATCGACATGAATTCCATGACTATTGACAATGTGACCGAGGAATTGAACCTCCTCAAGCCAGAATTCACACTTGGAGAACTTGGCATAAAGACAGTTTCCTTAGAGTAACTCAAGAACCAAACGTAGATGCTGCGAGTGTTCGAATTTCGACTTTGAATAGATTAGGATATCGTCGATGAATACGATGACGAAGCGGTCGAGAAAGGGTTTACACATGCGATTCATTAGATCCATAAAGACTGCGGGAGCGTTAGTCAAACCAAAAGGCATAACAACAAACTCGTAGTGACCATAGCGGGTTCGAAAAGCAGTTTAGGTATATCCTCCTCTTGAATGCGTAACTGGTGAAAGCCTGAGCGTAGATTGATCTTCGAGAAACACGTATCACTAGGGCTGTCCAAACTGCTCGACGATCGCTCGAAAAATGCTCGTTCGATTCCCGCTCAGTTTGTAAATGAGCCACTTGGATCGGTTCGATTCAAATTCAATCCAAGCATGAGCAAAGGTCCGCTCGCTCGTCGATCGCTCGGTTTCGCTCGAATTATTTTTATTAATGATATATATATATATATATATATATATATATATATATATATTATAGATTTTAAAGATTAAAAGCCCAAAAAATATACTAGCTCAAAAAAATTAAAAGCCCAAAATATATACTAGCCCAACTTAATAGTTAATATCAAAATCTAACCCTAAATCCCTAATTCCTAAAACAATACTCATAAACTGATTGTTCGAACTTCGAAGATCTGCATATCGCCGCTGGCAGTTGCCTTGCCACACACCAAAATCTAACAACATAAGTTTATGGCTTTTGAACAAATGACAATTTGTATTTCGCACTTTATTTTGTGCATCTTGATATTGTTAAGAACATTTTTAGAATCATGATTTTAGTTATGTATAAATTTTGTTAGTAAAGTGTTGGACATGTTTTAATTAAGTTAGGATTTGTTTTTGTTGAACGCAGCCTTATAATTCAATCGAGCGAAAACGATCTGCTCGATTTTAGTTAGGATTTGATAAAAACCGAGCAAAACTGAGCGAAAACGATCCGATCGATTCAAATTCAATCCGAGCATGAGCATCACTTTTGTGTTCGGTTTTGCATATTCGATCGGATCGGATCGGGTCGGTTGTAATTCAATCCGAGCATGAGCAGACCCTCGATCGGATCGGATCGGCTCATGAACACCCCTACGTAGCACCTTGTAACTGATCAAACAAATCATCGATTCGAGGCAAGGGATAGTGATTCTTGATAGTAAGCTTATTCAATTCCCTGTATCGATGCACATCCGGAACGATCCATCCTTCTTTTTGACGAAAAGGACAGGCGCGCCCCAAGGAGAGGTGCTAGGGCGAATGAAGCCTTTATCAAGTAGTTCCTGGAGCTGACTCGAGAGTTCACGCATTTCAGAGGGAGCGAGACGATAAGGCGCTCTAGCAACAAGATTTGCTCCAGGAATGAGGTCGATTCGGAAATCGATATCACGAGTGGGAGGTAAACCAGGTAAATCGTCAGGGAAGACTCTAGGAAACTCACGAACCACGGGCACCTTGTCTCTTGCCCTAACTTCCTTTTCCTCCCCTACTACGATATGTGCCAAGAAAGCTTGGTATTCCTTGCGGAGATACTTGCCAGCTTGCACACACGACATGAGTTGCAACTTCTTCGAAGCGACTTCGCCATAAACACACAAATTGATCACCGTTCGCGAGAGAGAATCGAATCATTTTATCGAAGCAAACAATTTCAGCATGATTCTCCCAAAGGAAATCCATACCTACTATGACATCAAAGCTACCAAGTTGCATCGGGATAAGGTTGATTGGGAAAACATGACCGTTGAGATCGAGAGTACAGTCACGAAGAACGGAACTAACTGTGACGGTTCTTCTGGTGGCAACTTCTACATCGAATGTTGATGGGAGGTTAACGCGCTTACGATTTAGGAGCCTTTTGAATTCGAACGATACAAAACAGTTATCGGCTCCAGTATCAAATAAACATGGCCGTAGGCCCATCTTCACCGGTAAATTCTTTCGGACCGCAGGCTTTGAACTGCTTGAAGCTAAAAGTAGTCTTGGGAGTATCTGTCCTGGACTCCTCCTAGGACTTGCTAGTATTTTCGTTCAGCTCAATAACAATTTGTGGGATGACTTTCGCCATTTGCTTAGCGACAAGCGCAGCGATTCGTTTATCATCATGGTTACGTCGAACGGAGCGAGTAGTGTGTGATCCAAATGATGACATTGTCTCCAAACAGACATCGTCGCAGGATTCAAACACGGTTTCGATTAAGTCAAGTATAGTCTACTATTTCGCCTAAAGCTACTTTATAAAGTTCAGGAACACATCAAGGCACAAAATCACGTAGGCACAAAATCCACATAATCACATAAGCACGGAAACACATAAGCATGTAGTCCACATAGGCACGAAAGCATGTATCCAACTATATTTTGCACGTATTGACCTACATATATTGCACATATTCTCCTATTTTTTTTCACAGCAGCGTATAGCAATCGAGAGTTGCGAGTGCGATTAGCGAGTAGCGATTGCGAATAATACAAGCGATTTGTTTGCGTTTTGAGATAAATATGCAGTGCGAGTTGTGCGTGTTGATCAAAGCGAACAACGAAAAGCGAGTAAATCACCAAAAACCGAAACACATAAACACATGAAATCACATGAAAACACATAAAACTTCACATAAAATCGATAGTTCTCAGAGTCGGTAGTGGCGAATTCCAGAATCGAAACATATAAAATCGAAGAGAGATTGTCTTGGCTAGTTAGACGTCGACTACCCAAAGTGATTCGACTGCTCTCAAGGACTTTGGGTGCACATTTTGGCTTAGTAGACTGTGCTCTTGCCTCAATCTGGGCGCTCGGTACGCATCCATTTGGCCATTACGTGACCCTAGTCGTTGGAACTCATCGAGACTTGGGTGAGAGTTTTGTAAAACCAACATAGAGAATAGAACGAGTCATCAAGGTTTGGGTTTCACCCCTAACTTAGCGACTGCATCCCTATTTGCGTGATAGAATCACGAAATAGATAAGAAGAATCACGTCGAAGTATGGATTTCACTCCTGATTCAACGCAAATTCTCTTGTTTATAGTGAAAATAGCGAGTCGAACGAGTGATCTGGTCGAGAGTTTGCGGTTTTCATACCTAATCTTAACCAGATCATCCGTTTGTGTGTGTGTCCAGCCTTAGGAAAGGCTAATCTTATGCGGAACCGTAATATGCGATGTTCGCGCAAGAGTGTAGTGTACAGCGAGTGCGAGCAAGAAATAGCAAATAAGCTCGTGCAAAACCCATATCGGGTATGCACAAGTCGGTCTGTTGGTACTTAGACTATAGACTAGGTCGTTTCTAAGACATCGACCCGGACTAGGTCGAGTCTTGCCTAATTCCCTATAGTTATGGCTCTGATACCAATCTGTCACACCCCAACCGATGACGGAAACATCGGGGCGCGGAACTGAGCGAAACAGATTGTCCAAGAGAAATCCATAACAACTAAATTACTGGATAATTAACATTATGTCCCATACCATAACTCATCAAGTAAAATAATTATTACAGACATAGATATCTCTAGGCAAATCATTGTTCCGACAACTCAAAATATAAATTGTTTGTTTCTAGACTCTCCTACTTGATTCCACAAAAGCAAGCAACATCCTAGCATCTCAAACACCTGTCACATACGTTAAAATAGAGGTCAATACACATAGCGTAAAGGTGAGCATACAAGTTTAATAGTAATAATAGATTGCGAAAGCGTTTACGCATAACCAGCATGTAACATGTAAAATGTGAAGCAAGTAGGTTATCGACAATGAAATATGCACATACGTGACTGTGAGTTGTAGAATGCGTAACACATATCACCACTGTGACATGCGAGAAAAGCCCTTAACAACCCCTGTCCACGACAGGTGCTGAGTCCAAACTATAGTACTATCGTTGCTAAGGTGTCAGGCAACAATCACTGTGTAAACATAACATACAAACATTCATCGAGTAACACGTATAACATGCAGTAACGGTTAGCGTATAAAAGTGTTTGCGTTGTGTGATCGATGTGATTTGATATAAGTAACGTATGTAACACTCAAAAGTGCTTAAAGCAAAAGGGGATCGAGTATACTCACAGATCGTGTTTAGTAAATAAACACTCTCTTGGATTGAAGGGAGCGCTGAGGGATTAGCCTGAACAGTTAACGATAGCATAAGCGAAAGAACGGCGCGTTAAACGGTGAAAGGTGAACCAAGTGACGAATGGTCATCCGATCGGATGACAATCCGAACGGATGGTCATTCGATCGAATGACAATCCGTTTGGATGGTCATCCGTTCGGATGACCATTCGGTTGGATTGACATTCGTTTGGGATGGATGTGTTTGTGTATGATGTGACTTTGAAGTTTTCATTGTAGCATTTTGAAAACAGAGAAGTATCTCTACCTTTCAGGTCGCTCGATCGAATGGCCGTTCGATCGGATGGCGATCCATCGGTTAGACATTCTCAGAGAACAAGTTTATAGCAGGATTGTCATTCGATCAGATGGTCTTCCAATCGGATGGCAATCCATTAGAAACTGATAATCTTTGAAAATTATGAAAAATGTTTAAGTGTTGAAACCAAGTGTAATCCAATCGGATTGTCGTTCGATCGGATGGAAATCCGATCGGACGACAATCCGTTCCACAATCTGATTGTTTTGAAACTTGTTAAGTTTGGAAAGTTTTGTGGTTTGTTCGAGACGGTATGACAACGTATTGAACAACAGGAACCCCACCAAGCCCAAACCATCGGATCGGATGGGAATCACCCCAGTCCGATCAG
Source organism: Helianthus tuberosus (assembly GCA_030545235.1). NCBI lineage: Eukaryota > Viridiplantae > Streptophyta > Magnoliopsida > Asterales > Asteraceae > Helianthus > Helianthus tuberosus. The sequence continues at coordinate 55,930,447 of CM060402.1, forward strand.
TTGGCTGTTCATGACGGTTCGTTCGTGTTCAACCCGAAGTCAGTTGTCTCTTTGATAGGAACCGGATCTGAAACTGACACTTCACTAGTAACGAGTAGAAGGCCTGAACGAGCTCCGATTCTATCGGTTTGAAGGCATTGAGTGTAAAAGAGTTGAAAGAAAGTTGTGAAACCATCTTTCAATCATTCTTCGTATGAAAATGTTTAGATCTATGTGAAAATAGTGTTAAAACATGTAGATCTGAGTTGTTCTTGGTGGAATGAGGCCAAAACTTGAAGTTCATAAGAACCCCATGATGACATCTGTGACATCTGTGCTTGTAATCATTGTACAAACTCTGAACAATTCAATTATCAATAAAACAATGTGATTTGATCCCAATATTTTTTTATTTATGTTTGACATTTCGCACGTTTTGATTTTGTTCGATTTTTAACTTTAAATTGCTTTCTGGAAAGTTATACGCAAACTGATGCGTAAACGTAATCAGTTTAACGCGAAAAACCCTCCGGAACATCAACATAATCTTAACATACCTTAAATAACCTTTACATAACTTAGAATTAAGTTTTGAAGGGTTTGGTATGGCAAAAACAAGTTTACTCGTTCGCAGGGACTATTTGCAACAAACTACGAAAGTATGCCGATTCATATAGTAACGTACATTCCGGAACATGATCATAAGTTAAACATACCAAAAATATCCTTCACATAGCTTAGAAATTGGCTTTGAGGGGTTCGGTGTGCAAAAACAAACTTATTTGGTCAATCAGGGACTAAAAGCGTCAAAAAGTGCATAAGTTTGCATTTACGCGCATATCTTACGTTCTGAACATATCCGGACATCCAAAATTTTTGTAATCATTAAAATATTTTATTTTAGTGATTGGAATGCTAAAATTTCATCTGTCGCGTAATTTGGATCGTTTTTCGTGTCCGTTCGTGTTTCGTCGTAATTAACCGAACAAGGAGGCCGTACGACCAAACGAACCGACATCTGAGATATTTTCAAGCATATTTCATGCCTCCTATACGTTGACATCATTATTAAGCCTTGAAAATGGGTTAACGGGGCTTAAACGTGTCAAAAATCAACTTTTATGCATGCAGGGGCCTGTTCTACCAATGTTTGAAAGTTGCTGATCTGAAGTCTATGAGGGGCGCGAAGCCCAGTGCTTCTGTCTTCGTGGCCCGTGAAAGACCACCAGATCTGCAAAAATGGTTTTTCAGCAAACAACAACTGAATCTGGGTTTTTGGACAAGGTTTTCTCACACCATGGGCTGGTTTTTGAGGTCCATGGTATTCAAAACTATGGGTAACACATGGATGGCTAGGATCAAAGCTCAAATTACGAGGAACGATCTTAACGGTTCATGAAACTCTATATAAACCCATGATTTCTCATTTCACAACTTGCTCATTTCTGGTTTTCTTCTTCTCCTGCTCATTTGGGGTTATCCCTTCTGGTTGAAGGTCCCATTCTCCAAGTTTTCTTGTTCTATCTTCAAGCTTTGGACCTCTTGTAAGCTTCTTTCATGCTTTTTATGCATTTCAAGCATGAAAGTCAAACAGTGTTTGACTTTCTGCTTTGACCAGTCTTTGGTCAACACAAAGTTCGTTTGAACTTTGTAACGTGAGCGTAATCACGATGGTCATAGTCCCTTGTGACTATACCTACTGATTACCACGTTAATTAGGCATAATGATGAGTCATAGTTTCGGTCAAAATACATGTTTATGCGTATTTTGCAACGAAGCTACCTTTGGGTATCAAAACACTTTGTTTTGATATCAAACTTGTTTTCTAACTTAGTTAAACATGTTTTAACATGTTTAACTCGTCACTTTTAGTTTAGTGCTTATATAGGGTCGTAAGATAAGCGGTCTAAACAACCGCTTAGACTTTCGAACCCGACCCGTTTGGTTGATCATTAGGATCCGACCAATCACATTTTGTGACCATAGTTGTATAGGGAATAACCTTCCGAGGTTATACCTTATGGTCACTTCGTTTAGTTAGTTGTATGATAGGTAGTTTATATGCCTTAGGAAAATGACCAAAATACCCTTTTTACGCATAATTTCATTTTAAGCATATGTAACCTAAATTTTAACATCTAAACTGATTAGACAATGTTATTAGACATGTTAAGGCATATAATACTTGTCATAGGACTAGTTAGGCGGTCCGAACGCGTTTTACGCGAACGACGCGTTAAAGTAGCGTAGACTACCTTAACGAGTCGTAATGGGTCGTAAGCACTTAGGATAGGTTCCGATTTAGAATGTAGGCTTTGTTAAACCATATCACATGGGTTCCAATACTCATTTGGTTTACGAAACCTCATTTTATCCAATCTTCCGATTTAGGTCCGGTATATTAACGTAGTTACCTATATTAGGTGCCGATTGATTCCGTGATCCTTTGAGCATTACCTGGTTGTTATTACAAAACTATCAGCAATATCAAGTGAGTACATAGTCCCCTCTTTTACTGTTTTCAAATATTTTAGGGTGATACACATGTGCCTACTTGTTACTTTCGTGCTTTTCGTGCTTTCATGACATATACTTGCTATGTTCATTAGTACGCATATAGTACATGATTTCATTTATGCTTTGCTATGTATGTTGACTGAGCATGCTAGCACATTGATTTCATAAACACATTTGTTGTATATGTTTACTCAGCATATGGACACCTTGATTTACATTACATTTTTGCTATGTATGTTTACTGAGCATGCTAGCACATTGATTTACATGACATTTCTGCTTCGTATGTTTACTTAGCATACTTAGTACATTGTTTTCACATAACATGCTTACATTTGGTATGACATTTGGTTTGTTTAACGGGACTAAAATACGTTCATTAACATTGATCACGCCGCTCGGTAGTATGTAGTGGTACCATAGGACTTGACAACTCCCATTCCTGGAATCCTAGGTTTGTTTGAACGTAAGGAATGACAGAATCCGAAAACATTTTAATAAACCTTTGATTTATTTAAAGGTTTATTTTACAATCTCAAGGCTTGAATGTATGTCTTTAACATTACCGCATAAATGTTTGTATCAGTAAAAGCATGGATTTTGCAAAACATAACTTTTGACTTAAACTATGATTTATATCAAATACATTGTTTTGTACATTTTACTTATGGGGTTGAGTAAATACTTTTATTCACCATACATACATTTTATTACATATTTACATTATACATATGGTTTAAGGTGATACTTTTCGCTTCCCATTCATAACTGTTTGATTATACTATACATGACTTACATTTGACAATAAACTTTGTTTACGCATAAACATTTTGACATTGGTTAAAACAAGACATTTTGGTGTTTATTTTGTAAGTGATTTAAATAACGAGGCGTGTGTAATATGATAAAAGCATGGTGGATACGCCGCTGGTACTTCCTATATATAAGTGCTTTTATGATATTACATGTCTTAGCGTCATCTAAATCATTTCAACAAAGACATGATACATTTTACACAAAAGACAGATTTTCAGAAAATATTGGTTTACAAATAACATATCGTATACAAACTCATTTTACTTGGTTATTCCGTTAACCATACTCTTTTCTTTAATATCATTTGAATTTCATATCGATTTTTCGTATGATTTATAAAAGAAAACTTTTTACAAGATTCATGACTAACTTTTTGCTAAACATATCTTTTAACTTACAAGTCATGAATCCTGTTTCAACAAAACCTATGTATCTCACAGGCATTTTTATGCTGACGTACCTATTTTCACATGTGTTTTCAGGAGTTGATGCATAGGATTGATCAAGATACACTTAGGCGGACTTGGGCCTTAGTGACAATAAAAGATGCAAGACTAGTTTAATTATGTTATGTTTCTTTTGTTCTAAGACAATGTAATCACTTTTATTTAAATAAAATGAAACTTTAAATACCATGGTTGTGTAACAATAATTATGTCGCTCCACTCCCCGACGTTTCCGCCGCGGTTTGTTGTTTTACGCGGTCGGGGTGTGACAGAAGAGTTGGTATCAGAGCCAATGGTTATAGGGAATTAGGTTATTAGTAATGCTCTGACCTAGACTATAACTTTTCTAGGACCCCAACACAAGTTGACTTGTGTTTAGATCTTAAAACATTACCGTCACCTATCTTTAGGTGACAACTAAAACAAGAACACAATTTTCCAAAACGATTTTTGAAAATCAATCATCTATTCTTAGATGATTTGTTATAAGGTTTTGAACCCTCCAAATTTCCAAAACGATTTTGAAAATAATCACCCACCCTTTGGACAATTCATTTTTCGCTTAATGCCTTCCAAATTTTCAAAATCTCATCAAAGTTTGGGTCTAAATAATGTGAACACATGCAATCTGGAAGGGTGGATGCCTGTACCTCGAGTTTTCTGTCTATGCTAGAGTGTTCGTACAAATCCACATTATCGGACATTGAGAGTACTTTTCGTCATGTTCAATGTCCTGATAATCGCAAAGTCGAGTTTGCTTCTAGTGTGTTTCAAAAGAGGGCCCTTACTTGGTGGAATGGGGTAATGAGAGATCGTGGTGCTGATGTTGCTCTAGCATAAACCTGGGAAGAGCTTAGGGCTCTTATGATGAGGGAATTCTGTCCTCGTCACGAACAAAGGGCATTAGAAAGAGAGTTTGATGATTTGAAACAGGACAGTGGTGAACATTGGGCTTATACTGACAGATATGAGGAGTTGAGTTTGTTATGCCCTACAATGGTTACCCCACTTGATAAAGCTATCGAGAGGTATGTCGATGGTTTACCTGACCCTGTGCAAGATATCGTCACTGGTAGCAACCCTACCACAGTTCGTCAGGCCATTGAGTTAACTGCGACTTTGACTGAGTCGCAAATCAAGAAGGGTAAACTTCATAGGAAGGGTGACAAGAATCAGAAACAATCATCTGACAAGAGTGAGAGTAAGAAGGGTAAGAAATCCGAGTCTTCAAGAAGGTCTAGGAAGCGCAAGGCGTCCAAGAACTTTGCTGTTACAGCGCAGGCAAACCAAGCTGCTCCAAATCATCCCGCGCAACCACCTGCCAAGAAACCGTACATTGGCAATGCACCTTTGTGCAATAGGTGTAACAGCCACCATCAACTGAACGTTCAGTGTGGTTATTGTACCAATTGTGGGAGATCTGGTCATCTTGCCGCCACTTGTCGTCTTCCTCCTAACCAGAATCAGGCAGCCCAAAACCCTGCTCAGCAACCTGCCCAACAACCTGCTCCACAACCAGCACAAGCTGCACGACCTCACTATCCTCCTGGATCTTGCTACAATTGTAGGGATCTGACCCACTATCGAAATCAGTGTCTGAGGTTAGCTAACGCGAATCAGGCTTAGGCTCGTGGACGAGTCTTTAACATGAATGCAAACGAGGCGCGAGCAGACAACGAGGTGGTAAATGGTATGTTCTTTGTTAATAATCAGCCTGCTTCTGTCCTTTTTGATTCGGGTGCTGATAAGAGTTTTGTGTCATTATCTTTTGAGCCTTTGCTTCGCATGACTAGAACGAAACTAGGAAAGCCTTTGACAGTAGAAGTTTCTAGTGGTGAACCCGTTGTTCTTGATTCTGTTCTTCGAAATTGTCAGTTGAACCTTAATAACCATCTTTTTCCTATTGACCTCACACCAATGCAACTTGGAAGTTTTGACATTATAGTGGGAATGGATTGGTTAGCCAAGTACCACGCAGAGGTAGTTTGTTTTGAAAAGATTGTTCGTGTACCGCTTTCGACTAGTGATATCTTAGAAGTTCATGGTGAGAAACCTGTTAGTAGTCTCAAACTCATGTCATGTATTCAAGCTCAGAAGTATCTACGAAAGAACTATGTTGCCTTCTTGGCACATGTCGTAGATGAGAAAGGCAAAGGTAAGTCAATTCAAGATATCCCTGTTGTTCGGGATTATCCTGAAGTGTTTCCTGAAGAATTACCTGGTTTACCCCCAGCACGCCAAGTTATGTTCCGTATTGATCTTATTCCTGGTGCTAATCCTATTGCTAAATCTCCTTATCGTCTTGCACCGTCAGAGATGTAGGAGTTATCTAGACAACTTCAGGAGCTTTCTGACAAAGGTTTTATCCGTCCGAGCTTTTCACCTTGGGGTGCTCCCGTTCTTTTTATTAAGAAGAAAGATGGCTCTTTCAGGATGTGTATCGATTATCGTGAGCTCAACAAGCTTACCATTAAGAATCGATATCCCCTACCTCGCATTGATGATCTCTTTGATCAGTTACAGGGTGCTACTTGTTTTTCAAAAATTGATCTACGTTCTGGGTATCATCAACTTCGAGTACTTGAAGAAGATATTCCCAAGACTGCATTCCGCACAAGATATGGGCATTATGAGTTCACTGTTATGCCATTCGGTTTGACTAATGCTCCTGCTGTTTTCATGGACTTGATGAATAGGGTCTGTAAGCCTTATTTGGACAAGTTCATCATCATTTTCATTGATGACATTTTGATTTATTCTAAGACACGAGCCGATCATGAACAACATCTCCGTCTTACTATAGAACTCCTGAAGAAAGAACAACTTTTCGCCAAATTCTCCAAGTGTGAATTTTGGCTTAAGGAAGTTCAATTTTTGGGACATATCGTCAACGAACAAGGTATTCATGTAGATCCCGCCAAGATCAGTGAGATTAAGGATTGGGATACACCTACTACTCCTACTGAAGTTCGCTCATTTCTTGGTCTTGCGGGTTATTACCGCCGCTTTATCGAAAACTTCTCCAAGATTGCAGTTCCTCTCAGTGCTCTAACTCAGAAGAATAAACCTTTTGAATGGGGATCCAAACAGGAAGAAGCTTTTCAGACCTTGAAACAGAAACTTTGTGATGCACCTATTCTATCTTTACCCGAGGGCAATGATGATTTTGTCGTGTATTGTGATGCATCCAATTTGGGTCTTGGCTGTGTTCTCATGCAAAGAAACAAAGTCATAGCCTATGCATCAAGGCAGATGAAGGTACACAAGAATAACTACACAACTCATGATCTTGAGCTAGGTGTAGTAGTTTTTGCTCTCAAAATCTGGAGACACTATCTGTATGGTACTAAATGTGTGGTTTTCACTGACCACAAAAGTCTTCAGCATATTTTCAATCAGAAAGAACTTAATATGAGGCAACGACGTTGGGTAGAACTTCTAAACGACTACGATTGCGAAATTCACTACCATCCTGGTAAGGCGAATGTCGTGGCTGATGCATTAAGTCGTAAAGAGTGTGTCAAGCTTCATTGTGTACAAGTTCGATCTGATATTCAAACCCGCATTTCTCAGGCTCAACATACTTGTGTTACACAAGACTTGATGGGTAAGGAATTACCATATCATATAAAGCCTGATCTTGAACTAAAGGACAATGGATCATATTATTTCATGGACCGTTTGTGGGTCCCAAGTCAAGACAATCTCCACACCTTGCTAATGGATGAAGATCATAAGTCTCGTTATTCTATTCATCCTGGTGAAGATAAAATGTATAAGGATCTTCGAACCCAGTACTGGTGGCTGGGTATGAAGAAAGACATTGCCTCGTACGTATCTAAATGCCTTACTTGTCTCAAGGTTAAGGCTGAACATCAACATCCCTCTGGATTATTGGAGCAACCATAGATTCCAGTTTGGAAATGGGAAAACATTGCTATGGATCTCATTACCAAACTTCCACGCACTAAAAGAGGTCATGACGCTATCTGGGTAGTTGTTGATCGTCTTACAAAGTCAGCACATTTCTTGCCAATCCGTGAGGATCTATCTGCTGACAAACTTGCTAAAATCTATGTGGATGAGATTGTATCCCGACATAGCGTTCCTTTGAACATTATATCTGACAGAGATGCTCGATTCTCGTCTTGTTTTTGGAGAACCATGCAATCTGCTATGGGAACCTAACTTAATTTGAGCACAGCGTATCATCCGCAAACAGATGGTCAATATGAAAGAACAATCCAGACACTGGAGGATATGCTTAGAGCTTGTGTGATCGATTTTGGTGGTAGTTGGGATTCGTATCTTCCGTTGATTGAATTCTCCTACAACAATAGTTATCACTCCAGCATCAACATGGCTCATTTCGAAGATTTATACGGTCGAAAATGACGTTCACCAGTCTGCTGGAATGAGATCAGTGAAGCTCAACTTACTTGACCTGAGCTCATTCTAGAGACTACAGATAAAGGCAAGAAAATTCGCGATAACCTTCAGACAGCTAGACGCCGTCAAAAGAGTTACGCGGATAGACGACGCAAGCCTTTGGAATTTCAAGTCGGTGATCGCGTCTTACTTAAGGTTTCACCTTGGAAAGGTGTGATCAGATTTGGAAAGACAGGAAAACTTGCACCTAGATATGTTGGACCATTCAAGATCGTCGAAAGAATTGGAAAAGTAGCCTACAGACTTGAGTTACCTCCGGAACTCGGAAATGTTCATCCAACCTTCCACGTGTCCAATCTCAAAAAGTGTTTAGCGGATGAGAACCTCCACATACCACTTGATGAGATTCGTGTTGATGACACAATGCATTTCGTTGAGAAGCCTGTGGAAATCATGGACCGTGAAGTCAAATGGCTCAAACGCAAGCGCATTCCACTTGTCAAAGTTCGTTGGGAATCTAAACGTGGTCCAGAATTTACTTGGGAACGTGAAGATCAAATAAAAGCAAAGTATCCACATCTATTCTCACAAGTTTCCTCTAAATAAATTTCGGGACGAAATTTCCTAAAAGTAGGGGAGACTGTGACATCTGTGCTTGTAATCATTGTACAAACTCTGAACAATTCAATTATCAATAAAACAATGTGATTTGATCCCAATATTTGTTTATTTATGTTTGACATTTTGCACGTTTTGATTTTGTTCGATTTTTAACTTTAAATCGCTTTCTGGAAAGTTATACGCAAACTGATGCGTAAACGTAATCAGTTTAACGTGACAAACACTCTGGAACATCAACATAAGCTTAAAATACCTTAAATAACCTTTACATAACTTAGAAATAAGTTTTGAAGGATTTGGTATGGCAAAAACAAGTTTATTCGTTCGCAGGGACTATTTGCGACAAACTATGAAAGTATGCCGATTCGTATAGTAACGTACATTCCGGAACATGATCATAAGTTAAACATACCATAAATATCCTTTACATAGCTTAGAAATAGGCTTTGAGGGGTTCGATGTGCAAAAACAAACTTATTTGGTCAATCAGGGACTAAAAGCGTCAAATAGTGCATAAGTTTGCATTTACGCGCATATCTTATGTTCTGAACATATCCGGACATCCAAAAATTTTTGTAATCATTAAAATATTTTATTTTAGTGATTGGAATGCTAAAATTTCATTTGTCGCGTAATTTGGATCGTTTTTCGCGTTCGTTCGTGTTTCGTCGTAATTAACCGAACAACGAGGACGTACGACCAAATGAACCGACATCCGAGATATTTTCAAGCATATTTCATGCCTCCAATACTTTGACATCATTATTAAGCCTTGAAAATGGGTTAACGGGGCTTAAACGTGTCAAAAATCAACTTTTATGCATGCAGGGGCCTGTTCTGCCAATGTTTGAAAGTTGTTGATCTGAAGTCTTGGAGGGGCGCGAAGCCCAGTGCTTCTGTCTTTGCGGCCCGCGAAAGACTCCCAGATCTGCAAAAATGGTTTTTCAGCAAACAACAACTGAATCTGGGTTTTTGGACAAGGTTTTCTCACACCATGGGCTGGTTTTTGAGGTTCCATGGTATTCAAAACTATGGGTAACACATGGATGGCTAGGATCAAAGCTCAAATTACGAGGAACGATCTTAACGGTTCATGAAACTCTATATAAACCCATGATTTCTCATTTCACAACTTGATCATTTCTGGTTTTCTTCTTCTCCTGCTCATTTGGGGTTATCCCTTCTGGTTGAAGGTCCCATTCTCCAAGTTTTATTGTTCTATTTTCAAGCTTTGGACCTCTTGTAAGCTTCTTTCATGCTTTTTATGCATTTCAAGCATGAAAGTCAAACAGTGTTGGACTTTATGCTTTGACCAGTCTTTGGTTAACACAAAGTTTGTTTGAACTTTGTAACGTGAGCGTAATCACGATGGTCATAGTCCCTTGTGACTATACCTACTAATTACCACGTTAATTAGGCGTAGTGACGAGTCATAGTTTCTGTCAAAATACGTGTTTATGCGTATTTTGCAACGAAGCTACCTTTGGGTAACAAAACACTTTGTTTTGATATCAAACTTGTTTTCTAACTTAGTTAAACATGTTTTAACATGTTTAACTCGTCACTTTTAGTTTAGTGCTTATATAGGGTCGTAAGATAAGCGGTCTAAACAACCGCTTAGACTTTCGAACCCGACCCGTTTGGTCGATCATTAGGATCCGACCAAACACATTTTGTGACCATAGTTGTATAGGGAATAACCTTCCGAGGATATACCTTATGGTCACTTCGTTTAGTTAGTTGTATGATAGGTAGTTTATATGCCTTAGGAAAATGACCAAAATGCCCTTTTTACGCATAATTTCATTTTAAGCATATGTAACCTAAATTTTGACATCTAAACTGATTAGGCAATATTATTAGACATGTTAAGGCATATAATACTTGTCATAGGACTAGTTAGGCAGTCCGAACGCGTTTTACGCGAACGACGCGTTAAAGTAGCGTAGACTACCTTAACGAATCGTAATGGGTCGTAAGCACTTAGGATAGGTTCCAATTTAGAATGTAGGCTTTGTTAAACCATATCACATGGGTTCCAATACTCATTTGGTTTACGAAACCTCATTTTATCCAATCTTCCGATTTAGGTCCGGTATATTAACGTAGTTACCTATATTAGGTGCCGATTGATTCCGTGATCCTTTGAGCGTTACATGGTTGTTATTACAAGACTATAAGCAATATCAAGTGAGTACATAGTCCCCTCTTTTACTGTTTCAAATATTTTGGGGTGGTACACATGTGCCTACTTGTTACTTTCGTGCTTTTCGTGCTTTCATGACATATACTTGCTATGTTCATTAGTACGCATATAGTACATGATTTCAATTATGCTTTGCTATGTATGTTGACTGAGCATGCTAGCACATTGATTTCATAAACTCATTTGTTGCATATGTTTACTCAGCATATGGACACCTTGATTTACATTACATTTCTGCTATGTATGTTTACTGAGCATGCTAGCACATTGATTTACATGACATTTCTGCTTTGTATGTTTACTTAGCATACTTAGTACATTGTTTTCACATAACATACTTACATTTGGTATGACATTTGGTTTGTTTAACGGGACTAAAATGCGTTCATTAACATTGATCACGCCGCTCGGTAGTATGTAGTGGTACCATAGGACTTGACAACTCCCATTCCTGGAATCCTAGGTTTGTTTGGACGTAAGGAATGACAGAATCCAAAAACATTTTAATAAACCTTTGATTTATTTAAAGGTTTATTTTACAGTCTCAAGGCTTGAATGTATGCCTTTAACATTACCGCATAAATGTTTGTATCAGTAAAAGCATGGATTTTGCAAAACATAACTTTTGACTTAAACTATGATTTATATCAAATACATTGTTTTGTACATTTTTGTGACAACCCTCACCAAACCAGGTATCCGTACGAACTAATTTATATTTAATTACTGCTTAATTATTGTGCTTGCTTACAGTTGTGATTAAACTTCTTACTGATTACTGATACATACATACTTATGCATCACATTTTTATACTGTCACTCTATTATTTATACACAAAACTTCAGTGACAACCTTGATGCACAAAAGCACAGTGAGCACACTATACGGATAACCCAGTAAACATGCTGACATAGCCAGCATCAGACAGTTACTGTCTCTAAGGTCAGTATGAGCCGGGGATAGTTTACTACACTAGTAGTGAGTGTAGGGAGGTGAGGATTGTAAAACTGCGTCACTAGGCGATAGTTATAGTGACCGGATGTGCCTAAAACGTACTTTGTGTACAAAATTCTGCACTTTAAATAAAAATTCAGCATTAAGCTAACTAGTAAAGTGCCAAAACCTGAGAAAAATTACTAGACACTTTCCAAAGTGTCGGGAATAAATTGTGTCACTAAAATAAATATTAACGACACTTTACGTATTTATTTAGCACTTTAACGGAGTAATATCCAACCGTACAACCGGACTTTACCCGGAACATAAAATTTTGTCAATGACATTGTTTTTCCTTTTCTGAGCTAATTAGGGTCCCCGATTACCCTAACACCTGTTATAATTCATAACACGCTAATAACTAATTTAGTTACCTAACTAAACTAATTAGCTTGTAACTATACCATTAAAATCCAACTATAAGCCCCCTCCCATGAAAATGGCGGCACGTATGTTTCCCCTTTCTCAACTCACGATTTCCCATGTACAAATCCCTAAGATTACCTAGGAAATATGAACAAGTTGACTTTACTTGCACCCACCATCCATAGTTGCACATGACACCCTTCTAGTCACCTAAAACTTACACTAAACCCCCCTTTTCTTTGGCTGAATTTTCGGCTGGTAAGACTCCCACAAGATATTCTCTGAACTTGTGTATTTCCCCATGCAATCTCTAGTGAGATTTTGATGTGAATATGTATGTACTGTTGTGGACATAATTACCAAGGGATAAAAGGGATTTGATTATAAAAAGAGCACTTAACCACCATCTTCAACTAAACAAAAAAAAAACAATTCTTTTCCCCTCTAAGTAAAGCTTCTGCCGAACAACCTCCCACACGCAACCATCTTTCCATTCCATCCAACTATATTACAAAGTGCAAGGAGCCATTTTAGGAGGTGTGGAGCACTCGGATTGCCAAGGACCTCCCTCGTTTGTCTTTAACCACTCGTTTTTCGTCTAGTTTCTTCCCTAGCTTCAAAGCTAGTAGTAAGCTCCTTTGATCATCTTTTATTTTATATTTATGGTGGTTAAAAATTATGTTGTGATGTAAATAGAAGAACACTAGAAGATCATAAATGCAAACTTGAACATAAAGCTAGTATGAGGTTAAAATAAGATGGAATCTTGTTAAAATAAAATTGTTTTGATGTTGTTATTATCTATTTGTTGTTTGTTAGTAAGATGATGTTTATCATCATAGTAAACTTGTTAAAATAAGATTAAAAACTTATGTTAACAAGTTAGGAAGTGATTAATGTTTATATAAAAAGATCACCTCCATGTTTCAACATAAACTTGGTAACAAAGTGATTTTTTTAAAAAAAAAAACAAGTAAACTAAGTGAGTAGATGGTCGTATGGACCCGAGGGTTTTACAAAAATAAACACACTTTGGAGGGTGACTAAACCCACTAAAAACACCGCTAAATTACTACGCGTTTTTATGAAACGCCAAGTTTATGTTGTCATGAAAAATGCATTGTTTTTTGGCACTTGACTAGTGTAACATTGTTTAGTAAATTGTTGGTTGATTTGAATGATTTTACAAAAGAAAATGATACGCTAGTAAGCGTGGCCACCTCCAGTTACAGAGGAAACTCTGGCGAAAATTTTCCAAGAAAATAACACTTAGAAATATTTTTGTGACAAGTGTTATGAGTATATTTTTAACTTATTTTCCAAACAAAGTTCGCCATGATTTTTATTACAAAATTTCCAAGAGTCGGAGGTGGGATTTTCATAAATAAAACTTGTTAAATATATATTTTTCATAGTATCACTTGTGTAATTTTTATGATTATTTTGTGAACTACATAAATATTATTTTTAGGGTAAAAATAATATTACTAGAATACACTGAATATTCACGGCTCCAAAATAATACGAACGCCTTCACAATAAATATTTAAGTTACACCGGTATTATTTATATCACCCGAACCTTACAACGTAACTTACGTATTTTCAGAAAATACTCATAAATGTGTATTTTGACAAGGATATTATTTTGAAAAATTATATGGAATAAAATATAATATTTTTGGGAAAAAATATTTATATTTTGGAAGTAAAGTATTTTTGGTCAAATGAAATAAAATATATTACATTAAGTGAGACTTAATAATATATTTCAAAGTTATACGAACGCACATGTATTAAAACCCCCATCCTTGGGAAGGAATATATTTACCAAATAATTACGAAATGTAATTACGAAATAGTTGCCTAACTATTTCCCCAAAGACATTAAACCTTAAGCTAAGGCACGGCCGTCCGTCTAATAGAAGTTAGTACGTGTAGGTCGTCGCACAGCAGGTTGACTTGGAGATACTTTTTAGAGACGCACTTCGGTGAGTTCATGTCCCCCTTTTCTCTTAACTGTTTTCAGTTTTTTTAAACTGCGGGGGTGAAATACATGTTACTATGATTACGAGTATTTTTTACATGGTATGGTTAGCGTAAGGAGGGTTACTACTTAGATCATGTGAGTGGGTAGGCGCAACTTGAGGCCATTAATCCTCATTGTAGGACCGAGGGACAGTAGCGGTAGATCTATCTGGGTGTAGCGAGCCCAGCCCCAGGCCCAGCAGAACGGACCTCGGGGTGACTTTGTGCCCAACGCAAAATCCGCTAGGTTTGAGTCTTCCTACTTGCACTTCACACATATCAATGGCCTTGCAAACCATTGGTGATCTCTTTTTCCTTATTTGCTACATACCAGGATTTTATACTTACAAAGGTTTTACATACTCACTTACACATGAACTCGCTCAACATTATGTTGATTTTTCCAACTTACATGTATTTCAGGGAACTAAGGATCTGGCACGGTATGCTACATTTTCACGCTGCGTTAGAGTTATGGGATCATCCAAGTTTAGGGGTTGTGGCTTTTACCTGGATGAGTCACAGTTCTTAAACTACGTCTATCTTAAGTTTGTGGTTGTGTCTTTCAAACAATGTTTTTATGTTCTTAGGTTGTAATTTCCGTTGCGTGTGTCAACGCCTTAAGACAATGTTGTGGTATTTTACTTTTCAAACTTAAATCAATGGATGATCTGCATGGTTTTATTTTCATATAGCTTTGTTATGATTAAGCTATGGTATTAAGAAGTCACACCAAATAAACCCACGCTTCCGCAAAGCCAGGGTGTGACAATTTTACTTATGGGGTTGAGTAAATACTTATATTCACCATACATACATTTTATTACATATTTACATTATACATATGGTTTAAGTTGATACTTTTCTCTTGCCATACATAACTGTTTGATTATACTATACATGACTTACATTTGACAATAAACTTTGTTTACGCATAAACATTTTAACATTGGTTAAAACAAGACATTTTGGTGTTTATTTTGTAAGTGATTTAAATAACGAGGCGTGTGTAATATGATAAAAGCATGGTGGATACGCCGCTGGTACTTCCTATATATAAGTGCTTTTATGATATTACATGTCGTAGCGTCATCTAAATCATTTCAACAAAGACATGATACATTTTGCATAAACGACAGATTTTCACAAAATATTGGTTTACAAATAACATATCGTATACAAACTCAGTTTACTTGGTTATTCCGTTAACCATACTCTTTTCTTTAATATCATTTGAATTTCATATCGATTTTTCGTATGATTTATAAAAGAAAACTTTTTAGAAGATTCATAACTAACTTTTTGCTAAACATTTCTTTTAACTTGCAAGTCATGAATCTTGTTTCAACAAAACCTATGTATCTCACAGGCATTTTTATACTGACGTACCTATTTTCACATGTGTTTTCAGGAGCTGATGCATAGGGTTGATCAAGATACACTTAGGCGGACTTGGGCCTTAGTGACAATAAAAGATGCAAGACTAGTTTAATTATGTTATGTTTCTTTTGTTCTAAGACAATGTAATCACTTTTATTTAAATAAAATGAAACTTTAAATACCATGGTTGTGTAACAATAATTCTGTCGCTCCACTCCCCGACGTTTCCGCCGCAGTTTGTTGTTTTACGCGGTCGGGGTGTGACAACATCATCCTAGAACACCTCAAATCCGCTGATTTCACGGTTAAAAGTGAAGACTCAAAGGTGAAAATGATGAAGAAGTGTGCATAGATCATAGAAGTACAAGATTTGAGTGGAAAACTTACAAGAATCGCGAGAAATCGAAGGAAAAGTGGGCTTGAGCTTGCTGTTCGAACGAGAGAGCTGTCACATCACTTTGGTGATGTGACAGGGGGTATTTATAGGGTTTCCAAAAGAGGAAAGTGGCACATGGAACGGATCGGATGGTACCTCGATCGGATGGCCATCCGATCGGATGGCCATTCGATCGATTGGCTCCATCGATTGGCTCCGGCGAGTCACGTTTCGATGTTTCGTTTTGGGTGTTGAGTGTTGCGATGCGTTTCGAGTGAGTGGTGCGATAGTATTACCCATTAGTTACACAAATAACCTAGCTACTATATCTAACATACAATCACTATAAATAACTTGCGTTTAGCGTTTGCGATTAGATTGCGTTGCTATAGAGTTGCGATTGCGTTTTGCGATTAATCACCTTAACATAAACATAACATGCACAAGTAACACATAATAGCACACATACGTAAAACAATATCCATAACCCATAATTCGAGTTGCGATGCGGTAGCGATAAGTCGATTAGCGATTAAACAGCGATTATTAACAAGTACTCCACATAATACAACTAAAGCAAACAAATAATAGAATTCGATTATAAGTCAAGAAGCACAAATCAGTAATTAAGCAAGGCGTGACAGATCACAATTAGCAATCTTTTCTTCCTTTGACTTTGAATTTGACTTGTACTTTGACTTTCAAAAGTCGGGTTGTTACACCCGTGTGCAGAAGCGTATTTGTACTACCAATATTTTCTAGATTCTGCGAATCTTAGCGTTGACCAAGCCCCGTGCTCAGTGGGCACGCCCCCGTGGTGAGCAGTAGAAGCTTTTACAGCTTTGACTTTTCTGCAGACATCTGGCTACGTCCCCGTGCTCATTGGGCACGGGGCCATGGTCAGCCTTCTGTTTCTTGTTTTTGCTTGGGAAGATGCTATCGAGGGGTCGGGCATGCCACATTTATCCCTTTTCTTTGTATTTGTGTTAGTTTTTGCTGCATATTTGTTCCTTTTGTTCATTTAAGCTCATTTGGTCCTAAAAATACAAAAGGAAGACAAAAGCACACTTTTTCCAACATTAGTACTAAAAAAGGGTTAGTTTTATGCCTCATTTGATGTAATTTATATGCTGCATTTTGCACACATCAGCCATCTCCACCCCTGGTTTTCCTCTCGAACCCTTAGACCCTTAGATGGATTTGAGTTTGTGTTTGTGTTTAAGGGATCTGTGAATTGGTGAGAGTGAAGGTTAAATTTTTCTTTTTAGCCATTTGGGAGAATTTGAAAGGTTTTGTGAATTGGATTTGGGTAGAATGGGTGATTGTTGTTGATGGGTAGTCATGGATGATGATAGGGGGTGTTCTTTGGATTGTGACCACATGTAGGGGCTGTGGTAGCAAGTGGTAAATCTATTTTGGTAAATCTGTTAGCTTAACACATATAACCAGTTACTCAGTTAAATATGAAACATGTTAATAGAGCGCCCACTTGTAGATAAATGGGACAACTCTACAAAATTTCTTTTGATTTTATCTAATGAAATTGATGCTCAGATTCCTGCTAGGCAACGATTTGCCAAGTACAGAGGCCTAAAGTCGTTTCGGACATCTTCATGGGACCATAAGGTAAGCTTTATATAATACGATACTATGATTCTCACAAAGTTAATCTTACCCAATGTGATTGTGCAATTCTTTATTAAAGATCAACCTGTTATGATATAATTTATAATCTTAGTATTTATATCAAGTTATGAATAATGGTTATGTAGTAATTTAATAATGGACATGGCTGCCTTACATTGTGTAATACTAGTGTAAAGATGATCTGCTAAACATTGCAAATAACATGTTGGAGTCCTCAAGTTTACTTCTGATTGTATGCTGCAACAAATTTATTTTGTCGTCGGGTTAGTTGTTGTTATATAGGAGTTTTTGGTCCTGTAATTGGCTGTAAATAATGCTACGATTTTGTTTTGTTTTGTCTTGTCTTGATGTAAACAGTAACTATTCAGGTGTGTCTTACGATCCATCTTTGGACTGCAATTTTGTTGTGTTTAGGTTTAAAAATTTAGTGCACAAATGGCTAGCGTATCTGATTTATTTTGTATGAAATATAGTGACTGGTCAGTGTAAGTTAGAATTGTAATCGGAGTGATTGTTTCTGTTGGAAATGTGTATGTATTGTAATGGTTCTTGCATCATAGTTGGATAATAAATTAATTGGCTACAACTGCTGACATTTGTATAAGTAAGGAAAGAGTATAACATGTCCTAAAATCATGGTATACATGATTAAAATTATACACACAAAAAATGTCATTATAGAGATGTACATTAGTTTGTAAATAAATAACAGTATTATCGTTTGTGCTTTGTAGAATATTCTATATCCTTACACTAGGTTATAACCCCGTGTATTACACAGGTCGAATAAATGAATTTTATATACTAAATAATAAAACAATATATCTTTAAAAACCTCCTTTGTTGCACTGGTTGAATAAATATAATTTTATATATTAAATAATAAAAAGTTATATCTACAAGAACCATATTGTAAGGGTTGAATAAATAATTTGTTTATTTAAAAATATCTTAAATTAACAATTTAAATTTTAGAATAATATTTTATTTGAAAAATATAAGAATGGTATTCAAAATTTAAAGTAGGGTGGAATTTAATATTAGTTCATTATTCATTTATTTATTTAATTAATATAAGATAAGTTTGGAAGTGAGGCGAGAAAATCATAAAATAAATGCTTACAATGAATGATAGGTGTCGCACATTAATGTTTTATTATATAGTATAGTATAGATATATATTTAGATTGATATAAATAGATTATTATATTGTAGTAAAATTTGTTAACGAATTCTCAATAACTTTAACCCTTTATTTAAAACTTGTAAATGTAAGAAGTCTCAATAAATTTAACCATTTATTTAAAACTTGTAAATGTAGAAATGATAAATAATATTAGTTAATTTTATTTTAAGTTTCGTAAAATCTATTTGATACCAAACTAAACAAAACGTTCAAATATATAGTTAATATCAAGAGTAAATTACGATTTTGGCCCCTGTGGTTATATCATTTTTACCCTTTTAGCAAAAAATGAATCTTTTAACATATGAGCCCCCAACGTCTTTTTTTTTCTAGCCCTTTTGGTCCCTAACACTAACCTCATCCTTTTACTTTTAAGGGCCAAAAGGGCTAGAAAAAAAGACGTTGGGGTCCAAAAGAGTTAGAAAAAAAGATGTTGATGGCTCAGATGATAAAAAAAAAATACTTTTTGGGCTAAAAGGGTAAAAGTGATATAACCACAGGGGCCAAAATCGTAATTTACTCTAATATCAAATTAGATAACTAAGTTTGAATTTGAAGTAAATAGATAAATACAAAAGTAATAATTAAACTAAATAATATTTAGTAGGAGGATTATCTATAATTAATTAGAAGAGATTAAACTAAAATAATAATTATCCATAAGACATGGCCTAATATGATTACAAATGTCCACCAAATGGTTTCTTTTATTATATAGTACTAGCGGTAAGACCCGTGTGCAAACACGGGTCGTTTCTTAGAAAACCATGCATAACAAATATAAATGATGAATATGGTTATATTTATATAGACTTATAAATAAATAAGTCAATCGGTAAATACTTAAAGTTTAGAGTATAAAAAATACAAAAATATACAATTTATTAATCTTTTGTAAACGAAATAACATTTGCATTCAAACATGTTCCTTTAACCTCCACAAAACACTATTTTAACCCAACAGTAGTTTTAAACCACCATTTTAACCCAACAGCAGTTTCAACCATAGTTTTCTCCACAACAAATACATTTAACCAAACTGTGGTTTCAAACATCTGTTTTCATCCATCTGTTGACCAAAGTCAAGAGATGTATCAACTACTGTTTTATTTTCAAACATCTGTTCACAACAATAGAGCTTTCATCATTTAAACTCTCAAACCTAAATATTCATTTAATTAATTTAAATAACAAACATCATTAATAATTTTAACACAACTAATTATATAAAAACTACAAGTGTCAAACAGAGGTAACTATATAATAAACAAAGTTCAAAACAGCATTCAATAAAATAGTGCATACTAATTCCTAATCAATGGGCGAAACATCATACCCATCTGTTGACCAAAGTCAACAGATGTATCAACCACTGTTTTATTTTCAAACATCTGTTTTCATCCATATGTTGACCAAAGTCAACAGATGTATCAACTACTGTTTTATTTTCAAACATATGTTCACAACAACAGAGCTTTCATCATTTAAACTCTCAAACCTAAATATTCATTTAATTAATTTAAATAACAAACATCGTTAATAATTTTAACACAACTAATTATATAAAAACTACAAGTGTCAAACAGAGGTAACTATATAATAAACAAAGTTCAAAACAACAAACAACATTCAATAAAATACAGCATACTAATTCCTAATCAATGGGCGAAACAACATACAAAGTTCATCCATCTGTTGACCAAAGTCAACAGATGTATCAACCACTGTTTTATTTTCAAACATATGTTTTCATCCATCTGTTGAGAAAAGTCAACAGATGTATCTACTAGTGTTTTATTTTCAAACATCTGTTCACAACAATAGAGCTTTCATCATTTAAACTCTCAACCCTAAATATTCATTTAATTAATTTAAATAACAAACATCGTTAATAATTTTAACACAATTAATTATATACAAACTACAAGTGTCAAACAGAGGTAACTATATAATAAACAAAGTTTAAAACAGCAAACAACATTCAATAAAATACAGCATACTAATTCCTAATCAATGGGCGAAACAGCATACAAAGTTCATCCATCTGTTGACCAAAGTCAACAGATGTATCAACCACTATTTTATTTTCAAACATCTGTTTACAATAACAGAGCTTTGATCATTTAAACAGACATTTGCCAATATTACAAGCTTTTACACTCTCAAACCTAAATATTCATTTAGTTAATTTAAATAACAAACATGGTTAATAATTTTAACACAACTAATTATATAAAAACTACAAGTGTCAAACAAAGGTAACTCTATAATAAACAAAGTTCAAAACAACAAACAACATTCAATAAAATACAGCATACTAATTCCTAATCAATGGGCGAAACAACATACAAAGTTCATCCATCTGTTGACCAAAGTCAACAGATGTAACAACCACTGTTTTATTTTCAAACATCTGTTTACAATAACAGAGCTTTGATCATTTAAACAGACCTTTGCCAATATTACAAGCTTTTACACTCTCAAACCTAAATATTCATTTAGTTAATTTAAATAACAAACATGGTTAATAATTTTAACACAACTAATTGTATAAAAACTACAAGTGTAAAACAGAGGTAACTATATAATAAACAAAGTTCAAAACAGCAAACAACATTCAATAGAATACAGCATACTAATTCCTAATCAATGGGCGAAACAGCATACAAAGTTCATCCATCTGTTGACCAAAGTCAACAGATGTATCAACCACTTTTTTATTTTCAAACATCTGTTCACAATAACAGAGCTTTGATCATTTAAACAGACCTTTGCCAATATTACAAGCTTTTACACTCTCAAACATAAATATTCATTTAGTTAATTTAAATAACAAACATGGTTAATAATTTTAACACAACTAATTATATAAAAACTACAAGTGTCAAACAGAGGTAACTATATAATAAACAAATTTTAAAACAACAAACAGCATTCAATAAAATACAGCATACTAATTCCTAATCAATGGGCGAAACAATAGTCTCGATAAGTAAAGCTCCTTTCGGACCATTGTAGTTGTCAACATGTTGGAGGTATTTCAGAAGTTCGTTGCTCAGATCAACTTCAACTATATCCCCCCAGATGCTTGTTATGAGCCATTTGTTGTTTTCAATTATATTAGTCCTTCGGCGCCTATCTACATAATCAACTACCCGAGGATTATTGAAAGCAAACACCTTCATCCAGCCTTCTTCTTCATATCTGAGCAAATCAGCAGTTAGCTCAGCAGACTTTCCAATAACAATCAAATGCAGCCTCTTTGCGATGGTCAAAAAATGCCCTTGGCAAGGATTGACTACAATACTCTCTGGAAAACGAAGCATTATGAAAGTCTCACTCAGTACATCAAAAGCAACGATGTTCCTCTCACCTAGTGGATACCAATAATTTGAAACCATAAAATGTATGGTTTTATCAGCTTAAACTCCTGTAGACCATGAATAACCACTTGAACCATAATTATTTACGCTACCGAAATTTATTGTTCTCCATGACTCACGACGTCGTGAGTAAACACGAGCAGTAGCTACATTACGGTAACATCAGATGTTCAGCACTTTCAGATCATTGAATTGATCAAAATAAATTCCACCAGTATCAGAGTTTCGATCGTAATTGTAATTTAAGTAGTCATCAGACAAAACCTTATAGCGCCTGGTAGTTGGATTCCAAAGAATCAGCTCACAGCAAATGCCTTCATTGCAAACTAACAACAATCCATTAAATGATGATAGAATACGTAAGAAGCTAGGGTGGACATTGTTAGGAAAACTTAAGGTTTTGCTTCTAACAACATCCAAATTACCAGCAACTACGTCGTCAACGACAATTGACGTGTCTTTAAAGGAGAGTAGTTTCTTTTGTAGTGAATCTCCACTTCGGAGAGCATACATCATCTGAAATCCATGACTTGACAGTTCCCTATAAAAATTCTTGGAAAGACATTTCAAACGACCAATATCTTCTGCAGAGAGCCTTGTGAAAAATTCATCAACAATCACTTGAAACCCAATGTTTTCCATTTTGCTGTGAACCAATGCGTCTTTGAAAGTAAAAGAAATTGTAATGATATTGATAAACAAAAAACTTTTGAAGATGATTGAGTAGATGGATGAAAACAGTAATGATGAAAACCTCTGCCCAATGTATTTTATATACCCAATGAAGGCGGTTATGACTAAATACATCGTCAGACGAAAGAATATGATGCGACACTCGTTAGGCTTTTAATGCATTTCCATGGAAAAAGTATAAAATTAAACACGTTATTATAATTACAATTAACCTCTTCATTTACCATAAGACTCCTTTACCATAAGATAGAACTGAGCGAGTGACGTGCATTAATTGCAAAGTACACATCCCCAGGCATTTTGAATTTGAAATTACCGGCAATTTCAAAACCACTACTAAGGTATATGTTTGCCAAAGGAAATATCTTCCAAGTTATACTTTCTTGGCGATGGGCAGTGGTTGCCCTCTTGAATGTGGGCCAGACCTTTGACATTTGAATATAGAGCAGTGGTTTAAAATTAAATGTATTTTAACTCGGATAAAAAATCTTAGATAAAAAATCGCTTCATTTGCAATCATCATTTAGTCATAACTCAGATAAAAAATCTATTCATTTAAAGACCAGCAATACTATACATACATATTAAACAAATGCTTCTGCAACTCCAGCAGACAATGATATTGCGAACATCTGTTAGCCAACAACAGATATTACCAACAGTAACAAGTCAAACAGCCGTTAGATTAGCAGAAGATCACCACTAAACAAATGTTCTCTTTGGGCAGACTTTACCTTTGACAGAGAGTTAAAGTAACAAATGCATCAGTATTTACAATTGAGAGGAGGAAATTCTTCGAAAAGCTCTATTAGGCAACAACAGATGTTGGCAACAGTAGCAAGTCAAACAGCCGTTAGATCAGCAGATGATGATTTAGAGCTGTTCTCTTTTGGCAAACTTTAACTTTGACATATCTATACACTAACAGAAATTGATACAGCATCAACATAATCTAATTAAACTCAGAGACAATTTCACTTCTACATCAAAAGTACCGATCTGCAATAATCAGATGATATTAAAAATTACATAATAATACTTATTCACCTTTATGATGATTAAATGCTCCATAAACATTATGAGGATTAAAAGATCAACAATTACATCGAGTACTGAACAATGAAACTTTAAAATCTAACAACAACACCAAGAAATTTACGAATCTACCAGCAAAAATTTAGTGCTTTTAGCTTAAACTCCATTGAGTACCGAACTTCTCAATGTATATCTTCGACAATCGCCATGAACTCCACAGAAGTACTGAATGCATCACCATCAGGTTTCTGGAAACCTGGTCTCTCGTGAACAGACCAAGATGCATTACATGAAAACACTTCTTCAGCTGTTGAAGAGTAGCCCTATCCTTAAACCTTAACTTGCTTCATAAAGAGCTGCTTTAAACCAAACTTTATGCTTCTTTTAATACAAAAAAGGCAGGAAAGAACATTGCTCTAGTAAGATAAAATCTTATCTGACAGCAGTAGCAGATCCTTTCTTGCGTTTAGTAGGAACTACTGTGGGTTCTACATCATCATCATCTGCCCAAAGTCATATATAATCATCATTTAGCCATAAGCAAAAATTATTTTAAATGTACATTTAATAATCGTTCTTTGTGTTTAATTTAACTTTATGCTTCTTTTAATACAAACCTATAATAACCCGCAGATGATTGTATGTATGTCAAACAACTGTGATTAGACTGAAATATAAAGCGAGAATTAGAGTATATCACTTAAAAATTATAAATTCAAAATTTCAAAATTAGAGTAGCAAAAAAACATACTTTAAACGATGTTGGAACAATGATGCTGGAAACAACCGTAGAACAATCATCATCATCATCTACTCAGATCATTCACAATCATCATTTAGTCATAACTCAGATAAAAAAACTTTAGTAAATATCAAAAACAAAAACAAACATAATCATATATATCACATTACCATTATTAGGATCGGAGGCTCTCATGATTGTGTTTGTTTGTATAATTTGAACAATGAAAGAATATGAAATAATGTAAAGTGCAGCGGAAATGGAAACAAACTTTATGAACACAATCAAAAGGGAGAATAGTTCTGATAAACACATGCTTTGCATTAGGTCGAAAGATTACAAATCAAATCAAAAGATTATAATGCATGCTTACAGCAAAACTCCCCCTCAGCCTGATACTCCCTGGTTGATCGCACAAGATGAAAGGATTGGAGGAGATAGACTCACTCAGTCAATCAAATGTAACAGTACAGGGTACTGTTCCATTTATAGGCAAATCAAACCACTGAAGCATCTAAGCTGACGTCACCATGAAAGTGACATCTAACAACCTAACAACCTCTAACATCTGATCTATACAAGTACTGTTATGCTAACAATTGTTATTACAATACATTACATAAAGACAAACTTAACTACTGCTGAATCCTTCTACTGATGTGAACCCAGCAGCACTTGATATATCCAGCAGTGCTTGACTCATAGCAGTAGATTTAACAGCAGTGTTTAATCCTTAACAGTCTTCAGGGCTTCATCAGCAGTTTGAAGGACAGCAGCTGTTGTATACGGTCAGTGGATAGAGGACATAAGATGTTATAAAACACTTTCAAGGGGAAAGCCTGGTGTAAACTACTACTTATGATGAATCCACTGTTGTGAATCAGTTTTGGCTCTAATTATCTGTTCCTCTGATAGGGTTCAATCCCAACAATCTCCCCCTGGAACAGATAATGCCAAAACCCTTCATTATTCTGGATCTTTATTGCCTCATCAGAAGTTCCCTAACTTGTCCTTTAAATTGTAGTTCAAAATCCATAGAACTTGTATCATCCTCATCCCTACAAAGTATAAGCTCAAGGAGATCTTGTAGATCTTCAACACCCAGGCCCAGTGCTTGTTCCCTTGATAAGTGCTTTACTTCCCCCATTAGATCTGAACAGTGTCAATACATGGGTCTTTTGATCAGACATCCATTTTAGTATTTTTGAACCCAATGGGTTTCTTGGGAGAGGTTTATTTACTGATGAGTTGGGAGATTGTGGCCTTGTGAAAATTTGTTGAGCAGTACCCTGAGCTTTTGCTAGTTCAGAATTTTCAGCAGACATTTGTTTGAAAGCCAATTTTATGATGTCATTTGCTGCAGCTATGTCTTCTGCAGTTTCTTTTTCAATCTGCTCTTGTCTCTTTCTTTGATCTAGCTCAATGACTGAGACATCTGCTGATGTGAACAGTGGTTCAGAAGTATTGATCTGCTGTTCTGGCTTTTTGTAGTCAGGCCTCCTTGGGATGTTAGAATCTGTCATCCTTATTTTCCTTAGCCTTTCATAAGCCTCATCTGTATATTGCTTTGTCCATTTTGATATGGCTTTAGCAGTTCCAACCTTTGCATTCACCAGCTCTTGTTTCTTCTTTTTGTACTCCATCGTGAGATCATCAATGGCCTTTTTGTATTTGCTCCAGTTTGGAGCTGACCTTTTCATTCCTGGATTGTTCTTGATTTTCTCAATTCTGTTCACCTCATGCTTTAAAGCAATGAGTGGCCATTCACTGAATTGTTCTTCATTTGCTGAATAAAATTTTTCTTTCATGATGAATGCAAGATAATCCTTTCTCATCTCCTTTTGTAGGATAGCTTCAGGTGGCAGATTTGACATATCTTTGCTCAGGTCTCTTGCATAATCTTCCATATGTTTAACCTTAGTGAGCATAAATTCCATTTTTTCATAAATGGCTTTATCACCTTGATCTTTACATTCAAGTCTAGCCCTTATATCAGCTTGCCTGGCTTTAAGTTTTAGATACTCATCCATATTTGCTGGATTCCTGAAGCCTGTGAGAGAAGGAAATTTTCTTTGTGAAGGATCATCTACTGTATAGAATTGTCTCATCTCATCCTTTACAGCTTCCAATTCCAGTGGATAACTTGCAGCAGTGGATACAATATTGGCAGGGTTTATTGGTTTGACAAAAGTTTGTGGAATGGATTGTTGTGGTTTGATGGCAATGTAAGGTGTGGAGGATAAAGGAATAGGTGCTGGTATATCATCATTACCCTCCTGAAATTTCCTTTTCCTTCTGTAAAGCTTTTTGGGTGAAGGGGGTTTCGGTTGTGATGTGACAATGGGTTGTATGGTGATTGTTGAAATGGTGAGGGCAGTGGTAGATGGCTGGCAAACAGGTGTTGAAACAACTGGTGCTTCAACCTCTGTTGTCATTACAACTACTGATGTGTCAGGAGATGTCTTCTGCTTTTCAGCAGGTGGTGATTTGGTGGGTGGTGATGTAGTTGAAGTGATGGTTTTTGGTGGTGAAGTGATTTTAGGTGGTGGTGGTAGGGCAGTGGTTGTGGTGTGTGTTGTAGTGGTGACAGGTGTTTGGCTAACAGTTGCTGAAACTACTGAAGTATCAGCAGTTGTTGGTACAACAGATGTTGCAGCAACTATTTGGGTGGAAGATTGATGTTGGGGGCTTTTGGAAGGTGGTTTGGGAGTATGCTTTGTGAGTTTGGATGGTGTGGATTTGGGTTCCCTCACTTTTCTAGTGGGATTCTTTCTTTTAGGCTCAGGATTTTTAATATCCTTTGACTCAGAACAACCATGCGCATTCAGCTCCATATAAGCTTTTTTCTCCTCATTCCACCTGGACATATCCTTTACCTCTCTGTCCCTTTTTACACTTTCTTTTGCTTTGGCAAGTGCATTTGTGGTAACATCAATCTTTTTACTACCATCTGGCAAGGGAATATCTTTAGTCATAGCATCTTTTAGTGGTTTAATATAGAGGCCATCTTCTATTCCCTTCTTCTTCCACTGCTTGATTTTCTCCCCCTTTTTTGGCATTATCTGGAGGGGGGTTATCAATGAAGAGAACAGTGGGAGGAGCAGTGCCAGTGGTGTTTTTTTCAAATGGGTTTTTATTGCCTTGATATCTGCCTGAGTATCTCTAAATCTTGCTTCCATAGTATTTCTGATCTTTTGAACCTGTATTTCATGTTTCTGATCAGCTACTTGGTTTTGATGGATGAGCAGTGGTTGAAACAGCTCCCAAAGAGCATCAGGGGATGGGGCGGTAGATGTAGATGGAACATGTGGTGGTGCAGCAGTGGGTGTGGACTTTTGTGAATTTAACAACTGTTGCAGCATTTTCTTGATGTCTGTAACAGATGAGTCAATTCTGTCTACCCTCTCCATCAATTCCTGATATTTCAAATCATCACCCATGTTAATGGGATCATCTGATTCCCCACCAGCAGTGGTTGTATCAATGTGTGACTTAGGAAACGAATCCCAAAAATCATCCATTGATGCCCCTTATTCTCGGTACTGGGGTCTTCTTCCTTCAACACTTGATAACTTTTTGAGGGTACCAGTGGTCAAAACAAACTCACTAGTGGTTATCAGAGGTGCTATAGAAGGAATTGCCTTCAAGGGAGTCTGATTGATGAAACAACTGGCCAAATGTAGATCTGTTGATCCAACACTTGTAGTTGCTGCTCCACTTGAACTACTGACATGAATTACTTGTAACTCCTGCAGTGTAACCTCCTCAATTGTTGCTGGGATAGCAGAGGTATAAACATCAGACCCAGTCACTTGTGGGAGTGTACTCTCAGTGACAGGTGATTGAGAGGAACTGGTTTGTGTCTGAGCTATAGCAACTGCATGCAACAAGGGTAGTATGGATTGTGGTAATGAGAGGGGTGAAGATATGGGTGTTGAAAGAGACATGTCCTTGGGATCAGGACTGAGGAAAATGGATCCAATTGGATCCAGAGCTTCATAATGTGGGGTCCCTGTGCTTACAACCTGATCCTTTTGTGAGGATGCAGGAGGAGTTTGAGGCAAGGGTGGAGATCTTTCTTCCATCTGCTGTGAGGAAGTAGCAGCAGTGGCTTTTGGTGACATTTGTGTTGTCACAGGCAGTGGCTCTGGGATCTCATCTTCCAGAGTTGCCTTTTTAGTGGGTTTGGGGGGCTTTTTGGATGATTTCTTTTTAGGCTTTTTGGTAATGGCAGGTGTGGGTTTCATAGCAGTGGGTGTGCTACTATGATCACCTGGAGCAGTGGGCTCAGCAGCAGATACCTGAGGAGCAGTGGTAGCTGCTAAAGTCTGCTCAGGCACCTCTGCTTGTGTTTTTCCAGGTGTTAACATTCTAGTGAATGTTTCAGATGTTAAACCATGTATTTGAAATGATTCACCTTGGATGAGCAAATTTTCATTCTCCTTTCCGAATTTTTATTTAAAATAGTAGCTTAAAAATCTTGGAAAAAGTAGAAATGATTTGCTATCAACATTTTTTACCAAATCATCAAATATCTCCTGGGAATAGTTAAAATTTTCATTGTGTAAGATAGCAAAGCCCAGGTTTTGGATCTTTGATGGTATTTCATTAAAAGCAGTTGTTTTATTTGAGACAGACATCAAAAGGGTATGGAATAAAAACCTTGGTGCAGAAGGGAAGAAGCCTTTTTGTAAGGTGTCCCTTTTCATTTCCGCACCATACCCTCTTTCCAGAAAATTAGTTTTTAACTCGTTTTTGGGAAAAGAAGTTTTACCTTCCTGATCATCGAGTGCAAAGACTTCTGAAATTGATTGTGGAGTGATTTGGATCTTTTTGCCCTTTATGGAAGAATTAATGGCTATAACTGTGTCACCTTGATACTCAAGTGTGGCATTTTTCCAAAATTCTCTCTGGGTTTGTTCGTAAATAGGAGCATCAGCAGTCAACAATGTTTTGTACTTTGAAGCTACAAGGGTGTCAATGATGGAATCGAAGATTCTGGTGGTAGTGGGTTTTGTGAATAGACCCAAGTAGTTGTGAGGTGCTTTGTATGGGATTTCAATGGGTTCATCGGCCTTTTGAGTGACCTTTTTGGAAGATGAGGATGATTTTGATTTTGTCATTTTAATGAAGACAAACGAAGAATGATTTGAGACGAAAGGATGGAAACTGCTTTTGAGAAAAGAATTTTGGAATTCAATTCGACAGTGTAAAACCCTGTTTGGGGGTTTTGGTCAGGGTTTTATAAGAGAAAAAGTGAATGCTGACGTGACAGCGGTTACAAAGATCTGATGGCTAAGAACTGACCACGTGCCAACCTCTGATGGAAAGATGAATAATGGAGGACAGTTTTTTAGGGAACCACTGATGAAGCAAATATCAGTGGTTGCAACGGTCAAAGTGAAGACAGTGGATGATTTTAACTATCAGTGGATAGCTTTATCAGTGGATAAAACACTGATTTTGAACAACAGTGATTACCAAGAAAATGAAAGAACAGGGGTTGACTTTCAGCAGTGGACAATATTTAGGAAACCGATGTTTGAACAGAACAGTGATTAGGAGTAAGGTAATGGTAAGGATTTGAGGGCTATTATGTCAGCAACTGTTAGTGCAACAGTGGTTAAGCTTTTGACAACTGTTTTGAACATCTGTTGCTCTGATGAAAGAAATGATTTTGTCTTGTGAAACCACAATATCATTTGCAACGTCTGTTGATGGTGATTATGAAATATCTGCGAGATTGCTATCTTCAACAAAATACATTTTAGATGTAAATTGTCAAGTTTAATATGTCAGCAGTTTTTACAGGAATTTGCATTCAAGGTTTTGTCACATGTCTATTACAAGTTTTGAAGCTTTTATAGATTACTGACAGTGGTTTAGTACCCCAGATGATGGAAACCTTTTTACTATGGCAACTCATTTTGTGTCATAATATTTAAATTAGAACATGAGTACCAAGTATTTTAAGGTCTGTTAGCAATCAATCTCTGATCTGTGTTAAAATAAACTTGAGTTTGACATGACCTTGACCTTGACACTTGTACCATTTCCTTTTGACCTATTTTCAAGGATAATATCACCAAAAATAAGGGTTCTATATCCTGACAGGTGTTTGAAACTTTTGCTATAAAAAACAAGTAAAAGTACAAAATATATCACTCTTAAAAAAATAAAGAATAATATATCCTGTTTTTATTTGAGAAAATTTTTTTCAAGAAAAATAATTAAAAGTTTTTCTGAAAACAGCATCAAACAGGATCTGGTATATTTTCTAATTAAACTCATAATCACATCACTCTCAAGTTTTATGAAAATGGTCAGTGATTTAAAATTGTAATAACCACTGTTTGAGACCATTTTCTTGTTAATTGATTGCAAAAATGAGGAGACATGTTCACCTAAGTTTTGAAAGTCCAGTTATAGACTTTGTTACCATGTGATGGCTCTGAAAAACTTGTCTAGTCCTCTTGTAAGTTTAATCTCTGGTGATACTATAGTTACCTGAACTTTCCTGAATCAATGAATGCACACAGTTGCTTGATGACCATTGTTCACCCAATTTTGGACTCTTAAGTGTTTTATATTTATTCTCTTTTCTTTTGACTTCAAAAAGCTTTGAGATAAACACATTTTTGAGTATTTGTGATTTTTCTTCTTTTCAATTCTACCCTACCCATCTGTAAGTACTGAAATACTCACTAGGAGGTTTTTATTGAAGGAATACTTAATCCAGAATCATTTTACAGCAATGTTTTAAGAGATCTGGCCATATTTGTACATGCTTATGTCAAATCTCACATTACATATGATTTGGACTATTTTAACACCTGATTTTCTTAATGTATTTTTAACAAAGTTGATTTGGTCCTTTTTAACAAGATTCCCAACCTGATTTTCAACACATAAGATCTAATAACTAAAGTTTTAATTTCCCTCTTTTTATGTTAACAAAAACACTAATGTTTTACGAACATAGGTTTTTGTCGACCTGAGGTACATACTTTAGCAGCAAACATGATGGATACAGCATAAAACTTCATAACAACAATTGAAATCAATTTTGTAAAGAAAATAATTATACCATAGTTATCAGACATATTTTCAGATCTGACAACTATAGGTGTTTTATGTATGACATCACTTGTTATGTGAAGTTTGTGTGTCTTATGACATCTTGGTTGTTTTACAGAGTTTTTGAATAGCAATTTTGAACGTGATCACTCGTTACTCTGTTTTTCAACTAAATACGATCAACCTTAGCATCAATGAATTTTGAGCTGAACTGTTATGTCAAATTGATTGTTAGATCGAAATTGACTGTCCAAGCTCTGATACCAATTGTTAGGATCGGAGGCTCTCATGATTGTGTTTGTTTGTATAATTTGAACAATGAAAGAATATGAAATAATGTAAAGTGCAGCGGAAATGGAAACAAACTTTATGAACACAATCAAAAGGGAGAATAGTTCTGATAAACACATGCTTTGCATTAGGTCGAAAGATTACAAATCAAATCAAAAGATTACAATGCATGCTTACAGCAAAACTCCCCCTCGGCCTGATGCTCCCTGGTTGATCGCACAAGATGAAAGGATTGGAGGAGATAGACTCACTCAGTCAATCAAATGTAACAGTACAGGGTACTGTTCCATTTATAGGCAAATCAAACCACTGAAGCATCTAAGCTGACGTCACCATGAAAGTGACATCTAACAACCTAACAACCTCTAACATCTGATCTATACAAGTACTGTTATGCTAACAATTGTTATTACAATACATTACATAAAGACAAACTTAACTACTGCTGAATCCTTCTACTGATGTGAACCCAGCAGCACTTGATATATCCAGCAGTGCTTGACTCATAGCAGTAGATTTAACAGCAGTGTTTAATCCTTAACAGTCTTCAGGGCTTCATCAGCAGTTTGAAGGACAGCAGCTGTTGTATACGGTCAGTGGATAGAGGACATCAGATGTTATAAACACTTTCAAGGGGAAAGCCTGGTGTAAACTACTGCTTATGATGAATCCACTGTTGTGAATCAGTTTTGGCTCTAATTATCTGTTCCTCTGATAGGGTTCAATCCCAACAACCATCATCAAGGCAAACCACATATCCCCAAAATTTGTTCTGAAAGTGGGTCAGAGAGAGCTTTCGTTTTCTCTTATCCTTTATGAACAAATGTCGAGTATTGAGAAGAAGGGATTTGAGGGAGAGATACATTAGAAATGTGGTTTGAAAATACAAAAGAAGAGAACACGAGAATGTAAATATGAAGAGTGAAATGAGAATATAAATCATTTTATATAAGAAGATGATTGACAGAAGTGAGTGAGTGACATGCATTAATGGAAAATTACATATCCCCATGCATTTTGAATTTCAAATTACCCGCAATTTCAAAACATCTGCTAACGTATACGTTTGCCAAATGAACCATCTGCTACTTTCTTGTAGATGGGCAGTGCTTTGCCCTTTGGAATGTGGGCCAGACCTTTAACATTTGAATACACAAGGCAATGCTTTGCCCTTGGATGTATGGATTCATTCTCCCATAGTTTTACTGATGTTTGTAAGGACGTGTTGGTAAGTTTTGGTATTTTAATCCAATACTTAAATGTTACTATGTAATTAGTGATATAGTTGTTAATTTTAATGTACCTTTGTTGATTTCATAATTTTATATCTTTTTGTTTAGCTAATACCCAAGGAGTTAGTTAACGTCAGTATTGGAGTTAGTAAACTTAAAGAGACATTTAAGATCTATGTGAATCAGTGGGACTCTTTTGATGTAGTACTTCAACGTGATCCTCTTCGGAATTGTTACTTTATAACCGATGGTTGGGAAAAGGTTGTATACTACATGGGTATGCAAACAGGAATTGTACTTGTTTTAAGATACGCAGCGGATTACATCTTTCTGCTTACTGCCTTTGATTTGAATGGATGTGAGATTGTTGCACCCAAAGCCAATGACAGTCCGAAAGACGATACTTCCTCACCCAATTTAGGAGTTGCTCCAATTACTGAGGATTTGGATCACCAGTCGGATGTTGAAGAATCCAATGACACAGATTCTGATAGTGATTATGTTGTATCGAATGAATCATCCGATGATATCGATGACGCAGATTTTCATGCCGCTATCTCAGATTATGAAGCTGATCCTGATGTATACCCCTTACAATTCGTATGGTACTGCAGCAAACATTTTGTAAGTTTATTCTGTTAATATATTATGCCTCATTCTTTGGATGTTAAATGTTTGTTACAATTAAGCTTTTTTTTTTGTTACTTTCCTTAAATACATTATTTATTTCTTATTAATTATTGGTATTTTATATTTATTTTTAAGCGTCTGAATGTGAAAGTAGCCTCTTTATCAAGGATTCCTAGAACATTGAAGATGACAGTTAAAAATCTGAATGGAGTTGACACTGTAATTGACTTTCGATGGGAGAAGCATGGCAAGGGATTTAGATACGTGGCTTGTCAATTCACCAAGAAGTTCACGAAGCCCAATGGTATCTACAGAAATATGAGATGCAAATTTGTCTACTCTAAGGAAAAAGCCAAGTTGATCTTAAAGAAAGTCTACATTTAGTTGTGGTTGTTGGTATTATCTCATTTGAGATAAATTATGGGATGGTGATGTATCAATCAAACTTCTATATTTTGAAAAGTTACGATTTACGAATATTTAAATTATAATCATGTATGCTTATGTTTTATTTATATTAACTTAAACCTTTGTTGTACATTCTCCATATATTTTAATTGGCTCTTCATGATACATTACAACTTGAATTATACTCTGTAAATTTATGGGCAGTCATCGATACTTAAAAGGCTTCAACAAATTTATGGGCAGTCATCGACACTTGAAAGGCTTTTCTTAAAAGGCTTCAACAAATTTATGCGTAGTCATCGACACTTAAAAGGCTTCAATAAATTTATGGGTGATCATTGTCATAACTTCACTTGAATTAACCTCTAACTACAAATAACAGTCTTTTAACATCTACAAAAAGGGATGCACTCAAATTTATGTGAAACAGAAAATCTGTTCAAGCAAACTCTGTTGTTCCAAACAACCTCTGCTGATAAACACAAAGACTGTTGTAGCAAATAACCTCTGCTGATAAACACAACCTCTGCTGCTGAATATGAATACAAAAGCATCATAAAGCTAACATCTGTTGTTACTTAACAGATGATACAGTCTTTAAACATCTGAAACATCTGCTGTTGAAACAAAGGTCTGCCAAACATAACATCTGCTGATCATTCCACAGTATAGATTGCTAACATCTGTTGTGCCTTAACAGATGATACAGTTCAACAGAGGATTTCAAACATCTGTTTACACACGCTTAACCTTGAACACCTGCTGATAAACACCGAGACGGTTCAAGCAAAGGTCTGCCAAAGAGAACCTCTGCTATGGACTAACAGATGATACAGTTCAACAGAGAATGTTTAACAGTAGTGCTTTAACAGACCATGATCAACAGATGATAAGGTCTGTTTACACAGTATAGATTGCTAACATCTGTTGTGCCTTAACAGATGATACAGTTCAACAGAGAATTTCAAACATCTGTTTACAAACGCTTAACCTTGAACACCTGCTGATAAACACCGAGACGCTTCAAGCAAAGGTCTGCCAAAGAGAACCTCTGCTATGGACTAACAGATGATGCAGTTCAACAGAGAATGTTTAACAGCAATGCTTTAACAGACCATGATCAACAGATGATAAGGTCTATTGAAGCGAAGACTGCTCAACAGATTCTAACAGTTTTCCTACTAACCAATTCATTAAAGTAGTACCCAGTCACTAAAAATAATATATAACACTACTACTTGTCCAAAAAATGAACATTAACAATAATATAATAACAATAATATTCAAATTATAGCAATTACAACAAAATCCATCAGTTTAGATGATTCAAATTCTAACCATAACATACCAAACATTCAAACACAACAGGTTAAGACACACATAACTAAAAACCACAATTTTAGTCTTCAAAATAAGTAGTTTTTACTTTCCATTCAGACTTAATGCAGAATCCCTTTCAACCGAACGCTGCTGAAAAGTCTTCCGTAACATCACCAACTTCCATGCAACAGATCACAAAACAACTAATGAATATTCATTCAACCTGTTATTATATTGCCAGAAATAAAGAGTATAGTTATGATTTGCAAAAAGTAACAAAAATTACCTTTACATTTCCTTACACTTTACATGTTGTATAACAACCATCATATACTCAAGAGCTGTCATTTTAGAGATGAATTAGTTAAACTGCAGAGAATAATTATTTCACACAATGCATCAAAACTTCAAACTGAATGAATAACAACATAAAATCATTCAAAAATTATGATACATATTCACCTCAACAGGTAATAAATTTGTTGATCTCATTTATTACCACGATTCCAGAAGGTAACAAAACTCAAGAACATTTATATTACAAACCTACAAAGCATAGAATCAAGAATACACACATATATAGCTATTTTTAAACACAAACAGACATTACCTCTTCATCAATAAAGTTGAGATCCATTTTATAACCTTGATTACATTTCGAAGTTCGGGCAACGAACTCAAGACTTCCACACCAAATAACAAATCCAGCAAGATCTACCTGAAGAACATTTAGCATACAAACCTTCAGTTTGTGATAAAAAGAAAAAATCAAAAAATATCTATTTTTAAACTATCTTCAGGTCTACATAATATTCAAATCGATGTTAAACATGATGAATCAAGAATACACACATATACATCTATTTTTAAACACAAACAGACATTACATGCTCATCAATAAAGTTGAGATCCATTTTATAACCTTGATTACATTTCGAAGTTCGGGCAACGAACTCAAGACTTCCACACCAAATAACAAATCCAGCAAGATCTACCTAAAGAACATTTAGCATACAAACCTTCAGTTTGTGATAAAAAGAAAAAATAAAAAAATATCTAGTTTTAAACTACCTTCAGGTCTGTATAATATTCAAATCGATGTTAAACATGATGAATCAAGAATACACACATATACATCTATTTTTAAACACAAACAGACATTACATGTTCATCAATAAAGTTGAGATCCATTTTATAACCTTGATTACATTCCGAAGTTCGGGCAACGAACTCAAGACTTCCACACCAAATAACAAATCCAGCAAGATCTACCTGAAGTACATTTAGCATACAAACCTTCAGTTTGTGATAAAAAAAATATCTATTTTTAAACTACCGTTGGTCAAACATGATGAATCAAGAATACACACATATACATCTATTTTTAAACACAAACATATATTACCTCTTCATCAATAAAGTTGAGATCCATTTTATAACCTTGATTACATTCCGAAGTTCGGGTAACGAACTCAATAGTTCAACACCATATAACAAATCCAGCAAGATCTACCTGAAGAACATCTATTTTTAAACACAAACAGATATTACATCTTCATCAATAAAGTTGAGATCCATTTTATAACCTTGATTACATTCCGAAGTTCGGGCAACGAACTCAATACTTCCACACCATATAACAAATATAGCAAGATCTACCTGAAGAACATTTAGCATACAAACCTACAGTTTGTGATAAAAAGAAAAAATAAAAAATATCTATTTTTAAACTACCGTTGGTCTGCATAATATTCAAATCGATATTAAACATGATGAATAAACAGTACCTGAGGGTCGAGATTGGCGACGTAGGCTGTGTGTTGACCTAGGAGATTCGTCATCTACTTCTTCGCAGTTTGCTGATGGAATTCTGAAGCTCCGATGAAAAACAGGGAGAGAGGGAAAATTGAAACCGTAGAGAGAGAGAGAGTTAGAGTTTATGTTTGTTATGAGAATTTGAAATTAAAAAGAGCTTTATATACCTATATGGTTTGAATTTTAAATCTGGAGCCAGAAGTTTGAAATTTGAATCTGGCCAGATGTTTGAAGCATGAATGGAAGGCAGAGGTTTGAAACATGAATGGAAGGCAGATGTTTGATGAATGTGGGCCAAAGTTTTGAAATTTAAAGTGTTTTAATATTAAGCTTTATGATGTCACTATGGCTCCTCTATGACTTCCACCTCATTGTTGATGACATAAGAAAAGCATTGTTGGACAACCTCTATGGCTGCCAAATAAGCTTTTCTTATGTCATTGAGATTTCTCCTTTTATAGAAAGTATAGATAGATTTTTGTGTTTTGCTTTTTGATTTTTTTATCCTTTTTTTTGTATTTCTGTATACTTATACCTTTCAATTTTCAGCGTTAACACTTACAACCCGTTAACTTTCTAAGAACTTTGTAATCAAGTTTTACGTGTTTATTTTTATGTATGGATTGTTATAAATTCAAATTAATTTACGTTTAGATGTAAATTTTTCTCAGAAATGAGTTAGGTCAAATATAATATGTTTTTATACTTATTATTATACACTTTTTTCCAGTTGGTCTACATTTTAACGCAATTTTTTTTTCTAAAAATGAGTCGGGTCAAATATAATACATTTTTCTTGCTTATTTTTATGTATGTTTTCAGTTGTTCTATGTTTTGGCGTAAATTTGTTCGGAAACGAGTTGGGTCAAATATAATACGTTTTCACTAGACGGTATAAATTCGAGTCACTTTACGTTCTGACGTCGCTGCAACGCGTTATGTGCTTATTTTTATGCACGTGTTAGTATAAATTCAAGTTAGTCTACGTTTTGACGTAAATTACAATTAGCAAGTTAAATGAATAGTGCTTTCATCCTATTTGCTTGTTTGTTTCTTTCTTGATTGTTTTTTACTTTAATATTTTTATTTTTTTTACTTTTCTTTATATTAAATGTTTTAGTTTATGGTTCCTTTTTCATTAAAACTAGAATTACGACCCGCCGCAATGCGGCGGGGATTCTTTAGTTATAACTAAGTCGATTTAGGACGTGCATGGTATGTTGAACCTGTCAAACGGGAAAAGAATAGACGATGTAAAAACGTTCACCCACACACGCACGTTGCATCGTGTTAACTCGCAAAATTTAGAACGAAACGTAAAAACGTTAAACCAAAGACGCATGTTGCAAAAACTTTGCGGAAAATGAAAACTATAAAGCAAAAACTTTGCGGAAAATGAAAACTTTGCGATGTGTTAAGTCACAAAATTTAGAACGAAACATAAAGCAAAAACTTTGCGGAAAATGAAAACTATAAAAGACCAAAGTTGAAAGTAAAAAAAGTTGTGAGGATAGATTGCAAAAGATAAAAAGTTTTGTGTTAAAAGTAAAAAAACAAATAGTTTTTGGTTAAAAGTAATTTATGAAATAATTTTAGGTGAAAACTAAAAAAATCAACTTTTTTTGAAAACCCCTCAAAGCCAAGGTTACAACAACAATATGCATAACCATTTTTTCTTTGAAAACCCCCAAAGCCAGGATTACAACACATAAGAAAAAAAAATCAAAGTGGTTAAATTGCAAAAGATGGAAACTTTTGAATTAGAAGTGAAAAATCAAATTAATCAAAGGGGTTAAATTGTATAAGATGGAAACTTTTGAATTAGAAGTGAAAAACCAAATTGATCAAAGGGGTTAAATTACCAAAGATTAAAACTTTAAACTTAAATTGTCAATGATTAAAACTTTAGGGTTAAAAAGGAAACAAAGATTAAAACTTTAAACTTAAATTGTCAAAGATTGATACTTTAGGGTTAAAAATGAATTTTTTTTTGAAAAACTCCCAAAGCTAAAGGTACAACACATGTATGCATAAAGAAGTTGCTAATTTATAGGTTTATAATTATATTTAAGATAGAATTTACATTTCCATTAACAATTACTTTAAAATCAACATGTCTTGCTATCCAATTTAAATTTATTTTTACGGTTTTTCGGTCGATGTAAAATATCTTTTATATTCTTTTAAGCATATTTCTTTCGGTTTCTATACGAAACTAAAATAGATATCGACCAAAATCCCTCTGCGTAGCGCGGGTAATCTTACTAGTTTAAATGAATAGCTAACCGTCTTGGTTGTGTATATTATTAGGATTAATCATAAACCCGTGTAGAGATTCATAAATTGTTTGTATAGGTTTTTTTTATCAATTTTAATTATAATCTTATGCTATACTTATTTTCATTGACAAAAAAATAGTATATACGTATACTTATGATTTATATCTTTAAAAATTGTTTAACCTGTGTAGTGTACTAAACAAAGCTCTAATATAAGATAAAAATGGTAAAACTACTTTTTTTTTGAACGGCGGTAAAACTACTAATCAAACGTCATTGTATACAAGAAAATATTTAATAACTAGGTTATGGCCCCGTGTGACACACGGGTGTAACAATTAAAATTATATAAAACTTAAAAATATAAGTAATTAAAATTATATATTAACCAAACATGGAACGTAGATGAAAGCAAACCGCAAGTTCAAATAAAATGTATGTAATTTAAAGTAGAGTAACTACATCTTAAATTTACGAATCAAAAGTTTTTGCTTCCGATTATCCTTCTCTTCATCATTAGTTTTACTCTTTCTACTTTTTTTTGAAGATAGAGATGAGGAATCTTCTGATTAAGTAATACACCTCAAGGTTGCGTTTAGGAGGAAAAAAAGTCTTTCCAACACCATATTCAGTATTAGAGTTGGGGTTGCATAATCTCCTGTAAAGGATAAAAAAAAATTATAAAAAAAGTTAATAAATATTAATGAAATAAATTTAAATTATAATGAAAAAGAATAGAACATTATTTTAGAAGATATTACCTTCACACTATCTATACTCTGTGGTGCTAAATCAACCACAAGGACATTCATTGATTCATATTCCTCAACCTCTAATGTTAAAATTATGTAAATTCTTTTAAAGCAACTGTTGTGTTGATATTCCTCAACCTGTAATATTGAAATACGGGATAAATAAACCTGTAAATCATTTTCATGCAACTGTTGTGTTGATATTCCTAATAGTTTGACTGCCTCACAGTCAAACAAAGTAAAAGACATAATTTATGTGCAATCTTGAACTCTAGTGATACAAAATTTCGTTTTTTTAAAAATAATTTGAAAACTTTAGGTGAACATTAAGTGGTTAATGATTAAAGTTGAAAACAAAAAGAACAATTTAGATGTAGATTACGTACTTGTGAATTGCAAATACTACTTCTTGCTTGCAGTTGGATATAATCACCTCAAAGTTCTCTTTATTGGCCCAATACCACAGCGACTCATATGATCTAATCTTTTCTTTTATATAGCCATTTTGTAAACCATTAAGCTTGTGCTGGAATGTAAACAAAGGCTGCTTAAAATAAGATGATAAAACCGGCAACACCAAGATTGCGAAGCCTACAAAGAATTTATTTTATTGAGCACACGAAATTTTATTTCCATCCACAAACAACCATCGAGATGAATAAGCACCGGTTCATCATTTTTGGTTAAGTTAGAAGTAATCATTTTCATATGCTATTCCCAATCATCAAATATACCATTAGTACCAAGTTGAGCCTACAAAAAAAAATATAAAATTCAAAATGAACGGATCGGTCTGGTTGGGTAGTCACCTAGTGGGTCAATTCGAGTTCAGGTTGAAAGGTTAGAGGTGGATCAATCGGGTGCGATTGACCCCTCGCATGTCTTTTTTCTGGTCTTTACCCAAAATTTTAGACTTTACCCAAAAAAAAATCAAGATAAAAGATCTAATCTTTTTTTATAAAGCCATTTTGTAAGGATGTAAACACCTTTTGAACCCAGATTGACCCTTTTACATGTTTGACCAATATCCTTTTAGCTAAAAATGTCACTCTACTCGTTTGATACATTAGCCATTATCTCAAAAATGGGTTGGAATTGTCCCCTATAGGAGCATGAGCTGGAAATATGAATGCAGGGCTCCACTATAAAGTGTCATATCTTCCTAATACTCCTCCCTCGGCATAAGTTCTCTCTCAAATTAGTTTTACAAATAAGGGGTTCAAATATATATTTTCACAAATTTATATATTGAGATGAGTAAAAAAAATAATAAAAATTATATGATGAACCAAGCATAAAATACAATACCTGTGCACGTTGCTGACACATATTAACAGCAGCATTGGTTGCATCACTTGCTGAAACTATTTGAAGACAACTTTAAGGATCATTACTATATAATTTAAAAATTCACCATCATTAGGAAGTGCAATAATAAGATTCATGAATAGAGAGATGTTAAACTTATCAAAGTAATGATGAATATAATACGAAACCAAACACCTTATGAATTAAAATTAGATATCAAGTTATGTAACTGAGAAGCAGAAAAGAACCTGGACAACATGCTTGTAACGACCAAATTTTCAGAGGTGTTTATTTAGCTTAAAGAAATCTCTGGTTGATCGACATATTTTCCTTCTCCAATCAACTGGTCTAGAACTGGGACAACTGAAAGTTCATGAAAACTAATGAGCACATGATAGTAATTTAGGGTTTGATAAATGTAATAAAGAATTTCAACTCGAAAATAAAATTAAAAAATTACTACAAACATTAATATCTACACATCAAATATCATACAAGTCGATCATCTTAATTGCTGAAACATTCGACATCAAAAGCATGCATTCTCAATAGAAACCTTAATGACATATAATAAACCACAATTAATGAAGATACGTATTTAATCACCAATGATGGTTAAAACAATGAAAATGCTGATAAGAGCGAAAACGTCACTAGTACATCACTAATATGTTCAGATCGATGGACAAAGAAAACCGAAACAACTATATCTAAACAACTTAAAAAGATGATATATATTTTAGGGATATAGGAAGACCTCCATTAAAAGATAGAAAGAATACCTGTGCAGATCAATGGACAGAGAACAGGGCGTTTAGATTGATCAGTATTAGGGTTTGAAAGAAAAGAGATGAACGATGTTGAGAAACAATAGATTCTTGTTTAGGGTTTTTAATGAAAAGAACGAACCGGGCAAAATTTCAGGGATTTGTTCCACAATTAAATGTAGGGTAAAAAAACAAATATGGATCACCCGTAATACCATATCTTTAACCCAGGAAAAAATGGGTGGGAAAAGAGAGGCTCTCAGAATGTGCCATGTGTCCTTAAATGGGTTTCTTTTATTATATAGATTTATTAATTATTTATAAGAGTGAACTGCCATTTTGGTCCCTGAGGTTTGAGCAGTTTTGCCACTTTAGTCCAAATTTGAAACCTTTTGCATATGGATCCCTTAGAGAGTGAGCTAATGGTTGCAGCGACTGGAACTTAAAGAATTTGGGGAAGAAAGATGTGTTGATTTGAGATTATTCTTAGAGAGTGGAAGAGGGTTTAGAGAGAGTGATGGTTGGACCTAATAGTTGCGGTGGCTAGAACTTGAAGATGAACAGACAAGGGTGGTAGTGGATGCAGTGGTCGTTGTGGAAGACAGTGGTGGAGGGTGTGATGGTGTTAATAGTGGTGGGTGGTGGAAGGTGGGGGCAGTGGTAAGTGGGGCTGGGGGTTGCACCTGGTGACGGTGGTGATGAAGAACTTACTCGCATCAGGTGGTGGTGGGGCTGTGGTGGCTGGATTTGGTGGTGGGTTTGTGGTGGCCAGATCCGGTGGTGGTGGGGCTCGATTCAGTAGTGGGGGTGGTTGATTGAAGAGAGAGAGGGAAAGGGTGGGGATAGTTGAGAGGAAGAAGATGACCTGTGCATACATATAACCAGGTTTGTTTTTGGATAAATGACCATTTTGCCCCTGAGAAAAAGGACAAAAAAAAAGTTTTTTTTTAGAAATCTGAGTTGGCTTTGCTTTTGGACCAAAATGATAAACAAAAATGAAACTACAGGGACCCAGATGCAAAAGGTTTGAGATTTGGACTAAAGTGGCAAAAATGGCTAAACCTTAGGGACCAAAATGACAGTTTACTCTTTTATAAATAAAGAGGGGAAAATTTTTTATTTTTTGGGTATTTTAAAATACCCCTCCCTCATTCTTTATAATATAGGGGTGATGTTCGGCTACAAAGTCCATTTTTCCTACAAAGTGTACAAAGTCATAAAACACCACAATTTTAGCCATAAAACACACTCAAAACCCACAAATAACAGAGTGAAGATCACTAAAACACAATATCCAAACCCTAACAGTCCATAAACACTTCAAACACACCATCGTAGAACTATGAATATAAAACACAACATGATAATCAACATAAAACACACGAATGTTAGTCATTCGATAATCAAAGCCTTGTCATCCAAAACACAACACAAAACCCACAAATATGACGTTTTAGTAATCTTCACTTTGCTATTTGTGGATTTTGAGTGTGTTTTATGGTTGAGATTATGGTGTTTTATGACTTTTTACACTTTATAGGAAAAATAGATTTTGTAGTCAACTCCCACCCTATAATATAGTATAGTTATATAGTATAGATTAAAGATTAATTATTAAAGGAAAGAAGGAAGATGACACCAAAAAGATAAGTAAAAAGCACGTAGGAGTCACAAACGTCACGTGGCAGACATAAAGGAGACGTCGTCCCGCTTCTATGCCGTTCTCGTAATTCTGAAACCACCACCACCACTACCTCCTCTTCTTGGATCACTTCCAAATCTTCATATTCAACTCAACAACAAACACTCACTTTCACTTTTCGTCTAGATGAATCGATTCTTTCCGTGACCAACATCATGATTCTTAACGCTACCAATTCATCTTTCTGTGATTCATCATTAAAGTGGAGCAATGTCAATCGTTCCCTCCACCTTCCCGCCACTGCTTCCATGGGGTATTGTAACGATTTCATTCTCTATTTCAAATTTCGTACTAGGTATATGTAAATTCCTAATTGACTAGGCAG
Source organism: Helianthus tuberosus (assembly GCA_030545235.1). Taxonomy (NCBI): domain Eukaryota; kingdom Viridiplantae; phylum Streptophyta; class Magnoliopsida; order Asterales; family Asteraceae; genus Helianthus; species Helianthus tuberosus. Next base: position 55,975,160 of record CM060402.1, read on the forward strand.
AATTTCATGTTTTGTTTGATATGCGTATGGAGTTTTTGTTTGTTAAGAGTTGAATTGAATTTCTGAATTTTATGATTATGTAGCCTGCTTGCTTGCTAGTTTATCATCTGATGAAGGTCTTGTATGTGGCTCACGTGTATTTGAAATTATCAAGTGTTGTTAGTTTATGCTTTTGCTGATTTGAATTTGGAATTTAGCTCCTGATCCAAAAGATACTAAATGAAATTTGATTCTTAACCTTTTGTTGAGCAGTGGCGGATCCAGTCCTGTTTTGTGGGTTCACATGAACCCACTCGGTTTGGAAAAAGTTAGTAAGAACTTTGTATGATTTGGAAAAAATAGTGAGAATCTACCAAAACGAACCCACTAAAAGAAGTTCCTGGAGAGCTATACACTGTAGTATCTTTTATTATGTCTTTTTTTTTTTGAATTCCTTACTTTTATCGCCTATTCACTTATATTTCTGACTTAAGAATAGGTGGAAGAGTTTTAGTTTATATTTTTATGTATTTACAAACAGAGTAATTTGGAGTAGAAACGCATCAGGTAAAAGTTTTGTGAGTGGATATTCTGGTAAGGTATTCCTTCCGTTCAATCGCCCTTCACTGATACAATTTGTTTTATTCGTTTATTACCACCAAACACATGATAAGCTCTTGGCTCAGGTCAAAGGATCAGAACAAATGAACCGTAAGTCTGCTTACGCGATCAGTAAGCATGCAGAAGAGATTGTGATTGAGGTACTTGTCATTAGGTATGTATGTAAATGTATATATAATAAGGATGTTTTTGAATATTTTATATTTTATTTCAGGATGAAGCTGCAGTAATGTCAGAAACAGCTCCATCATTGAAAAGCATTCCTGGCCTACCAAATCCTCTTGGAGTCTTGGAAACCGATAACGGAATCAACTTTGCTCTTTTTTCAAAGCATGCAACTTCAGTTACACTTTGTTTGTCACTTCCGGATAGGTGAGAGTGTTCTCAGAGTATTTGTAAAGTTGGATTTATTTCTTCGTTCATCAGTAAAAACTCATTTGATATGGAAATATATTTTAGGGAAATTGATGCATCTTCAAATGATGAAATGATCGAGTTGAAATTGGACCCAATTGCGAACAAAACCGGAGATATATGGCATATATGTGTTCAGGTAATTACAATTTGATTCTAGAATTTTATTTGTTTCAAATGTATCAACTCATTAACAAAATGAGAACCACTATTGTAGGAACTACCTCGAAGCAATGTGATTTATGGTTACAAAATCGATGGTCCTCAAAATTGGCATCAAGGGCATCAATTTGACAGCAGTGTTGTTCTTATAGATCCTTACGCAAAATTAATAGAAGGTCGCCGGATTTTTGGTGATTCGACAGATAGGTTTTCTAAACTTTCTGGTACTTTTGACTTTAGTAGCTTGCCATTTGATTGGGGAGACAATTATGTCCAACCAAACATACCAGAGGTAAAAAGCACATTTATATTTTATTATATATTTATTTACCATTTTTCTTTTTTATATTTTTTTTTCATAATGTTGACTTCTTTTGTAGTCTTATTACAATTGTTGCTGATGTGCAGAAGGACCTTGTAATTTATGAAATGAATGTCCGGGCTTTTACTGCTGATAAATCTAGTGGATTGGAACAAAGCATACGTGGCAGTTACCATGGTGTAATTGATAAGGTAGTGTCACAAATCTTTACGTCGACCTTTTAAATTCCTATCATAAGCTGATCTTATTCATATTATTTTTCCAATAATTTTATGATGTTAAGATACCACATCTTTTGGAGCTTGGGGTCAATGCAGTGGAATTGCTTCCGGTCTTTGAGTTTGATGAATTTGAATTCCAAAGGCGCCCAAATCCTAGAGATCACATGGTACACTGATCAATGTTTATTTTTTGAAGGTTTTCTATTTCTTTATACCATTTACCCTTTTCTTGATATTATACCTGAAACTAGTGGGTTACCCCACGCTCCGCAGCGGGCTCGAAACGTAGATAAAAATAAGCAAATCGCGAGAGTTGAAGTTGTTTGATGTTTTAGTTAAGGGGCTAAAGTTGTTTATAAAAGCACGTATGCAATTCTGTTTATTTGATTGAATGAAAACAATACAGGGAGCCCTATATATAGGGATGAAATACAATGAAACCCTAATCCCTATTTTAGGAGATGATAACATTCCCAATTACAAGATAACTACAAATCTGTTTTAAATAAATATCTACATAATATTATCGGCTAAGACTCCCCCGCAGTTCGAGCGGGCGTAGGACAGACGCTCAAACTGGAACGAAAAGATTGAAACAGCTGCCGTGAAATCCCTTTAGTAAAAATATCAGCGTATTGCAATGAAGATGGGACATGAAGTACCCGTATTTGGCCAACCCGAACTTTTTCGCGTACAAAATGTATGTCGATCTCAATATGCTTTGTTCGTTGATGTTGGACGGGGTTATCTGAAAGATAAACAGCAGACACATTGTCACAGTAAACTACCGAGGCATGCCGAAGTGGAAGATGCAACTCCAGAAGTAAATTACGAATCCAAGTAGCTTCAGCTACAGCATTTGCAACGCCACGGTACTCAGCCTCAGCGCTAGAACGCGAAATAGTGGGTTGACGTTTAGACGACCAAGAAACCAAATTATCACCAAGGAACACACAGTACCCACTTGTAGACCGTCGTGAGTCAGCACACCCGCCTCAATCTGCATCAGAATACGCGACCAAAGAATGCGATGTGGACTTAGTTAGCCGAATCCCATAAGTAACCGTCCCCTGTAAGTATCGGAGGATGCGTTTTAAGAACGCATAATGGGGATCCCGTGGTTCGTGCATAAAAAGACAAACTTGTTGAACCGCATATGAAATATCTGGTCGAGTAAAAGTGAGATACTGAAGAGCACCGGCAAGGCTACGATACAACGTAGGATCGTGAAATAATTGACCATCAGATGCACTTAGTTTCGACGAAAGATCAACCGGTGTAGAACATGGTTTACATTCCGTCATATGAGCTCGCGAGATAATATCCTTGGCGTACTGAGCCTGATCCAAAAATAAACCTCTATCATCCCGAGTAACCTTGATGCCCAAAAAATGATGTAGCTGACCCAGGTCGGTCATTGCAAATTCCCGGGAAAGTGTGGAAATAATATGGTTGAGTAATGACGTAGAGGATGCCGTAAGAACAATGTCGTCCACATATAAAAGCAAGTAACATGTTTGATCCCCGGCTTTGTAAATGAAAAGCGAATTATCGCATGTTCTACTATGAAAACCATGAGCTAGAAGAAAATTTGCGAACCGCATATACCATGCTCTCGGTGCCTGTTTAAGTCCATAAAGGGACTTCTTCAATCTGCAAACATAGTTAGGATACCGCCTATCAACAAACCCGGGCGGCTGATGCATGAAGACCGTCTCGTTCAAGTGGCCGTGTAAAAAGGCATTCTTGACATCCAACTGATGAATCGGCCATGAACGAGAGACAGCAATGGAAAGTACCGTCCTGATGGTTGCCGGTTTAACAACCGGGCTAAAAGTATCTTCACAATCTATACCAACAGTCTGCGATTTACCATTTACGACCAACCGGGCTTTGTGTCGTTCAAGAGAACCGTCCGATTTAAATTTATGTCGGAAGAGCCACATACACCTGATAACTGGACGATCATGAGGACGGGGAACGAGTTCCCATGTTTCGTTTTCCTGTAACGCACTAAATTCGGTTTGCATAGCATGCAACCAATGAGGGTCGGCAAAGGCTTTCGCATAGGTAGTTGGAATCGGAGAGAGGGTAGTAGAGGTGTGTAAGATTTTGGCTTTTGAACGGGTGGTCATGGGGTGGGTGTTAGTAGCGGGTTGGGCCGTGGCTGAAGGTGGTGGTTGGTCAGATTGGGCCGAGGTATGTGTGTGGGCTGGTAGGGCCGTGTAGTTGGTTTGGGTTTGGGCGGGCGGGTGGGGGGTGGGGGGGGGGGGGGCTGTAGGTGGTGGTCTTGGGCGACGGGAATAGGTTAGAGGGAATGGTGTTATCGAATGGTAGGAGGGGCTGGTATTGGTAGCAGCGGGTGTAGGAGGGGCCGAGGTATGTGGTGGACGAGTGAAAGAGAACCCCGGGGGGTGGTGTCATCGAGGAAGGTATAGGCATTAGGTGTGGTGGGAATGGTATATGGAAAAGTATGCTCATCAAAAGTTACATGACGGGAAATGTGAATCTTCCCAGTTGTCGGATCGAAACACCGATAACCACGAAAATCCGGTGGATATCCGAGAAAAATGCACCGGACTGACCGACTGTGTAGTTTATGAGGCTGGGTGGCGGAATGGTTTGGATAGCAAGCACAGCCGAACACACGAAGGTGGTCGTATGTGGGGTGGCGAAGGTAGAGGGCAAAGGTGGGAGTGAAGATATTTAAGCGTTTGGTAGGAAGGATGTTGTGGAGGTAGGTGGCTGTGTGTAGAGCCTCAACCCAAAAGGTGGGTGGGAGTTGGGCATGGATAAGTAGGGCACGAATGATATCGTTTAAGCGACGAATCATTCTTTCCGCACGACCATTTTGTGATGAAGTTTGCGGACAAGAAAAACGGAACAAGAGGCCCTGTTGGGTGGCGAAGGTTTTAAAAGCATTATTGTCGAATTCGCCACCCAAATCACACCGAAAGGTTTTGATTTTATGTTGAAACTGGGTAGTGATAAGGTTGTGAAATTTGACAAAAGTTGGGTAGGTTTCTGATTTATATTTAAGGGGGTATACCCAAATAAAGTGCGAGAAGTTATCAATTAGGACCATGTAATATTTGTAACCGGTTTTACTAGTTATTGGGGAGGTCCACAAATCACAGTGTATTATATCAAAAGGTGAAAAAGTAAACGAACTAGATTCATAAAAAGGAAGACGTTTGCTATTAGATAAATGACAAGAATTGCAAAAACTAGAAGTTTGCTTATTACATAAAAAACCAGAATTACGCCTAAGAATATCTAAGACTTGAGATCCAGGATGTCTAAGTCTATCATGCCAGGGAAGAGATGCTGTTGAAAGGGAGCAAGCTTGAGGCGGTAGTGTTGGTGGGGTGATAGGATAGAGATCTCCCGTGCTATTGTGGCGTGACAGGAGGCGGCTCGTCTTGAGGTCCTTCAAAGAAAAACCAAAAGGATCAAATTCAATTGAAACATGATTATCACGTGTGAACCGTCGAACAGATATTAAGTTTTTAATAATTTGGGGGCTAAACAGGATATTGGGTAGGATATAGGTGCGGTTATGGATAGGGAGAAAGCCAGTGCCCGAGCCCTCGATTGGTAAAACATTGCCATTACCTACCAAAATTTAGTGGAAACAAGAAAAGAATCATGGTGAGTGATCATACCTTTGTTGTTGGAGACGGTCCGCTCAGCTCCTGTGTCAAAATAAGATGACGGGTCCGTGTAGGCAAGCTGGGACGTGTTGTAGGCTGCACTTAAATCAGATGGGTTGAGAGCACGAACCCGTGCTGCATTGGGCCGTAGCCCATTGGAGACTGTGGCTGGCTGTACCCGGCGAAGTGGGCCGCAGGAGCCGGTTGTGTCGCAGCAGTGTTGGGCCTCCATTGTGACTGTGTCGGGTATGGACATGGTGGTGTGGTCCACCAGGCCCATTGCTGGTAAGAGTTCTGTTGAAAAGCCCAATGGTTGCTGTTGGGTCCGGGTGGTCTGTTTCCGCGGCCACGACCACCGCGGCCTCTGTAGGATTGGGATCGGCCACCTCGCCCACGATACGATTGACCGCGATAGTTGTTTTGCTGAGATGTATCAGATTGTTGAGGGGTCGCTGTTGCGGAGGAGTTCGCGTTCGGAGCAGCAGGTGCGGCCAAGACGGAGGATGTCTTCTGAGTGCGGGCTTCCTGACGTATAACTTCATCGTGAAGCATTGATCGAGCCAAATCCCAATCAGCCTTTTGATTATTAATCAAGGCTGCTGTGGTGTCAAATTCAGATGATAAGCCACGGACAAATTTGAGTACGAGCCGGGACTCGGTAACCGGCTGATCAACATCTTGAAGTTGATCAGCTAAGCTCTTTAATTGCTGACAGTAATCATCGACATAATTGCACTGTTCAAGAGTGAGGTTAACAAACCGTGATTCAAGGGCAGCGGCCTTAGCTTGCTTGTTGCTGAGGAATATTTTTTCTAACTTCAACCAGGTGGTGCGAGCCGTAGCATCGGTGTCAAGAACACGCGTGAGGAGGTCGTCCGAGATTGTGCTGTAAATCCATTGAGAAACCAACGCGTCCAATTCTTTCCAAGACGGATTGCGGATCGGCAGAGTTAGGAGCTGGTGTGTCATCGATGTGGTCAAGAACCTTATACGCCATGGTGTGAAGTTTAAAGAGTTTCACCCATGATGTATAGGTGACCTTGGTTCCATCAAGAATTCGAATCTTGGTTTGGATGTTGGTAACATAGTACGCAGGGTGAAGGGAGTGAGTTTTGATTTCAGAGGTGTGCGATGGGGTCTGGTCATCGGGTTTGATGTTGTCTCCCATCGATGAGGGCTAGGGTAAACAAGAAGACAGAAAAAAAAGGGAAGAAGATGAAGGCCGGCTGGCTGATTTGGATCGAAACCCAAAGGGTGCTCGAGAGCTTAGAGATGGCGGGATGAGTATGCAGAGCAAGGCTCTGATACCATAAAAGCACGTATGCAATTCTGTTTATTTGATTGAATGAAAACAATAATACAGGGAGCCCTATATATAGGGATGGAATACAATGAAACCCTAATCCCTATTTTAGGAGATGATAACATTACCAATTACAAGATAACTACAAATCTGTTTTAAATAAATATCAACATAATATTATCGGCTAAGAGTTTATTATTAAATTTGGGGGGCTAAAGTTGTTTGACGTAGTTAAGGGGCTGAACATGTCATTATTAAAGTTGAGGGGCTAAAGTTGGTTAATGCCAAAGTTGGTTAATGCCAAAGTTGGTTGATGTGACAATATAGCATATTTATCGTATATGGAATTTGAAAATTTAAACTAGTATTATACCCAAAAATTTGATATATTTACTGTGAAGATCAACACATGGGGCTATTCAACAATAAATTTCTTTGCCCCAATGGCTCGTTATGCTAGTGATGGCGGAGGGCCTATCGTTGCTTCCCAGGAGTTCAAAGAAATGGTTAAAGCTTTGCACCTTGCAGGAATTGAGGTATTACATTTCTGTTTAGTGAATTCTGATAATGCAACTAATTTGCGCACTAACAATTTAAGTCCGTTTATGGAAAACGTGGAAATTATCCAACACTACAGGTCATCTTGGATGTTGTTTACAACCATACTAATGAGGCTGATGATAAGCACCCATATACCACTTCATTCCGTGGCATAGACAACAAGGTATGCAACATAGTATCATATGACCATTAATCTATTTATGGCGACAACTTAATAATTTTAAGTTTGTAATATCTTATTTACAACAAAACTGATGTTGTGTAACTTTTTATTTATAGACATATTACATGGTTGATGATAATGGCCAATTATTAAACTTCTCAGGCTGTGGTAATTTCATCCTCCACATCATTCTTGAGTTCATATACTTTTTAATTTTATATTACTTGCTGCTTATACTTTTTCTTATTTCTTTAGCAAAATTAATCAACTGTATTACTTGGAAATTTACAATTAAAATTTTTACCTTATCGCCAATTATTTTCATAACGCTGAGCAGGTAACACGTTGAACTGTAATCACCCTGTTGTCATGGAACTGATACTTGACAGCCTAAGGCACTGGTACAGTTTCTGTTTTTTTAATTACTTGCTGCTTCTTGTTTAACATACATGTATTGTTTTTTTTATGAATTTATGAATGCAGCATGATGGATTTTTGATGTAGAAGTATTTAAATTAATTAATTTGGGTCACCGAGTATCATGTGGACGGATTCCGCTTTGACCTTGCAAGTGTTCTTTGTCGGGGAACAGATGGTTCTCCCCTTGATGCTCCTCCACTTATTAGGGTATCTTAGAAACTCCATTATTTTGGCAAAAAAGACTAAAAATTAGTAGTTATTGTTTCATTGGTTTCTTATACTTATGAAATTGATTATATTTTCTTTTCTAATAAAATGAGCAGGCCATAGCAAAAGATAGTACACTGTCCAGGTGTAAAATTATTTCTGAACCATGGGATTGTGGAGGTCTATATCTTGTTGGAAAGTTTCCAAACTGGGACAGGTAAGAAGACTTATATTGTATTGGACCCTTTTGAATTCCTAATATGTAACTTTGGTCTATTAGTAAAACAATCTTGTTTTTAATTTGCAGGTGGGCCGAATGGAATGGGATGTATCGTGATGATATAAGAAGATTTATAAAAGTGAACACATTAACCTACAAAGCCATGATCCTTTTACCAATTTTTTACAGGTTTTGCTCAAGGCCAGGGGTTATATTCATCTTTTTAATGTATTTGATCAAAGTATAGGGTGACATTGGTATGAAGGGAAGATTTGCAACTCGAGTTGCTGGTTCTGCTGACTTATACACAGTAAGTTCTTCATTTGGTAGCTATTTTTGACTTTCAAATATTCTTCCTCCATTCAGATATAAATGCATTTTTCAATGTGGCAAAATGAGTGCAACTTGTTTCTTACTGTAATTAGAGATGCCAATGTGTTTTCAAATGTATAGTATTATACACAAGAATATATAAGGAGATATATAGGAGTGGGAACACAACCTAAAAATCCTAGGGCCCATTCTACATTTTACAGGCCTATTTGTTATCTAACACTTACTAGCAAAGTTTTTATCCAATATTATTTCTTTGCTGTTGGAAATCGTTAAAATAATGATAGATTTAAATTGTGGCCCACAAACACCTCTATTTTGCTAGGGATAGCACAATCTGTAACACAACACAAAAAAATAGGTTTTGTGTTGTCATATCTAACCCAATTAATTAACGGGTCATTTTTGGGTTGACATGTTTAGTTAAACGGGTCAGGTTGATTGTTTAACCCATTTAATTAACAGGTCGACCGTCAATCCGTTTATAAAGCAGATCGACCCGTCAACACATTTAATGAAACAGGTTGACCTTTCAACCCTTTTGCGACCTGTTTGACCCATGTATATGTATTTATGGTTGGTGTTTGAGTTCAACGATTCAACTGCCAACACTGCATGATTGACACCCCTAATTTTGTTGTCGGGAGGGATATTTTGGATATTGACTAACAACATTTAAATTTCACTTACTTTATAGGTAAACAAGCGCAAGCCATACCATGGAATCAATTTTGTTATAGCACATGATGGATTTACTCTATATGATTTGGTGTCATATAATAACAAGGTATTATGATTAAATTAGTCTTCATTCTTTGATTTTGAGGATATGTACCTACCATCTTGTATGTTATTATTAGCACAATGATGCTAATGGAGAAAATGGCAATGATGGAAGCAATGATAACCTTAGCTGGAATTGTGGGTGTGAAGGTAACTCTCATAACCATCTTTTTTAATGTTTTAAAGCTTCTACTAATGCCTAATTATATTGGAAGCAAAGTCGATGTTGATCTGAAATATGTAGGTGCCCAAGGTATAAGCTTGAGGTGGCACTTTCGACTCGTTTACTATAAATGTGTTGATCCAAGTTAAATGCATTAAATCTCCTCAATCCTTGTATGAAAAAAAATACAGTTGAAATAATATAACTGTTCTAATCACAAGTTACCTATTCCGCATGCTCTTTTTCGCCACCTCTAGATTTATTGATATGTATTGAGTTCACTTTGTTTTAAATTTACTTCACAGGTGAAACATCTGATGTCAATATCAAAGCCCTACGTTTCAGGCAGATGAAGAATTTTCATTTGGCGTTAATGGTATCTCAGGTATGTTACACAAAGTACTTGTGCATAGCGTTTAGCTTATATTTGTTTAGATAATGATGCGACTATATGTCGTTTTCTAGTATATATATAGTTTTCTTTCCATAGCGACCTAGTTTCCTTTTGTTACCTTGTATCCTCTACAGAAATTTGATGAGATACATTTCCCCATGATTACCTGGACCCTAACTGGACTCACTGGCTTTGCTGAAACTCTAGTCGGCTGTCTCTGGAATGCTTTTTAACCATATGACAGAGGAACGTTTGTTAATTTCTGCTTCCTTACCTGGAATCATTTCCTGAAACGCTAGACACTAGGTGGCTGCTACCATAGTCCTCAGCTTCCTTGCTGTCCCTAATCATATCCCTACTGCCGCCATTGCTGGAACCTTCTTTTCCAGTCACACATTTGTGTCTTAGCTAGTTAGCTATGGTTAGCACAACCACCACCTGTGGTTGCTTTTCATTAGATTGTTTTTCTGTTCATTAGATTGTCTTAGCAAGTTCTAGATTTGTTTTTCTGTTCTGCTAACTTCTTATTCATTATTGGGTTTCCAGTCAGCCATGCAAACCTTGCTGTGTGGATCCCTTTTCCGTAACCGATACGTGTTACCCTATCCTACTATTCATGCTGGAACGTAATCACATATTCACTGGATACACTGAAATATGTTTCACAATATGTTCAATCAAAGATTGTGGAGTTGTGCTTCAGGAACGCCGTGTTCGTGAAATATGCTGTTCTAAATCTCTATTAATTTGTGCTCCGAGAACATTGGCTTACATATTGGATTCAGTAAAGTGATCTTCCTCGGTAAATATGGAAGGAATCAATAGGAGATTAAACAGACTACTTGTTATTCATAAGATTAATATTGCACTGGAAACAAACAGTACCAGGCTACCTATTCTGTATATATACACACACGCACGCACACATGCATACACCATAATTGTCAATAGTGGTCGCTATGGTTGCTATAGCGAATAGCGTAGCGTATAGGTCGAAGGCCGCTACAGGGTATGTAGCCATCAATAGCGGGATTTCAGTTTTTTTTTTTTTAATATTGCACTGGAAGGAGTTAAATGGCCAACTAGTTTGTTCAACCTTATTTTCAGATCTGGAAAAATGGCAGATCAGTGGAGTAGTGTCATTGTGCCTTTATTGAACAAGGGTGACGTCCAATGTTGTGGGAATTACAGAGGGATAGAGCTGCTAGGTCTTACTATGAAATTATGGGAGAGGGTAATCGAGACTAGATTTAGAAGAGAAACCCAGGTTACGTTAAACCAGTTTGGTTTCATGCCAGGGCGGTCAACTACAGAAGCGATACACATCCTAAGAAGTAAGAAGATCGATGGAAAAATATAGGGAGAAGAAGCGGGATCTACATATGGTGTTCATTGACCTTGAAAAGCATATGATAGTGTGCCACGTAGATTAATTTGGGATAGTTTGAAGGATTAGGGGTTCTTGAGAAGTATATGTATTTTAGATTTGAAACTAGTGTTCATGCATGTAGGGGATACTGATTTCTTCCCTGTTGAGGTAGGACTCCACCAAGGGTCTGTGTTGAGTTCGTTTCTTTTCACGATAGTGTTGGATGAGTTGTCTAGGTCAATTCAAGAGACAATCCCATGGTGTATGCTTTTTGCAGATGATATTGTGTTAGTGGCAAACAGAGCCTGAATGCGAAGTTAGAGGAGTGGCGAGCAGCTTTAGAGGGAAAAGGTTTAAGAATTAGTCGGTCCAGGACTGAGTACCTTTATTGTAATTTCAGTAGTGCAGGCGATGTCGACGCCACTCAAATTACTATTGACGGTCAAGGGATTCCACAGGTTACTAAGTTCAAGTATTTAGGATCGTTTGTACAAAGGGTTGGGGAGATAGATAGAGATGTAGCGCATCACATCCGGGCTGGTTGGTGTAGGTGGAGAGCAGCCACTGGGGTTTGTGCGACAAAAGGTTCCCTACTAAATTAACGGGTAAATTTTATAGGGTTGCTATTAGACGTGCTATGTTGTATGAGATAGACTATTGGTCCATTAAGAAAGCACAAGCGCGCAAGATGGAGGTAGCAGAAATGAGAATGTTATTGTGGATGTGTGGGCACACAAGGTTAGACCGGATAAGAAATGGGGATTTTAGGGAAAGGTTACGAGTAGCTACTATTTCGGATAAGATAAAGGTGGGAAGATTGAGATGGTTTGGGCATGTGAAGATGTTATGGACTGAAACCATTGCAAGGTATGGGACTTGTCCCACATCGGTTGTATGGGTAACCAATGTGGTGTTTATATACCAAATGGGCTTTCTCACCCACTAAACAAGTCTTTTGGGTTGTGTTCTCCTGTTTGGTATGTAACATTGGTATCCGAGCCAGAACTCGGAGTGGTGGCCCACAGAGTGGTGGCCTGGAGAGGGCTAGCCGTGACCAACGTGGCCATGATCAATGAGGCTCGGAGTGGTGACCTGGAAAGAGCTAGCCGTGACCAACGAGGACGTTGGCCCTTAAGGAGGGTCGATTGTTATGGACTAATACCATTGCAAGGCATGGGACTTGTCCCACATCGGTTGTATGGGCAACCAATGTGGGGTTTATATACCAAATGGGTTCTCTCACCTACCAGACTAGTCATTTGGGTTGAGTTCTCTCGTTTGGTATGTAACATTGGTATCAGAGCCAGAACTCGGAGTGGTGGCCCACGGAGTGGTGGCCTGGAGAGAGCCAGTCGTGACCAACGTGGCCGTGACCAACGAGGCTCGTAGTGGTGGCCTGGAAAGAGCCAACTGTGACCAAGTTGGCCCTTAAGGAGGGTCGGTTGTTATGGACTAATACCATTGCAAGGTATGGGACTTGTCCCACATCGGTTGTATGGGCAACCAATGTGGGGTTTATATACCAAATGGGTTCTCTCACCTACCAGACTAGTCTTTTTAGGTTGAGTTCCCTCGTTTGGTATGTAATATTGGTATCAGAGCCAGAACTAGGAGTGGTGGCCTGGAGAGAGGCAGCCGAGACCAACGTGGCCGTGACCAACGAGGCTCGGAGTGGTGGCCTGGAAAGAGCCAGCCGTGACCAGCATGGCCGTGACCAACGAGATAGTTGGCCATTGAGGAGGGTCGATTGTTATGAACCGAAACCATTGCAAGGTATGGGACTTGTCCCACATTGGTTGTATGGGCAACCAATGTGGGGTTTATATACCAAATGGGTTTTCTCACCTACTAGACTAGTCTTTTGGGTTGAGTTCTTTCGTTTGGTATGTAACAGTGGTATCAGAGCCAGAACTCGGAGCGGTGGCCTGGAGAGAGCCAGCCATGACCAACGAGGCTCGGAGTGGTGGCCTGGAAAGAGCCAGCCGTGACCAACGAGGATGTTGGCCCTTAAGGAAGGTCGATTGTTATGGACTAATACCATTGCAAGGTATGAGACTTGTCCCACATCAGTTGTATGGGCAACTGATGTGGTGTTTATATACCTATGGACTAAATACCATTGCAAGGTATGGAACTTGTCCCACATCGGTTGTATGGGCAACTGATGTGGGGTTTATATACCAAATGGGCTCTCTCACCCACCAGACTAGTCCTATCAACTTATGTGGGACAAGTCCCATACCTTGCAATGGTATTAGTCCATAACAATCGACCTTCCTTAAAGGCAAACATCCTCGTTGGTCACGGCTGGCTCTTTCCAGGCCACCACTACATGCCACGCCGGGCCTCGTTGGTTGTCACACCCTAACCGATGACGGAAACATCGGAGTGAGATGAAACCGAGATTGCCCATTGCATCATAACACTAAAGTGACAATAATTTAAATGAACTGATTTCATTTCATTGATACAAATTGTCACATTACATCATACGAAATCAAATACAACATTGGTTCAAGTACAAACAAGACAAGTTACAGTACAACATTAGTTCAAAATTAATACAATATAGTCTAATGATTTCTAAGTGTGTATCTAAAGCATCCTCGCTACAACCATTCTAATATCATCATCATCCTGCAAATATATTTAAAATATCATCATCATCATCATCGTACTCAGTATATCCCACCTATAGCAAAGCTAAGGTAGGGTCTGAGGAGGGTGGGATGTAGACAGCCTTACCTCTACCCCGTAGAAATAGAGAGTATTGGTGAGTACACAAGTTTAATACATAGCATAAGTATAAAAGATTTAAATAAATCCACATGACAAACTAAGTTATCAAGATTAACGTAAAACTGGCATGTGAATATTCAAGTCAACCCAAGGTTTAACGCAATGTTTAAGACTTAACATGACCCCACGAACACGGGCAGTGCGTTACTCCTATAGCGCTATACATGTTAAGAGTAGGCTACTACGAAGTTAATGACAAGTTTATCACAAAAAAGAATAACTCCAGATTAATGAATCAAGTATAACTTATGCATGCATGTATTGGATTGTTTGTGCATTTTAATAAAGTCTAAGTGTAACTGTGTAGGTTTAATAGTAAACATATTGCACCCAAGGTGTAAAATGGAAAAAAGGTGTTCGAGTATACTCACGGTTTTTGCTAAGTCTTCTTTAGAAAATCCGCGAGCGTAGTGTTGGTTGACGTAGTACAGGAACGCCAAGGTTATTCTACCCGGCGAGCAAAGGGATCGTTGTTATAGCACAGGAACACCAAGGTTACCATACATGGCAAACGAAGGCGTGAGTTTGAGTTGGAATGGAGGATTATGATATAGAATTAAAGTATATAGTATAATACGAAAGTATAAGTAAACAAAAAGTATATTCTGTCTGCGCACTTGTCACGACACTGAGTTTCTGTGATTTTACGGGTCCTGGTTTGCCCGACAGAATCAGTAACAAGGAACGTGGAAAAACAGAATAACGGAAAACCGAATTATGAACTGTTTGGACGAGAGAACAGTTGGGACGACAAGCCATTCGCGCGAGTGGGACCACCCGCGCGAGAGGGTTTGTTTGGTGAACCGATTCTTGTTTGAACGTTTTAATTATTAATCAGTTGTGTTCGTAATTTCTATCAAGTTATTTAGTTATAATATAGTATAATAACAGTCTAGAAAGTTCATGGAGTTCATAGAGGTCATGCATGGAGGTAATAACCTCGTTATTGTTCACCAAAGCACAAATCAGTTAACTTAGTCAACTGACCGGTTGGTCACGAATACAGAAATGGACAGAACAAAATGTAAATATTAACCAAACAGCCGAACAAGGACAACCCAGGTGTGCCAACACGACATAGAAAGAATGAACTAAGTGTCGGAGGCTGGATGGGGTTAACTTGTTCTAGGTCTAGGAGATTGTTTGGGTGTTCGTCTTACGAGTTAAGTGAGGTGGTGGAACTAGGTTGGAAGCCAAGGCTTCCACAGATCACACACTGATGTTCCAGAGTTGACTATATTGAAAATACGGATCTGGATAATCATTCAACACTTAGAAACGTCGAAACGTAGTGAAACAGTCCCATTCGGATGACAGAAGTCCCCTCTCGCGCGAGAGGGTTATCTCCTCGGGCGAGTGGGCCATCATTTCGGACGACTGGTGCTATTTCAAGGTGAAATGAGCTCGGTTTTGGTTGAACTGATCACCTTCTCGGCTGGAATTGACTCTAACATGAATCTACATCTATGAACTTAGCTTGTGAGCTCAGAGAGTCTTTGATTCGGCCAAGTTTAAAGTCAAAAAGTTTGTTTACAAAAGTTCGAAGGATTATCTTCATTTCCAGCCTGGTCCTCAACGAATTGAGAGTTAGTATCAGTTTGCCTTTGCAAATATGAGAAACCAAGTGAAGGATTTGTGAAGAATCTTGTAAAAGTTTATAAAAATGGAAGAAAGTAAAAGAAAAGAGAGTGTTAGTGAGTATCAAACTCACTTTGGAAGTAGCTGAGATAAGCTCCAAGAAATGCTCGAAGTCAGATTTTGAGATAAAAGTTCGGAGTGTGAAGGTTTGAAATGAAGGAAGTGGGCTGGTATTTATAGATTGGAGGTGAGGTTTGGGACGAGTCGGATTGGGACGAAAGGGGCATTTGGGACGACTGGGTCCTTTCGTGCGAGAGGGACCAGTCCCTTATGCTCGAATTTCAAATTTGCGTATTTTGTCGGTTTTAAGCGTTTTAAACGTATACGTGCAATGTATAAGTGTAGTGCATAAATAAATGAATGTATAAATGAATTTTGCATGTATAATAAGTATGAATTTGCGTATAAATTGTATCAAGTATGCATGTATCACAAATATTTAACAAGTATTTACGTATTATGAATAACACAAACAAGTGTATCAAAGATCTAGTTCTCATTATGATTCAAGTCTCGGATTACAATGTTTGAAATGAAGTACGGTTACAAGGGAATACAAGTTTCCAAATATAGAAGTACAAAACAAACTTTCTAATTAAGAAAAGTTACAACAACGAGGCGTTACAGTGGTCACAGCTGACTCTCTCTAGGCCACCTCTTCGAGTTCTGGCTCTGATACCAATGTTACATACCAAATGAGAGAACTCAACCCAAAAGACTAGTCTGGTGGGTGAGAGAGCCCATTTGGTATATAAACCGCATTGATAGGGTTAAACCCTAAAAGAGATGAACCAGGAGAATATTTGGAGAAGTAGGAGAATTTCAAACTTCAAATCCGACTTCCTTCCTTCATATTACGTACATAAATAAGTAAATAACCTAAACAATTACATTAGACTCCCTAAACTATTATTCTTCACGTAACAGAAGTGGAGGCAATTGACAGCACCAGTTAGAGCAGTAGAAGGCTTAACATGGTCCAGGATAAGGGTTTATGGAGACGTTGAGGTAGGCCCAGGTTGATATGGGATGAGCCGATTAGGAAAGATTTGCTAGAGTTACACCTCACTTAGCATGGTCCAGGATAAGGGTTTATGGAGACGTAGGATTAAGGTTAAAGACTTTTAGGAGTAAATTCACTAGCTCTGAGCACTGGGGTAGATGCTTAGCGTTTCTTTATGGTCTAGGCGGATTTTGCATTGATTGTATTTTTTCATATATGCTTAAGTGCAACGTTTTTAAAACCGGACCGGTCCGGCCGGGATCCGGAAACACCACCGGGCCGGTTCAGCCCTTTAATCCGTTTCAGCATTGACCCGGAGGTCGGGCCGGGAGCCGGGCGGTCGGGCCGGCGGGTCGTCACGTAAGGGTCCGGCCGGTTATTAATGGAGGGCCTGTAAAACATAAAAAAACCACAAATCAAGGTAAAGTTTGCAAGTTTCCACAAGAGCAAGCACAATGCACACAACATTCAACAAGGTCAATAACATCTAAAAGCAAAAAACTTAAAAACAGAAGTAAAAAAAGAGTAGAATTAACAGGATCTGTTTAAGAGCTCGATCAGAGGGTGTCAAAGCCAGCAATCTTTCACCCATTTTGCGACAGAATTCTTTCACATAAAACAAAGACAATAAATGGGTGAAAAAGAACCTTAAAGGAAGTGAATGTGAGTTAGATTCTGGGTTAGTTATTGAAGATGAGTGTTAAAGAGAGAGAGAGAAATGAGTTTGAAACCAGAAAGAAAATGAGTTTTAAGAGAGAGAAATGGGTTTGCGTTGTGGTTGTTGTGTGTTCACAATGACTACTTTTTGGCTTTTTCGAACGTCGTGCAGAAGAAAATGATGTTTCCTAATACCCAAATCGCACCTGCCAATGCAATTAAACATTTTGGTTTGATTTTTGAATTAAATTCTTTATTAAACATGTAAAGTATACCAAAGTGTTTATAAACTTAATTTTTTTATGTTTAGTTTATACTATATTTTATATATATTTTTATATAATTTATGACTTAATCCGGGTCTTAAATCCGGTCGGACCGGTCCGACCTTTGACCCCGTAAGGAGACCGGGTCGACCTCCGGTCCGGTTCTGAAAACATTGCTTAAGGGGCTGTTTGGCAACATCTGAATCAATAAGTGCTGAATGAATAAGAGGTCTGAATGGGTAAGAGGCTCTGAACCAATAAGTGCTGAACCAGTAAAGTGCTGTTTGGTTGCACATCTGAATGACGGTGTAAAATGACAATTTTACCCCTTTTAATTAAAAAAACCATTTTATTATTAAAAATCTCATTCCACCAAACTTTCCTTTTTTTTTTCTTTATATGTATCTTACACACACAGACAACAACATCCTTTGTCTCTCTCGTTTGCTCGACCGGTGACCGGAGCCGAAGTGTCGGCCGGTGCCGGTTGTGAATCCCGCTGAATCACCTACGCCCCCTCCCCGGTTACAGAAATCTCTGGTAGCCACACCCACCACATCGATCGAAGAAAGAGAAAGATCGACAGAGGAGAGAGAGCTCCGGTGGTGACGGCGCCACCGCTACGGCGGTGGTGGTGATGGTTTTCGATGGTGTTGACGGCGACAGCAGCCATGGTCGAGTCTCAGCTCGTATTTCATGTCTCGGCTCGGCTCAAGTTCAAATGTTCAGGTCACGGGTTCAGATTTTGGTTTGATTTTGGTTCGGCTCCGGTAACTTTCTCTCTCTCTCTACCTTGTTTCTTGTTTCCGGTTTGATTTTGGTTCGGCTCCGGTTTGATTTTGGTTCGGCAGAGTGGTGGAGGGGAGGAGATGATGGTGTCGCGAAGAGCAGTTGTTTCTTTTGTGAGGGCAAGGGGCATGAGTGGCAAATATTTCATTCAGCATACAAAAGAAGCTGAATCATTCAGAGCTGAATGGTTCAGTTAAGAGGTGAATGTTTTGTGAACCAAACAACTACACCTCTGACCGAATCAGAGGTGCACCTCTGAATGGTTTCATTCAGAGCCAACCAAACAGGCCCCAAGTGGGATCTTGTGATTCGAAATATTTGTTCTATTTCACTATGTTACGTCTCCACCACTTCTTTTGCTATTTAGTAGCGCTCTGTTTATAGATTTGTTTAGGCTCTCGCTTTTCTACTATATGTCTTTGGTGTCGGGGGTCTCTTTGGAAGCAACATCTCTATCCCTAGGGATAGAGGTAAGGTGTGCCTACATCTCACCCTCCCCAGACTTTACCAATAGCTTTGCTATTTGTGAGATTACTGGGTACAATTGTTGTAGTTGTATTTTTTTTAATTATAATAGCGATTAAATATAGCTATAAAATAGTTGGTTTTAGGTTTTTGTTAAATACACATGTAAAATAGCGTGTATACCAGGGTATTTTGATATGATATACATATAAAAAATTAAATTTTTTTCTCGTGTATCGCTATTTATAAAATAGCGCCCGCTATTTATCGTTATTCGCTATGTAGCATATAGGTACCTTATCGCTGTTTGTCACTATTTACCATTAACAAGTTAAAAGTGTGTATAGTATTCAATCCTTGACCTCATTCATAAAACAAAGCCCTTTAAATAGGGAGAAATACAAAGATGCCCTATCTCTTAAGTTAGGTAACACAAATCATCATATAATTACAAGAGATTATATATATATATATATCCATGGTTTTAAAAAACGATTGAGGCGTGCGTCTCAAGGCGCGCCTCGAGGCGAAACGGCCAAAAAACAAGTCTGGGGCACGCCTCATGAGGTTTTTATTGTATATGCGCCTCGGAGGGGCTGAGGTGCTAAGAAAGGTTGCGCCTTAGGGGATTTTGATAGTTGTTTTTGACTTTTTGTGTCAATTTCAAGCATCTCATGTCTTTTTTATGTGTGTTTTTGATGATTTTAATGAATCTGATGATGAAATTAGTTAATATTATTAATTTTATAACATATATATTTTTTATATTTATTTATTAATACCGCCTCGGCCTTACGCCTCGTTTCGCGTTGAGGCTTACGCCTCGTGAGGCGAAGGGAAAACGCCTCGAAACTCATTTCCATTCTTTTAAACCTTGTATATATCTACAGTAATAATCAAATATTATCTATAATAATATATATATATTGGCTAAGACAACTATGGTATACACACGCGCACACACATATATAAAGCATGCCCTTAGACGGATGAAGTACAAAAGCAAAGGAAATTCAAACTCAGAAAAGTAAACATACGAAGGATGCGAAGCCAGTGCTCATAATCATAATGGTCAAATGGCGAGACTGAGGGCATGATTCCATTAATACAATCCCTTTCATGTAACATAGAAAATGACTTCTCAAGGTGAATCATCATTCATACAATCGGGGAAAAATGATCCCGGTTGGAAATAGAGGTTTTTTTTTTTTTTTTTTTTTTTGCAAGACGCAAGGGGTACAAATAGTCACTTGCAACATTTGCAACAATGTGACCAAAATTGAAACAAGTAACATCAAATCGAAGACAATATAAATTCGAAAGCCAATATGGAAAGTCAAAAAAATAAAGAAGAGTATTGTTGATGGTTACGATGATATGGATTTGAGAATTGTGGATTCAGAGACGATGGAGATGGGGATGATGTATGTGGCATTAGAGATATCAAGTCTTCAAAAGAAGAGGAATGGATTGCATATTGGAGGCTAGGATAATATGAAAGTGGGAGAGTTTTGGTGATGATCACCAGTGACATTGATGTTGCTGATTTTTTGTGAATTGTTTTCGGTATTATTACGATTATTCTAATTGCTAATTCCATTAGGTTTATTCTTATATTTGCGGAGTGGTATTGATTTTTTAAGTTACCCATGCCTGTCATATGTTCTGCCCGCTTGCGGTGTGCACATATAATTTATATATGTGTGGGCGCTCGGGGGGCAAAAGTGAAATGGTACTAACTTTAACGTTATTTTACTAATTTCGTGAAAATAACGTTAAAAGCGGCGGATGGTTAATCATGCATCATGTGGTGACGTTGATAGCTGAAAGACACGGGGGTACATGCACGAATCAGTCTCTGTCCCGATTGTCTGAGTGTTATGTGTCTTAGGTCTAAGGCTTGATACAAAACTACAATCGAGCCGGGGGTCTCATCGGAAGCAGCCTCTCTATTCCTACGGGGTAGAGGTAAGGCTGTCTACATCTACCCTCCTCAGACCCTACCTTAGCTTTGCTATTGGTGGGATTTACTGAGTATGATGATGATGATGATGATGCCTGTCATATGTTCTCTCATTTTCCTATTATTGCCTTTTTTCTCTTGGAGTGCCCTTGAGATTTTGACTCCTATGCTCGGCTTTGACTTCCGCATTGATTAAGTAAAAATATGCAGGGGTGCTAAGGTTTGGGTTTGAGAATGTTGCAACATAAAATTCAGAAGCTCTTATACATAGAAAACGAGCCAGTATGAGAGGGACCGGTGAATTAGGTAGAAGTGGTTGAAAAGGTAGGAGCTTTCGAATCATGAGAAAGAGTTTTAATAACTAAAAACAGAGTGTGGCTTTTATTCTTTTAAATAACCAATCTGAAGAGAGTTGTCGCATAATGGATAGGAGCATAAATTTATTTCCAAGTCATGAAGGGCATGTGTGAAAATAGGATTCTTCTGGCATTATTTTCTTTGGTTAGACTTTCTTATTCACATAGTAGAAATATATTTTGGTAGTTAGGTTTTTCGTAAGACGTCTAGGAGAAGTTTGGATTTTGGTAAAGACATTAGAGAATGAACGACAATTCTTGACACTCGGAACCCACGCTCCATGACATATTTTCTGGAATGCAAATGTACTGCAACTCGGAACCCTTGCTCCAAGACGTTGATAATGATTTGAGTCTATCTAGTTTCCTTTTTTTTTTGCCTTGTTCTACAAATTAAGGTTACAAGTAATACATGAAATATATTTTCCTCTTATCTCATTCAGTACTTAACATTTAACAAAATCTTAGTTTTTAATGTTCTTTTGTTTGTATTATATAATACGTGCTGTATATATTATATAATTCAAATTAAATGATTTTAAAATTTAATGTGGCTATTAAATGGTGTTATTGCTACTGGTAGGGTGTACCAATGATGCTAATGGGAGATGAGTATGGTCATACTCGCAATGGAAACAACAATAGCTATGGACATGATACTGCCATAAATCACTTCCAATGGGGACAAGTAAGTACGTGTGTATTCTATTTATAATGCCCTATCATAGAAACCTTTTTTTTTTTTTGAACGGCCAACGAATCCTTCAAATGGGCTACTGGCGAAATTCACCACATCGGGATACACTCGCCTCCGAACCGGGGAAAACCCTCACCTAGGGCCGAAGCCCGTGAACACTTGCCCAAAGGCACGACAGTGCGGTGAGGTAAAACCCGCTCAGTTCAAGGGTTGAACTAGCGATCCACCTATTCGCCTAGTCTCCCATCATCACCAGGTGCCGCAGAAAATAATGGGGAGGGCTGGAATCGAACTTGGGTCCCTTAGAACACCAAGACTCTCCCTTACCACTCTTTAACCATTGAACCATTGACTTTTACTTTGACCTGTTAGTTGGATGCAAGGAAGAACGATCTCTTCCGATTCTTTGCTGAGGTGATCAAGCTTCGTCAAAAGCATCAAGTATTCAGACAAGAATATTTCATCGGCAATGTAAGTTTCATCCCTCAGCTTCTTATGATGATGTATACGTTGAAGTTTGTTATTATGCACTATTTTAAAAAAAAGTTATATTTTTGGTGACGAAATTAACCACACATTTGTTCCAACTGTAGAAAGAGATAACATGGCATGAAGATAACTGGGATAACCATGAGAGCAAGTTTATCGCGTTCACGTAAGTGTTATATATAACATTCTTCTTTTCTTAAATTTATCTGCATATTATGCAAGCTTGATAATAATATGTAAAAATTAGTAACACCCAAGTCAAATTCTTAATCCACAAAGCAGTAGGTTGACGTTTGAAAGTCAAAACTAGAGCTATTCTTGTAACATCCGGCCCCTCATGCCAACAAACATCTTCCACTGTTCCCATAAGAAGCTCCCAGATTTATTAGCTAACCGGTTGGTCACACTGCCTTATTTGGTGGTATTTTAGACCAGTATCTCTCATGTGGGCGGGGTATGTGAGATTTACCGCAGGTGCCACACGTTTTGTGCCTACAAAAATATAATTAAGACAAATTGATTACTGAAAGTGTTGGTAGCCGTGACACGTTTTCTTGTAGTAAATCTTAAGACTTGACTTATATTTTGCTAGTCGCATATGCGTGATCATATAAACTTTATTTTTTAAAGAGGCATTATACTCATAAATTCGGAGAGGTATATATGGTGATAACTTGTTTAAACAGGCTCCATGATAGCGATGAAGGGGACCTCTACTTGGCTTTCAATGCACACAACTATTTTGTTAAAGTCCCAATACCTTCACCACCTCAGGGTCGATGCTGGTTCCGTGTGGTTAGTTTTCATGATTGTTTAGTTCATCTCTACTTAATGTTTAAACGAAAATCTGAAAGCTCATCTTATTTTAAACAAGTGTTTACATTTAAAATATATCTTGATACAGGTCGACACTAATCTCGAGTCTCCCAATGATATTATCCCTGAGGGGGTCACTGGCATCGGGAATACGTATGATGTTGCTCCATACTCGTCGATTCTTCTTCAGGCAAAGCTGTAATCAAGATTAAGAACGATGTTTCTACCAGGACCCGTAAAATTGAAACTGTGTTAACATTATATCGTCAAACAGTATATGGGTTTTTTATAAGGTTGGTTAAAAAACCCCAGAACCTGAAGGAAAAACTCGAAATGTTTGGATGAGTATTCAGATATGCGATTAGTTTTTAGAATATTTCACTGGTTTAGAGGGGTACGGAGATTAGGTGATACCTGTCATATTACCCAAACTTGCTTAGACTAATAAATGAATATAGTATATGCTTTTGATAATTAAATACATAGTAGTATGTTAAAGTTAGTATTAGTAGAAGGCAAATTGGAATTTAATAATACTACTTTTTTTTAGTTGGCAAATAATAATCCCAACTTAGAATATTCTTACTACAAATCTTAACTTTTTAACTATTTTTTTAAGTGCACCTCAATAAAAAAAACTTAACTTAGTTGACATATGCGGTGGGAATTTTTTTATGTCAGCATCAGCAAGCAAAAAAAAAAAAAAAAAAAAAACCTAAGTGGGATAAGCTTTTCGCAACATACCTATTGTAGAAAATTAGTTAAAAAATTGAGACGGATTGCAAGAATATTTTTAGTTGGGATCATTATTGACCAACTGAGAAAACGTGAGATTATCTAAATCTAATTTGCCATTATTAGTTATAGAATTGTTAAAAAGTATGGTAAATAATGAAGTATGAGACAAGGTATGTGATACACTTTTATAATGAAGTATGGGATTAGTTATAAACGTTGGTTATTATTTTCCTTTACAAGATTGAATTTATATTTATAAATCTACATTATTAATCTATATATATAATAAAAAGGAAAGTGAATGAACAGTAGTTCATCTAGGGTAACACCCAAGTCACCATCCCGGGTGGGGGGTTTCGGCGTGGCCCCTTTGCCGGGGGGTTTTAGCACGGGCGTTGGGCGGGGCTATCAAGATGACATGGCGGGATCGTTGGGCTAGCCGTTGGCCAACGACTATGTGTTTAAAAAAAATATTTTTTCACTATAAATACTCACACTTCTATTCATTTTTTTACCACAACTACTCCACCTTTTCTATAATCATCTCTATCTTATTTTAAAAAAAAATCTCATCTAACCACAATACGAAAAATGAATCCTCATAATCGTGGTTTTGACCCGAACAATCCGTGGGCATTCCAAGAAACACCTAGCCCAGCATCCAATCGTCCAATTGCTCCCTTTTTAATACACTCCACGATGCCGGATATGGTTGGTTACGCATTGTTTATCTCGAATCGTTTGAAGAATGATGTCGGTCGAAAACACCAATGCCTTTCGCGCAACGCGCGTCATTGAAAAACACTAGTTACAATAAAATTGGAAAGTAGTTCCAATATATATATAGGATTAGGTTCAAGAGTGAACACTAGTGTAATTTGCGAACTGAACGAACTAATCCTGGCCATACATGTGTGTAGATCAATGGCCAGGATTTGATGATGAAATACACTAGTGTATTTTACGATTTGATGACGAGATCCTGGCCATCCACGTGTGTAGATCAATGGCCAGGATTTGTTCACTCAGTTCGCAAATACACTAGTGTTCACTCTAGAACCCCATCCTATATATATATATATATATATATATATATATATATAGGTAGATGATCCTGTAAAAAGTGCTCAAAGTATGAGAAGTGTATTATAACACTATATATAATACTACATAACACCATATAAACACCGTATAACAATATGTAACATCATATAATACCATATAACACTATATATCATTATATAACAAATATAACACTATAGGTTGTCTGATAGCATGTCTATGATAGATGTATAGTGTTATATTTGTTATATAATGATATATAGTGTTACATAGTGTTATATGGTATTATATGGTGTTACATATTGTTGTACGGTGTTTATATGGTGTTATATAGTATTATATATAGTGTTATAATACACATCTCACACTTTAGGCCTTTTTTACACTATCCTTACCCTATATATATATATGTATGTATGTATATATGGCATGATGGCGTTTTGACAAGCATTTTGGCTGTGTCGCGTTTTTATTATATATGGCGTTATTATATAATAATCAACTGAAAAAAAATTAAAAAAAATATAAACAATTGATCTTCCAAATATTCACTGTCACGAGTCTCTTTCTTCTTTTTTTAATCATCTTAACTGGCTGTTTTGACTTTCATATGATTCATTTTGTTTTTATGTTTTTGAAGTAGTTTTTTTGTCGCCGTTTGGAAGCACAAAGTCTGAAATCAACCTCTTTTTCTGGAAGATTTGTCCATTTCATGCAGCAAAATGTTATTGAGTTTATATTCTTCAGCCAACAATCTTTGAATTTCCAATGAACGATGTTTGATTTTTTAACTTTTTGGCGTTTTACCGAGAAAAAGAACGCCACTAAATAAAAGTACCTTAAACCTCTAAATTTGATCATGCTAAAATCAATAATGTTTTGCTGTATGAGATGGACAACATTGTTAATCATCAGTTAAGAAAGATGTCTGACAATGCTGTCCACCCCATACAGCTAAACTTTATTGACAACAAATCTCAATAATGTTTTTGTATGTTTTGGCGTTTATAAATTGGATGGAAGTTGAGGATTTTTCCCATTACATTGAGCGAAACCAAACTGAATTTCAAATAAACGTTTTGGTTTAAAGGATATTTGATGTTTGGGTTTTTTGGCGTTTCTAAGACGAATGGTATATATTAAATATGGTGTTTGGGTTTTTGTGTGTTTTAATGGACTGTCTGAGATGTTGTATATATAGGATGTTTTTTGGCGGGATTTTATTATAATTAAGTTTGGCGTTTTATATCTAATGGCGTTTTTAGATTTAGGATGGTGTGTGCTATTGTAGGGTTAAGGCAGTAATTTTAATGGCGTTTTATTTCATTAGATGGCGTTTTGTGTAGAGAAGTCAAACGACTTTTTTACCCTTAATGAAGCGCGCCAGAGTAATAAAAGTGATGTTATTTACGAAAACGCAACCGCGTCATCTAGTCCATAGATTTGTTTTAATCTGACGATCCATAACCGTTCTCACACTTTTCACTGTTTTCTCTAAATCCTGAGGGTTAGGAGCGTGTGAGAAGCGCTAGGCTAATTGAGAAACTTGAGAAGCATTCTGGACCACATATTTTCTTTAAGCTTTTCGTAATATACACATATGTATAATTTAAAACTGACTATATACACATGTGTATAATTCAAGATTTGACAATATACATATATGTATATAGTTGATTTTAAACTATACATATGTGTATATTACGAAAAGATTAGGAAAATGTGTGGTCCAGAATGTTTCTCAAGTTTCTCAAATAGGGCGAACTTCTCTTAGGATCCCTACCCTATATATATATAGGGGATGGATCATGAGAAAACTAGTTTAAATGAGAAAACAAAAAAACTAACTAAAAAAGCCTAAAAAACATACCAAATTTTTTTTTTACATTTTTTTATAAAAAATCGCTAGTTTTTATGCATGGAAAAAATTTTCAAAAAAAAAAAATTTATTTTTTGTTGTATTGCACATGTGCACTGTTACGAATATAGTGCACATGTGTAGTACACATATAATGCACATGTTCAGTACAACAAAAAAAAAAATTGAAATTTTTATATATATAAAAAACAGCGATTTTTTTATAAAAAATTGTAAAAAAAAATTGGTATGGTTTTTAGCTTTTTTTAGGCTTTTTCAGTTAGTTTTTTAGTTTTCTCATTTAGATGTAGTTTTCTCATGATCCTCTCCCTGTATATATATAGGCTAAAGCTAGGTAGAAAACCCTCCATTTTGAGAAAACCCTAGAAAACCCAACCTCCCGACATTTTTTTTTTTTGAAAAAAAATAACACATGTAATATACATGTTTTTAAGAGTTTTGGGCCAAAAAAAAAACAAAAAAGCGCCGAAGGAATGTTTTAAAAAAACAAATTTCAGCAAGTTTCAGCCTTTTTTGCCTAACACATGTTAGTCACCCGAAGTTTGCTGAAATTTGTTTATTTTTTTTTTAAAACATCCCTTCGGCGCTTTTTTGTTTTTTTTGGCCCAAAACTCTTAAAAACATGTATATTACATGTGTTATTTTTTTCAAAAAAAAAAAAATGTTGGGAGCTTTGAAAAAAATGTCGGGAGCTTTGAGTTTCCAGAGTTTTTTAAAAACATAAGGGTTTTCTATATAGCCCTCCCCTATATATATATGTGGGAGGTTTAAATGAGAACGCTAAATATCACGGGAATCGTGAGAACGATTATAAAAACCGTGAGAACTTGGTTAAAAACAATTCAAATTCAAAATTTCTTTTTACACTTTTCATTATTATTCGAATACAATGTAAGAAATTTAATTTACACGTTTAAATTAACATGAATTCGTAAATAAAGAAAATTTACACATGTGTAAGTTTGCCATTTACACATGTGTAAAAATCTAATAAGAGTGATTTTGAGAGGAGAAATGAATTATTTGATGTAATTTTTTTTTGATGTTGTATTTTAATTACAACGAGGTTTGTATTAAAAAAATGGTTTTGATTGTTTTTCATTCGTTCTCACGGTTCTCGCAATATTTAGCGTTCTCAAGATAACCCTCACACACACACACACACACATATATATAAGGTCAGTATTTAGGGAAAACGGTGAAAAGTGTGAGAACAGTGAGAACGCTTATGGATCGTCCGATCAAAACAATCTATGGACTAGATTAGCGCGGTGGCGTTTTCGTAAACAACACCAATTTTATTAAGTGGACGCGCTTCATTAAGGGTAAAAAGGTCTTTTACTGCTCAAATTCAAAATGCCACCAAAAACGAGAACACGCCATTCAAAACAAATAAAAAGCAATTAATACAAAACGCCAAATATTAGTGATAAAACGCGTTGGAGATTACAGGAAGAAGAAACAGCACAGTAACTGCAATTCAATTATTAACATTTATTAGAAGAAATTCCCTCCTAAATTACGCGCCAAAAACATCATTATATAAACGGCGTTAAACATATCTTCCATAATCACTTCAATCCATCATTCTAAAAAACATCTTTTACCAAAAACGCCAAGTTTAACCAAAACACCAAAAATGGCAACCATCGTTTCATGGAGATACACTCTGAGAATCAGAAGATTCGTCATACATTTTGACAACAGAAGGAGGGTGTATGTTAGGACAATCAAAGCCATTTTGAAGATGGAAGAAGAGGTTATCCTATCTCTTGGCATTGCTCTGGATAACGAATGTCATGAAACACAAAAGCTTATCAGAACATTAACAAGAAAATTTGGACCAAGCAAAGCAGATGGAAAAATGGACCCGGTCATAACATCATGGCGTTTTGATGAAGAAACAGACATGGTGACCGTTATATGTGACAACGAAGAGAAGGAAGACTGCCTGCTTGAAGACATCATGACAAAGTAGGGGGTTGGGTTCATGGAAGAGTTGCTCAACGCCAGTGTTTGAACACAGAAATGACTTAAAAATGACGTTGATGCAGGACATGTTCAAATGGAGGCTTCAGAATCTTCAACAACAAGAAGCCAATGAAAGTGAAAGTGAAAGTGATGAATTAGATGAAAGACTAGAAGAAGACTCCGAAAAAGAAGACGAAGGAAGTGATGAATACTTCTCAGATAAAGTACCTTCTGACGAAGAGTTTTAATTTTTTGTGTACTTTTTTTAAGATAATAAAATGCTATATTTCTCCCCTTAGTTTCAAAACGCCAAAAAATACTACAAAAAGTCAATGCATATAAAACGCCAAAAATAATAAAAAATATTTTTCCTGTTTAATATTTTCTCTGTTAGTGTATTTTGTCATCTTGGTCTACAAAACGCCATTAAATATAAAAACGCCAAACTTGGAAGATGGGACGTCTATCAGCCTAAACTGATAAAGCTGAACAAAACAGTAAATATACATAGTAACTGAAAAGACGATTACTTTATTACTATCATTTATTATAATAAAAATCCCGCCTAAACTACGCGCCAAAAACATCCTATAAGAGAGACGTCTCTACACAATCAATTGATCACACCCAAAAAACAAATGCCATGTTTCCTAGAAACCACTCACTTTAAACGCCAAAAAAATAGTTAAAAAAACCACAGATGGCAAAGCTCGTTTCTTCTATATCCAGTATTGTTCTGCATGAAGTTTCACTGAATGGATTCTTCTCTGATGTGGGTATCTCTATAAGCTTTTGCTGAATGAGATGGACAAATATTCAAGAAAAAGAAACTGATGACAATGATATGTCATCATGTGAGCTTTGTTCTTGATGAATATATGCATGTCATGAAGGGATCGATATCAGTGTAAATGCTATTTTGGACTCCATTATTATAATAGCATCCAAGCAGGAGTTGATCTTCAATGACATGTCACCAAACAAGAATATATCACACCAAAATACAGGATGCCACTAATCAGCTTCGTCTATAGACGGGCGCTATGTAGGAAAATTGGCATCTAGTTAAGGTATTCAAAGGTTTAAAACGCCAAAACAAATTCAAGAAGAAGAGGCTGATGACAGTGAAGATTTGGATGAGAAATTAGATTATCAATTTTTATTTATTTTTTTCATTTTCTATTGTTTTGTTATCTAATTATCTGTTGTTTGTTATCTAATTCTCTACTAATAAAATACATTATATCTGTTTAAAAAAATTTGTTTATAAAACGCCAAAAACTACAAACACCAAACGCCTAATAGTATGAAAACTGTGAGAACGGATGCTGGCAAAGCACCTTGTTACTATATAAAACGCCAAAAATGCCAAAACAATGTATTATTAAAAACACCAATAATTGACTAAACGCCATTAAAAACAAAACGCCAAACCCTGAAAAGATGAGAAGTGTTATAGCCTTAACAGATGAAGCTGAACAAAACAGTAACTGCAAACGACGGAAAACTTTATTACTAACATTTATTATATTAAAAGCCACGCCATCGTAATTGAATTTATTTATCTTTTCCAAAACGCCATAATTGTCTGTCATATTATAGGTTTGCATCCTACATGGCACAACAATTGATACAAAAAATACACATAAAAAAATTACTGATGTTTTTTACCGTCAAAAACAAATATCTACCTGGTGGCAAAAAAAATGGCTCATTATATAAGTACAACAGCTAAACAAAATCTTCACACTCCACACATTCACTAAAAACGCCACACCTTGTCTAAAACGCCATACAATTTAAAAAAAAATGGCGCAGGTTATTGCATGGAGGTTTGAGAGGTCAGAGAGACGTTTCGTCATAAAGTTCTCTGACAGGAGAAGGGTGAAAGTCAAAACAATCAAAGCCATACTTAGTATAGATGAATCCGTTCAAAGGGATATTCTAGCCCTTGGGGTCCCAGTGGCCTACGATGTGAGAGGAATCGAACGGTAATAAGAAGATTAAAAAGAAAATTTTCGGAAAATGATGATGATGATGTTGAAGATACTGATCTACCAAAAGTTACCTGTTGGAGTTTGGATGAACAATGAAGAACGGTGAGGGTGAGCTTTCAACACGGGGGGGGGGGGGGGGGGATTATTCATTGACAATGGATGAAGTGTTGAACACAGATATACTACATCTTATTCAACAACTTTGTGATTTAGCACCTTCGAACAATGCTAGATCTAACGTTGTGAATACATTCAAGTATAGGATGCAACAAAGAAGAGACGAGATTATGGCGTTATACGCCAATGAGCAAGATGATGATGATGAGTCTGAGGAGAGTGATGAACAAAGCGATGGTTACATCTCAGATGTATTACCATCCACAGAAGACTATTAGTTTTTGTTTGATTTCGTCTTAGCTGTACTCTTTTAAATTACTAATGAATTTATAAACGCCATGAACGCCAAGAAATTTACCTTGATAACATATATGAACTGTTGAAATCTACAAAAACGCCTAATGAATTTGGGAAACGCCATGGAGGATAATAAGTTATAATTACTAAATGATTTTATTGAATTTGGGGACATCATAAACGCCAAAATATTTACTATGCTCCTGATCTAAAAAACAATTAAAACGCCATGTATTTGTTGAATTTTACTAAACGCCAAAAAAAGAAAGCGGTGTTGTGAGACGCGTTTAAAAAAAGAATATAAAAGGACAAAAAAGCCTCAATTTTAAGGATTTACAAGGATGTTAAAGCATAGGGGACTTGAAATATGCTTGGAAATATCATGGATGTCGGTTCGTTCGGACGTACGGTCGTGTTTTGCTCTTAATTACGACGAAAGTTCGAACGGACGCGAAAACGATCGGAATTACGCAACGAAGGACATTTTTGCATTCTCATCACTAAAATACAATGTTTTAATGATTACAAAAATTTTTGGATGTATGTATATGGTCTGTATGCAGAAATACGCAAATTGGTATACTTTCGCAGTTTGTCGCATTTAGTCCCTGTGGATGAATAATCATGTTTTTGCCTTACCGAACCCTCCAAAACTTATTTCTAAGCTATGTTAAGGGTATTTAGGGTATGTTTGACTTATGACCTTGTTTTGGAGTGTACGTTGCGTTAAACTGATTACGTTTGCGTAACAGTTTACGTATAACTTCCATAAAAGGTTTTGAAAGTTCGAAATTGCACAAGGATTGAAATGTGTAATTGTCATATGTATTTATACAAATCCCGGGAATGAAATACAAGATTTCATTGAATTCAAAATTGTTCGGAATTGTATAATGGTTGTAAAGGGCACAAATGTCACATGATCGTTGTCTAACTTTAGCTGAGAATGCTTGGTATTTGTTGCGACTATGATGGTGCTTTTGAATTTATCGTTTCTATGACTTTTTACAATAGGTTGATTGGTTTTTACTGTGTCTTATGCTTATGTATTTATTCATTATTGGCAGTGCATGTGTTTGGATCTCTAATTGTTGTGTTTGTATAACTCAGATTGCTTTGTCTTTGTTGTTTGCCTATGATCGGGGGCAACAAAATCTTTGGGGAATCTAGAAGGGGTGCAAAGGGTGGAAACGAAACTAAAAAAGTTTAGGGTTTACAAGAGCTTGGGGTTAGACAGTGGTCAAAGGAGATGGACCCGTCTGGCTTGAAAAGAAAAGTCAAATTGAAGCCGAGAAGTCAGGACCAGGTTTGTGGGGTCAAAAGGTGGTCAAAAGGGATGGACCTACACAGGGAGAAGATACAAGTTGAAACGACACAGTGACGGGTTTAGGGTCAGGTTGGTGAGGCCAAAAGGGATACAAAGAAGCTGAACAAAAACCTATTTCATGGAATCGTAAGGCTGAACAAAAAGCAGGCCAGGGTGGTGGGGAATAAGAAGGAAGACTGGGGTCTAAAACAAGACTGACCAGCTTGACCAATTGGAGGACCAAATGATGTTCCTAGACGAACTAACTGAGCGTGCCGTCAAGATATGTGAGAAACAAGGCGAGCTTCCAACTGAAATAAACACGCTTTATACGCGTTACACACAATCTAACGGTGTAGAAAAAAAACTAATAGAAGTATCTTTAAACATTCATCGTAAATTTTGTAATATTCATATCAACTATTTATGTGAAAATGTGTTGTGTCTAGAAAAAATTGCCGTTGTTGCTAACAATAGAAGGACGAATTTTGTAATTTACTCTATTTAAAATGTGTTATGTATAGAAAAAAATGCCGTTGTTGCTAACAAACCCCGTCACAACGCGACAAGACTTTATTCAAGATATTATTTAAGATCTAAGTTTGAGAGGGAGGATATGTGAAACACAACATGTGAAGCCGTTGGACATTTTTGACAGGAGGGAAATGTGAAATTGTATTTTCTGATCTCACCAACCTAATTACAGTCTGGCCCTAAATTCCACCTTTTTTTAAAGTTAAAAACAAAAACAACACACTTTTTGTTTGAGTCAATAAAGATGTATACGTTTCCACTTTTATTTTCTTTTTACCAAAAACACACTTTTATTTATACAAAATTACATCAAGTAAATATATTCTTGTATATAAGTTTTCCTATAAAAATTATATCCATGACGAATTCATTATTTCGTAACCTTTATCGAATTTTATATAGTAACATAACTCACAGTCACATATAACGTATCAAAGAAAACCCCTTAACTCAAAACTGAAACTTGTTATCTATGCTACTGCAAATTGTTTTAGTGAAATATATTGTAATGATATATCAACATATGTGTAACATTCATATTTATATATTCTTTTATTTCAACATTAGTTTAACTTTATTAAATGGGGTGGTGGTCCATTTACAAAGGCAAAACATTTAATACCTAAGGGGCGTTTGGTTCCCAGAATGTTTTAGAATTAGAATTGGAATTTGTATAGGAATTTGAATTTGAAGGAATTGAATTTGTAATTTAAACATTCTAATTGGAATTGGAAATTGTTGGAATTGGAATCTCAATTCCATTTTTGTTGTGTTTGGTTGTCAAATGAATTGGAATCCATCACACCAGCACCCATAACCCCCGGTTCTGGTCGACACGGTACGGGTGGAAACAATACGGGTCGAAACGGTACGGGCCAAAATGGTTCGCGTGGAAACGGTTCGATTCGAAACAGTTCGATTCGAAACGGTTTGCGACGAAACGGTACGGGTCGAAACAGTTCGATTCGAAACGGTATGGGTCGAAACGGTTAACGGTACGAGTTGAAATGGTGCGGGTCGAAACCGTACGGGCCAAAACGGTTCGCGTCGAAACGGTTCGATTCGAAACGGTTTGCGTCGAAACAGTACGGGTCGAAACGGTTCGATTCGAAACGGTACGGATCGAAACGGTTAACGGTACGAGTTGAAATGGTGCGGGTCGAAACCGTTCGGGTCGAAACAGTCGAAGATTCAAATTAATTTACTTTAATTTCTTCACATATAGGAAGGATTTTGAATTCCTTTAGTTTAAGGAATTTGAAGGATTTCATGCTCAATTCCAATTCTAATTACATTGTCAACCAAACACATGAAGATATAGAATTCAAATTCCAATTCATTTAAATTCTATTGAATTCCTGCGAATCAAACGCCCACCTAGGTTGGAAAAGGGGTCTTGGGTTCATGTCCCACGGACAACCAGAAATTAAAAAAAAATTAGCAGTTAAAAAAGTGGTTTATAAAGGAGATTGGATTTAAGTATCATAAAAACCATATGGCTTAATATAAACTTAAGGAATTATCATGTAGAAAAATGTGCTTATCAATTTTTGTTCACAAAACTAAAACCCATAGGGCTGTAAACGAACCGAACGTTCAGCGAACAGTTCATGAACCGTTCGGCGGGAAGTTTGTTTTCGTTCGTTCGTTTGGTTAATAAACGAACATGAACAAGAAATTTCATTCGATTAGTTAAATGAACGAACACGAACAACTGTCTCGTTCGTTCAATTGCGTTCGTGAACGTTCGGTAATGTGTTCGTGAACATTCGTTCATGTTCATTTGTTTATATAGTTCGTTAAATATTTTTTAGCATTTATTTAATTTATCCAAACTGTTTATATTCCTTAATTATTATTTATCTCATTACCCAAACAAATAAAATAGGAAACCCTAACTCCACCTTGTTAATCCACTGTTCCTCTCTCTTTCTTATTATTCACATTGAAAAATATTATCGAACTTCGTCGATTTTATCTGTGTTCGTGAACCGTTCATGAACAGATTCATTTTCTTAGTGAACGAACACGAACAAAAAATCACGTTCGGTAAGTGTTCATGAACCGTTCGTGAACACATAATATCCTTAACAAACGAACATGAACAAGGCTTGTTCGTGTTCGTTCGGTTCGTTTACAGCCCTAAAAACCCATAATTAAATGGTGAAACGCAATGCAGTTCAAGTAGCTCGCCATAATATAATTATCTGCATAACTTGAGCTTAAGCACTTCTACTTTACGTCTTTAGAAAGTCTGGATGTAATACCTAAAAGTATACATCATGTAATTAGTATAACGAAATTATTATACATAAGCACACATAGTTTTACTTGTATCCTCGAGTCAGAACATGAGATTTTAGTTAAACATTATAAAACAATTTAACCAAGATAATAAAATTTCGCCATAGAATCACGGTGGACCAACCATAACCCATCGTAAGACTAAAGTGCTTAGATTTCTTTTATAGAAAGCACCAAAATCGGCATTGATTGAAATTGAGATGGCGAAGTCGACACAATTATTATACGACTCTATGTTGGATCGTGATTATGTAGCTTATAACTCAATTGATTAATGTTTGATTAATTGATAGCGGAATATAGTTAAATTATTCTTAATATTGATTGCAACAGCAATTTTAGAACACATAACTACACAAAATTTTAAAATTGTTGTTGCAATCAATATTAAGAATAATTGTAATGCTAAGTTATATGTGGATTACAATTGAAAATGAGATTGATTACCAACACGCTGTGATAATTTGCTCTCAAATTACACACAATGATTATACATAGAAAGTTCTATTATATCAAGATCGAATATGAAAGTGCTATATCGGTCTTTGAAACTAGACTTGTACGGTCCTGCTAAAGTGGCAATTGTGTCCTTTAACACATTATCGGCACTACGATGTATCTACAACAATTTATGACATCATTAGCTGTAACTTCCCAAGTAGCAACGTGTCACACGGTAACTTAGTACTTCAGCAATAACTTTGATTTATACCCTTATCCACGTCAGCGGATGCAAGGGATAAGCCTAAAGGGATGAGATAAGGTGTGGGGATAAGCCCTTATACTTATATACATATATATATATATATAGAAAAAGTATATTGTACATTACGGCTTAACGTACCTCACGTACGACAACGCGCGTTATTTGTTCTATAACATGCGTGATTAATATTTTCAATATGCGTGATTATTGTGTTTCAACATGCGTGATTTTGGATTTTTAAGTTATAACGTGCGTGATTTTAAAATGAACGTGCGTAATTACCTGTCGTACGTGATGTACGTTAAGCCGTAATGTACGTTAACCTTCCTCTATATATATATATAGAAACGAGATCAGGAGAAAACGCTCAAAAGTGTGAGAACGGTGAGAACGCATCCTGGTCCAACACGTGGCGCGCGATATAATTAGGGCGTATATGTTTTTTTGTCATTTTATCTTCTGCTTTTCCAGTTCCGCTTTTCACAATATTGTTTTATTTTTGGGGTTTAAGATTTTTGGCGTTAACCAACTTCAATAATTAATGGCGTTTAATGGTTTCATTGTATTAACATTTTGGCGTTTACGGCGTTTTTCAAATCGTATGCCATTGGAACCCAGGGGGTCAGGAAATCTATCTGAATGGCGTTTTTCAAGACGTTTTAAACAAGATGGCCCATTGTTCTATTATTTTTATATACATTTTGGCGTTTGTGGTATCTTGGCGTTTTACAATTGTAAAATTATATTACAACCACAGGGAAAAAAAATAGAAGCGAAGAAAATAAATTAAAAATCCTAATCGGATCTCTCTTCACAATCTTCACTGTCATCAGTCTTTCTCTTCTTTAATAGTACAAGAACTGTCACCAAATATATGGCGTTTTATGTAAAACTTAACAAACCCATCGGTTTGATTATTTTTGCCTGCTCGTCTGTTGAAGTGGCTTTTTGTGGATGTTTGGGAACATAGATCTATGACGTGTAGGTGGGTTTTTCGCTTTTTCTTCATCTTGATATTCATCTTTATAATCATCCAACTCTTCAGTGTCATTGATCTCTTCTCCTCATCCAAGCCTTATTCAAGAACAAAGAACACAAAATGACATTCGATTGTCATCAGTATCTTTTTCTTGAAGATTTGTCAATCTCATGCAGCAAAATCTTACTGAGTTACTCCCCTCACCTAACAATCTATTCAGTGAAACTTCACGAAGAACAATACTGAATATCCAAGAAAGCATATTAGCTATCTTTGATTTTTTTTAATTTTTTGGCGTTTTACAGTGAGTGGTATTTAGTAGTATTGGCGTTTGTTTTTTTGGTTTGATTAAATGGAAGTTGCTGAGAGGTATTATTTTATAGGATTTCTTTTGGCTACGTAGGTTAGGCGGTGCATTATTATAATAAACTATTCGTCGTTTCAGTTACTGTTTGTAATTATTGTTTTTGATAAGCTATTATCTCTGAAGTCTGTAACGCGTCCCGTCTTTCAAGTTTGGCGTTTTAGATTCTAATATAATAAATTTTCCGTCTCTTCATTTTTACTGTTTTGTAGTTACTGTTTCTAGTTACATTTTCAAGTTTGGTTTTTATTTTTTTTATTTTTTTGGGTTTTTATAATACTTTTCCAAAGTAATTTTATTATAGTTTTGGGAGTTTTTGGGGCGTTTTACGGCATGATAGCATTTTAACAAGCATTTGGCTGTTTGGCGTTTTTATTATATATGGCGTTTTTATTATATAACAATCAACTGAAAAAGAAAATTAAAAAAAAAAGAATATATAAACAATTGATCTTCCAAATCTTCACTGTCACCAGTCTCTTTCTTCTTTTTTGAATCATCTTAACTGGCTGTTTCGACTTTCGTATGATTCATTTTGTTTTATTTTGTTTTTCAAGTAGTTTTTTTGTCGCCATTTGGAAGCACAAAGTCTGACATCAGCATCTTTTTCTGAAGATTTGTCCATCTCATACAGCAAAATGTTATTGAGTTTACACCCTTCAGCCAACAATCTTGAATTTTCCAATGAACGATGTTTGATTTTTTAATTTTGGCGTTTTATCGATAAAAAGAACGCCACTAAATAAAAGCACCTTAAACCTCAAAATTTGATCATGCTAAAATCAATAATGTTTTGCTGTATGAGATGGACAACATTGTTAATCCTCGGTTAAGAAAGATATTTGATAATATTGTCCACCACATACAGCTAAACTTTATTGACAACAAACCTCAATAATGTTTTTGTATGTTTTGGCGTTATAAATTGGATGGAAGTTAGGATAAAGTTAATAAGATTTTACTCAATGAAATGGAAAATATCCTTACTTAAGGATTTTTGTCCATTACATTGAGTGAAACCTTACAGACAACCAAACTGAATTTCAAATAAACGTTTTGGTTTAGAAGATATTTGATATTTGGGTTTTTTGGCGTTTCTAAGACGAATGGTATATATTAAATATGGCGTTTGGGGTTTTGTGTGTTTTTTTAATTGAAGATCTGAGATGTTGTATATACAGGATTTTTTGGCGGTTTTTTTTAGGCGAGATTTTATTATAATTAAGTTTGGCGTTTTATATCTAATGGCGTTTTTAGTTAGAATGGTGAGTGCTATTTGTTTGGCGTTTTATTTCATGAGATGGTGTTTTGTGTGGAGAAGTCAAAAGACTTGTTTACCCTTAATGAAGCGCGTCCACGTAATAAAATTGATGTTATTTATGAAAACGCCACCGCGCCAATCTAGTCCATAGATTGTTTTGATTGGACAATTCATAAGCGTTCTCACCGTTCTCACACTTTCCACCGTTTTCTCTAGATCTTGACCCTATATATATATATATATATATATATTGGGGACAACTAAAATGAAAACCACATTCAGTTGTAAGAACCGAGAGAACCACTTTCTAGCCACTAGATCAACAAGATGGATGGACATGATTAAAAGTAATTAAAAATAATATTAAATAATTTTTATCTTATTATATTTTTAATATTTTAATACAAAAATGGTTGTTTAGTAAAATTACTCTTTTTGTCTTTTTGTATTTATTATTTTTTTATTATTATATTAGTTTTTATTTTTTAAACAAAATTTTTTATTAAAAGCTTTTTAAGTTCAGTTTTTTTAATATTTTTACGTATTTACGTTTACGTTTTTAAGTTTTTACGTTTTACGTTTTTACGTTTTACGTTAAACTTTTTACGTTTTAGGCACGTTAAACTTTTTACGTCTTACGTAAACCTTTTTACGTTTTAAGTTAAACTTTTTACGTTTTTACGTTTTTACGTTTTATGTTAAACTTTTTACGTTTTTCACGTTAAACTTTTTATGTTTTACGTTAAAAAGTTTACGTTTTATGTTAAAAAGTTTACGGTTTAACTTTTTTTTTACAAAAACTTTTTTACGCAAAACGAACGCACCCAGAAATCGCAAACTTGGTAGGTGTCTCAGATAGATTGTTATCGTCATCGATTGGGGAAAAAATATAAAAAACCAACAACATCAAAACAAAAGTGTATCTCGAAAAAAAACGGGGTTTGGCTCAGATTTTCCGATAATCAAAAGGCTGCAAAGTGGGGTTGCAGGTTCAAAAACCTACCCTCCGCCATCCTTGCCGCGCTATCGTCATCAAAATCTAGGTTTTTTTTTGCATCATCGCCACCCAACCCAACAGATCAAACCCACATAGTTCACTGATAAAAAATCACCAAAAAATGAAAGAACACAGGCCAAAATTCACCAGAAAATAAAAAATCACCAGAAAATCAAAAGAACAAAGTTCACTGATAAAAAATCAACAGATCAAACCCACAGAGTTCATCAGATTCTTGTTCGTGACACCCGACCACCCGAACCAGACTCGGACCACATCCAATCTTACTTGAACCAAATCTCAATCGAACACACCCAACTATTTTGAACAAATCTGACCCGAAACTGTTGACTCGCTTTCACAAAATCCGAACCCAATCGCACCAAAGCATAAACCGAGTATGCAACTTACTCGAACAAGAATCTGATGAATTAGTCGCCGACCAGATTTAGGCGCCGGAATACCGGCAAACTTACTTGCTCTTCTCTTCCTACACGTCTGGTCGCCGGCGAGATTCAGGCGCCGGAATACCGGTAAACACCCCAAAAATCCTCATCTTCATGTACAACACACTCCCACTCCCTCTCGACCCCCCTTCAAGCAAACTCGCCAGACTCCGGCGATGTTTATCGGCGATGTTCCGACCAGACGACACACCCAAACACCCCCGACCCCCACTTCATCTCTCCGTCTCAATTTCCTGCAAAATCGGCGAGTTGTGGTGGTGTCACGGCTTTTCCCCACTAAGATCCACCTTCACCCGACTACAATCACCACTGAAACGACACCCAACTGACCGGAAATCTTTGATTTAGAGAAGAACAGATGGTGGTGAACAACTGGTCTTGTCGCCGGAAAAGGAGGGGGTACAAGGCGACGGGGTGCGGCTGCAGATTAGGTGGGAGGGGGGCATTGGAGAAGATGAATATTGTGGGAGGGGGGTGTATGTCTCGCTGGTTGGAGATGAAGCAGGGGAGGGATGAGGGTTTTTGGAGAGATAGATGAGAGAATGGCGGTGATGATAGATGAGAGAGGAGAGAAGAGAGAGATATTAATAAAGTCAGGTGACTTTAATGAAGAGAGAGGAGAGATTAGGCTTTTAAAGGAAATGACCAAATTACCCTTTATTCTGATTGGTTGAGAGTGGTTCTCGCGGTTCTTACAACTGGGGATGGTTTCTATTTTAGCGGCTCCCAATATATATATATACATACATATATATATGTATGTATGTATATTTGTGTGTGTGATAAAAAGAGAGAGGGTTGTCGAAGACGTCGAGGGGAGGATGTGAGACGGGGACGAGGCAGGTGGGGGCGGTGTGGACGGGCCAGGACGGGGCTCGACGTCCCTCCACCGACCCCAACACCCGATAGCCTTATGGTCTTACTTAGTTTAAATGCTTGATCACTTTTTTAGCAAAAAAAAAAGGTATAATTTTAATTTAACCATATTGACTTCTTCTTTGGTCGTTTTCTCTTACTCAGGACCGACTTAACCTTTTAAGAGGCCTAAAGCGAGTCCTAAAATTTGGTCTTTTTCTATAAGCCGGTTTTTTTTGTCTATGACACGTCGGGTTTTCCCTACACGTTC
Source organism: Helianthus tuberosus (assembly GCA_030545235.1). Taxonomy (NCBI): domain Eukaryota; kingdom Viridiplantae; phylum Streptophyta; class Magnoliopsida; order Asterales; family Asteraceae; genus Helianthus; species Helianthus tuberosus. The sequence goes on from CM060402.1 coordinate 56,016,491, forward strand.
CATTTTACATTGTGATTATGTGAAGATAATTATGTGAATTTTTAATAAACGAGATTTATTTGATAACTGTTGGATTGAATATATGTGTATTATGTGATTGAAAGGTGTAACTATTATTATTATTATAACATTGGTCGCACATTAGAATCCACAACCACACCTTCTAAATTGGTGTATGTGTGCAGCCGCACACTCCCATTTGGTCCCGTACACCTTCCCTTAATTGCACACCCCTTGTTTTGCCTTGGGCCACCGCACTGTGACAACCGGTAATCTATGGCTTATAATAACGCGATTAACAAACGTCTAAGGCGATAATAAATAGTGTTTAAGGCACGAATTAGCTTAATTAGGCCTTTGGAATGCCTATTCGACTTTACAGTACGCGGATGATGATTTGCGGAAAAACTACTGACTGTTAAGCGATAACGAACTGACATCGGACAAAATACTGACAGCGCCGACAAATTCGAAGTTTATACATATAACTTATACATATAACTTATACATATGAATGTGGTTTTGCGGAAATAACACGCTTTCGAATGTCACAAAGCGCATACGTGAACAAAAACGCGACTGCAGGAACGCACCAACAACAAAATGGAAACATCGGACACGCGTATTACCCACAAAACTAAAAGCTTTTGATATATTTATCTCCAATTTCAAATTTTAATGTTCGCGGTTGAAATCGGATCGAGAAACGGATGAAAAACGACAAACAAATCATTTTACGCGATTTTAACGCAACCGACGAACGGACGCGTCAAACATCAATTATGCCTGGGCACTAGTCAATAATGATAGACATTGACGTGGGGCACTAAACATGACTATAGTTATTTTCGGTATGGCACGGGTTTAGTAGCTTAAAAAGGTGGGGTAGTTCCTGTTGGTCCCCTTTGGCGCCCCTGTTCGAATGGTGTAACTTTCTTCTCTCGTTGAGACGGGTGTTTGTGAAGTATATAAACATTCAAAGAATAAAAATAGAGACAATGAGAGCGATATATCTTTAATGGTTAATTCTTATTAAACAAAGAAGAAGCGGTCGATCCGAGAATAAACTCGAATCTAAATGTCACCCCCTGGGCCAAACCAGGGGGTAAACTCACAAGAAAAACTCTATATGAAAGAATAATACTTTACAAGACACACATAATTCCTACGAAGGAATTATGTATTTATAGAGATTTCTATGATTCTATCTCAAATGTGATTGGTTGATAGGAAATTGGTTTGTGTGCCCATCCATTATTTAAATGTGGCTTATCTTCATTTTCACCAACTTGCCTTTCTTTTCTGATGAAGTCTTCAACTTTTGAGATATTTATTTTCTGATGAAAAAGCTAAAGATTCCAAAAGGAATCTTTTTCCTTTTTCTGGTTTCCTTTTCTGGTGAATGCAAAAGGAAATATTCCTTTTGTCCTCTCTTTTTTTAAGGAAGCATTTTCATAGAAAATATGTAATGTGTTAATAAGATTTATTATCTTATTAACACAATTCTTTGATCTTGTATCTTGTATACTCCATAATGTCCCGCTAACATTTTGAAGTCTTGTAACCTTGTCGTGATCTTTAATCAAAGAATTAGAAGCTTGATATTTTTCTTTCTCGGTCTTCATATTTAGTGCTTCTGGGACGGTTCGTCGGTCGGTTCGTGTTGACGGAATTAATTCTAAGTACCTTAAACTATTTTTAACAACAAATACAATAAAGTTTTCTAACAGCTCCCCATGACATGTTTTATAAAACAGAGTAACTTAACAACTTACGTTTTTAAAACAACACTGTTAAACTATGAACTCGCCAACTTTTTGTTGACACGCTACTGCATGCTTGCAGATCTATAGGTACAGCTGCGGACGGACATTGCAAACGGAAGGAGTGTGTGTGGTTTGGAAAGTGGTACGTTTTGTACATTTGTTTAAATTGTGGTTTCTAACCGTGATAAGTTTATTTTACATTTCCGCTGGAAACATAAAGTACATTTTTAAAACTTTTAAACTAAACCACCAATTGTATCATTTGGAATAGTTTTACACACTTCGTAAACGGTTCAAAATAATTAGTGGCTGGATCCTGGGCAGTCGCACGCCTCGCGGTAATACTCCGCATGTAGAAATTTTGAGGGTGTCACACACGACTTAAAGGAAAGCTCTAAAGCACGTGGCTATTGTCACGTCTCGCTTTTCGCAGCTTTCCGTTTTTTAGAAAGATTGTATCGTAATTCTATTTTCGGAAACTCGTTTCCTTTGTAATCGTATTTCGTTGCAAACTATTGTATATCCGAGACTTTGATCATAATGAAATTGATCTTTTATGTGAAATATACATTGTTGTTACGTGTTTATACGTTGATACATACGTTTATTTGATACATGATTCATAATTCTCATCAACGTAAATTTAACTCGTAAACAATTATCATGTATTCGTGATTCTTAAACAAACACTGGTTGTTTGTTTACAAGACTTAAATCCATGTTCTTTACACTTATTTGATACCTAAAACATATGTTATACATACTTGTTTGCTACATACTTCATAACCACATATTTCCTTTATTTTTTTTGTGTGTTTAAAACCCATTTTAAGCCTCGGTAACATGTTTGATACACACTAAACATTATGTAGCATCATAATTATATAAAATGCACCTCCAACATACACTTACATTGTTAAAACAACAACAAAAAAAAAGAAGAAGAAAGGCAGCTTGCGGCCGCAAGCTGCTAGGTGGGGTTTGGTTTATTTGTTTTTAATTGCATTCTTCCAGCTAATAATCATTAATGCTCAACCAACATTAACCCTAATTGCTACCCTATATAAACCACCCTTTCCCAAACTTTTTACCACTTTTACAAGCTCAAAACACTCTCTAAAACAATCCCAAACTCACCTGAGTTTCAGCAGAAAGTTTCAGCCATTCTAAGTGAGTTTTGACTCACTTCTTCTTCTATTTCTTTCTTTTTTATTCTTCTAAGACACTTGGATAACCTCTAGGAAGATTTTCACAAGTTTTCTTGGGCAAACTAAGGTGAAACCTCACCATTTTTGAGGTCCAAAGTGCACTTTATTTTCTGCTTGTTTTTATCGTCTTAAATATTCATGTTTTTGATAGAAACTTGGTGGAATCTTGTACCCACCAAGCTCACAACTTAGTCTATGGTTGTGGGTTTGTGTTGAGGTGATTTCCATCAAAGTTTTGAGTTCAAACACTCATTTAAATTCTGTTTATACTTGGTAAAATGAGTTTGTGTTAGTTATTTTCATTCTTGTTATTCATGAACCTCCAAATCATCATTGTGATGATTTGTGTAGTTGTGAATCCTTGTTATTCATGACCCTTCGAATCACCCTTGTGATGATTTATGTAGTGGTGAATCGTACAAAGAGGTTAATCCTCCATACTTGACACACTTGATATTCTTGATTGGACTTAGTTTTAGGATGTTATTATTACTATATAAACTATATGTAACTATATAAAACATGGCTGAATTTGTGATGTTAATCAAGTTATGATTATTCGTCATAAACCTAAGCTTACATATCTAAGATTCTAAGATACTTGTTATGATTCCAATGGGCAATTTGGGACCCATGAAACCACTTAATATGGTGTCATAAACGAGCTCTTAGAACTAGATATTATTTTCGTATACATACTTTTGATACTTTAAATTCCAAGTCCGAATCTTCCATTCTTATTCCATAAACTTACACACCATGTTTCCCCATGTAGGGTGACTTGGTGATTCCAACCTCAACAAACAACTCTTCACGAGATTATCAAGTTTGAAGCTTGCAAAACCGTGAGTACACTTGACTCATTTTTGTTTTACACATTTTTGGGTGTAACATGTTAGCTTATTAAAATCACAACACTTAAACATTATCTTTATGCATAAACAATCCAATACATGCATGCATACGTTATACTTGATACGTCTATCTAGGTTAGTTCGTTTTGTGATTGAACTTGTCATTAACTTCGATCAAGCCTACCTTAACATGTATAGCGCTATAGGAGTAACGCACCGCCTGTGAACGTTGGGTTATGTTAAGAATCTTTTACTTGCGTGAACTTTGGTTTGACTTGTTTATCACATGCTAGATTTACGTTAATCTTGAATAACATAGTTTGCCATGTGGATTCGTTCAAACATTTTTATACTTATTCTATATACTTAAACTTGTGTACTCGCCAATATTTTTTTGTGTTGAACTATAATTTTTAACATGTTGCAGGTTGATGATGTTGATTATGATGAAATTTAGTAGGGAAGACACTAGAAACGCATTTTTAAATTACTAGAATTGTTATCTCATTTTTGTTGAACTTGTCGTATTTTGTCTTTTCTATGTTGTAATTTGAATTTCCATGATGTACTTGACAATTATTATAATGAAATGAAATCGGTTTTGGATTAAACTATTGTCACATAATGTTATGAAGTCTTTGAGCAATCTCGTTCGTCTCACTCCGATGTTTCCGCCATCGGTTGGGATGTGACAGATTGGTATCAGAGCCATAACTATAGGGAATTGGGTAGAACTGCAATGTTCGACCTAGTCTATAGTAGATACCATACTTTTTACCATTCTTGTTACTTGTTTAAAATGCTATTTCTTCCTATTTGCTTATTTCTACTTCTTTTGTCTTAATATTTACAATATGTCTTTCCTAAGACATTTACACAATACACTTTTGAAGTCTTGAAGACACCTGTAATACAAACGAGACGAGTTCACTAAAATAGGTGTGAAACCCATAATTTGGTGAACGACTCTCACTCCGCTTATTCTATTTTGCACGAAATTACGCCATCAAGTTAGGAGTGAAATCCACATCTTGATGGTAAATTTCCAATTCAAATTCTATGACCCTCGTCAAAGTATCGAAATTAAATTTTTACCCGACGAGTACCAACCACACTTAGGGTACGAAATCGTCAAGTTATGGGTGAAACCTGCATCTTGTCGATTAAGTCCCATTCCTCGATTTTCAATCCCGCCAAAGTTTCGATTGTTTCAATCGATTAGGGACGTGTAGTAACTGGAAGGGTAAGATACCGTTAATCGCTTCTCGACGAGAGTATCTTACCTATAGGCCAAAGCACGTTTCCCTAATTTGAAAGGACTTTCGATTCACTTTAGAATAGTCGATGTTTCTAAACCTGAAACAATCCAGTGTTTTATTGAGCCTCTCTTTTATGTTATCTCAATTTATATGTGATTTTATACTTGTTACCTCATTCATTTCAAAACCAATACACGATTCGCACGTCTCTCGCAATAAAAAACAATAATAATTCTCGTGAACAAACTAAATTTATACTCTTTTATGCAATCATACGTGTTATGCCTTGTGAATACTTGTTGAATACATGCACTTTATGTGAATTATACATGCTACATGAACACTTACATGCTTATACGTGCAAACCTTATTTTGAATTATGATTAAGTCTCATCCTTTCCTTCTCTTTCGATTCTTAGATGCCTCCCTACAGTTTATCCCACAAGGCCAAGAAGACCAAGTCTGGCTCCAAACCTAATTCGAAGAAGGGTTCCAGCTCTAACTCCGACTCGATGTCCAAGAAAGATTGCATGAAGTTTATGGCCAAGCAAAGGGCCAAGATCATACCCGACATCGTTAGCAAGATCCAACCCAACCCTGACTCACCCCATGCCTCCGTCGACTCAAAGGTGGAAACACCTAGGGCGACGTTCCTATTTAAACAGTTTATGGCCTGTAAACCCCTTGAGTTCACTCGCAAAGATGGTGCCACCGCCCTGCTGAACTGGTTCGATGCTATCGAACTAACCTTCTTGCAAAGTGGTTGTCCTGACAACCTGTGAACCCTGAATGATACAAGGGTATTCTGTTCGAGAGCTCTCGAATGGTGGCCCTCTGAGCGTAATACGCGAGGAAACGTTGTCGCCCATGCCCTACCTTGGGCTGAATTGAAGCAATTAATGAAAAACGAGTTTTGTCCTCCCCACGAGCTTCAAAAACTAGAAAACGAATTCTGGAATATGAAACAAGTCGGGAACGACAACGCTGGTTTGACAGCGCGCTTCAAACAGCTCAGTGCCCTTTGCCCTGGTCAAGTCGAACCTGTCGACAAGGCTATTGCCAAATACATTCATTGCCTCCCACCTACCATGATGAATCACGTTGTGTCCGCTTCCCCCAAAACCCTCAAAGATGTATTCCATTTAGCAGCCGAACTCAATAACAATTGTGTTCTTCATGGAACCTCTGACAAGGTTTCATCGAAGAATGCTCACCAAGCTACCATCGACACCACCAACATTGAAACCTCCTCCCCACCAACCAAGAAAAACAAGAACAAGAAGTGGAAGGCTTCTAGTCAAAACTGTGCGGTAGTCACTCTGCAAAACCCCAAACCTTTGCAATCTATTCCTGCTACACCCATCATTGAGCCTCAATGCAAAGCTTACACTTGGACTCAACCCAAGTGTAGCACCTTCCTTTACCATCATCCAGCCTATGCTCCATGTCGTTTGTGCACTAATTGCAATCGGTATGGACACTTTGCTCCGCAATGCCATAAACCTGCTATTTCCCAAAACCAAGCTGTCGTAACCCAGAACCCTGCACCCAATCAGGCTCAACCATAAGTCGTTACTGTTCGTGCGTGTTTCAAGTGTGGTGATCCGAATCACCTTGCTAATGCCTGTACTCAACGCAACAATAACAATCAGCAGCAGCAACAGCAGCAACAGCAACCTCAACAAGCTCGAGGCAGAGCTTTTGTTATCACCGTCGCTTAAGCGCAGAATGCTAATGCCGTCATAACTGGTACGTTTCTCGTCAACCATGTCTATGCTTCTTGTTTATTTGATACTGGCGCAAAAAAAGAGTTTTGTATCTATTGAATTCGAACCTATGCTTAAGTGTAAACGCTCTAAGTTACCAAGATCATTCGCTGTCGAAGTCACAAATGGTAAATCAGTCACTGTCGATTCCGTCCTTTCTAAGTGTTCTTTGAATCTCAACGATCATACGTTTTTTATTGACCTCATACCTATGCAAATGGGTAGTTTTGACGTTATAGTAGGTATGGACTGGCTTACACGAGTTCGTGCTGAAGTTGTTTGTTCCGACAAGTTCATTCGCCTTCCTCTTCCTAACGGTGATTCGTTGCACGTCTATGGCAAGAAACCTTCTAAAGGTCTCAAGCTTATTTCGTGTACTCAAGCGAACAAACACTTGCGTAAAGGTTCCTTCGCCTTTCTTGCCCACGTTGTGGAAAAGAAGGATAAGGGCTCGAGAGTGAGTGATGTTCCTATCATTTGTAATTTTCCCGATGTGTATCCTGATGATCTTCCTGGTCCGCCTCCTGCTCATTCTGTCGACTTTCGTATTGATTTAGTGCCCGTCGCTAAGTCTCCGTATCATTTAGCACCCTCGGAAATGCAAGTGCTATCGAGCCAACTTCAAGAGCTTCTTGATAAAGGCTTTATATGCCCTAGTACTTCACCCTGGGGCGCTCCCATTCTATTTGTCAAGAAGAAATATGGATCATTTCGAATGTGTATTGACTATCGTGAGCTTAACAAGCTTACTGTCAAAAACTGATATCCTCTTCCTTGTATTGACAATCTCTTCGATCAACTACAAGGCATGACTTGCTTTTCCAAGATTGACCTCCGTTCTGGTTATCATCAACTTTGAGTCCTCGAAGAAGATATACCCAAAACCGCCTTTCAAATGCGTTATGGTCATTATGAGTTCGTGGTCATGCCCTTTGGTTTGGCCAACGCACCTGCAGTTTTCATGGATTTGATGAACCGCGTGTGCAAAGCTTATTAGACCGTTTCGTGATCGCCTTCATCGACGATATTCTTATCTATTCCAAGACTCAAGAAGAACACGAGCGACACTTACGTCTTATCCTTCAGCTTCTACGCGCTGAACGTCTTTTTGCCAAACTCTCCAAGTGTGAATTTTGGTTAAAAGAAGTTCAATTCCATGGTCATACCGTCAACGAACTTGGTATTCATATTGACCCTTCAAAGATTGAAGTTGTGAAGAACTGGATTGCTCCCAAGTCTCCGTCTGAAATTCATTCATTTCTTGGTCTAGCTGGTTTCTATCATCGTTTCATTTCCAACTTCTCAAAAATCGTCATTCCTCTTACCTCCTTGACTCAAAAAGATAAACCTTTTGTTTGGGGTCCTGAACAAGAGGAGTCTTTCCAAACGCTCAAGGACATGCTTTGCAATGCTCCTATCCTTGCTCTTCCCAATGGTAATGACGACTTCGTCGTGTATTGCGATGCTTCAAACCTTGGTCTTGGTTGTGTCCTTATGCAACGAGACAAGGTTATCGCTTACTCGTTGAGGCAACTCAAAATACATGAGAAGAACTACACTACTCACGACCTTGAACTTGGTGCAGTTGTTTTTGCCTTGAAGATACGGCGACACTAACTTTATGGTACTAAGTGTGTGGTCTTCACCGACCATAAGAGCCTTCAGCATATCTTCAACCAAAAGGAACTGAACATGCATTAACGTCGCTGGGTAGAGTTGTTAAACGACTACGACTGCGAAATTTGCTACCATCCAGGTAAGGCGAATGTAGTGGCCGACGCACTTAGTCGTAAGACTCATGTCAAGGGTATTCGTTGTCTCCAACTCGTCAACGATCTTCAAAACTGCATTCGTGAAGCTCAATACGTGTCCGTTAACGATAATAACCTCTACAACAAGATGCAATGTGGTGCTGAAGAGAGTCTTGTGTCTAAATCTAATGGTATTTTATATCATCTCAATCGCATCTGGATCCCTAATCGTGATAACCTTCGAGATTTTCTGATGAAGGAAGCCCACAAATCGAGGTATTCTATTCATATTGGTGCTGATAAGATGTACCACGATATGTGTACATCCTATCGGTGGCCTGGAATGAAGAAAGATATCGCCACCTTCGTTTCGAAATGTCTCACTTGTTCAAAGGTTAAAGCTGAGCATCGACGTCCCTCTGGCTTGCTCTAACAACCAGAAATTCCTGTCTGGAAATGGGAGAGCATTCCAATGGACTTTATCACTAAACTTCCTCGTACGTGTCGCAACCCCCATCCCCTATCTGTCCCGGGAACGGGCGGTCGCGAGATCAGTTTTGGTGGTATCGGTGTTTATCATTTTGGCAGCGGAAATTACATCAGGACCGTAGTTAGGAAATATTTTATCAGAGTAAATACCACACTTTATATAAATATATTGGGATAAAACCCAAGTTTTATTACAAACTGTTTTATAGGGATAAACCCCCCATTTTATTGAAATAAAACATCTTCTTTTATTTAGGTAATTTTTATAGCCACTTTTTCCAAGCCTCCAGTGCTGTCCAGCTGGCTTCTAATTGGCTTTCACATTTTGTTACCTGAAACGCGTTTAAAAACATTTTGTCAGTGGGAAATACTGGTGAGTGAATCCCAGTTTAATCAAGAAGAGTTTTATCTTTTAACAGTATTGAGAGCTATTACAATATTTATTTCTACACAATTACTCATTCAGTATTGTCAATCCTGACTGGTGGGTCATATTACACATTGGCTAACTCTTTGTCCAATGGTAACGTGTTCCACATTTTTATTTTATTTTTGCAAAATTAAAGGTATTTTAGGCTCGGTTTTCACATACGGGGTACATATTGAGACATATAAGGGTATTTTAATTATATTAGGGGTGTCGGAATATTTTTGGAGGGTTGTTATATCCTCCCCACCTTGTTTTAGAGCTCGTCCTCGAGATCTACTGGAACAGGTGCGGATATTTTCTTTGCATTTCTGATTCAAGCTCCCATGTGTATTCTGGTCCTCTTTTGGAGTCCGATTTCACTTTGACCAGAACTAATCTTTTGTGCTTGAGGTTCTTAATTTTCCTGTCTTCGATCTGTAGAGGCTTCTCTACAAACTTAAGTTGTTCATTTACCTCTATATCCTTAAGAGGCACTATGAGTGATTTATCTGCTAAGCATTTTCTGAGATTAGATACATGAAATACATCATGTATTCCTGCCATTTCCTCTGGCAGTTGTAGCTGATAGGCTACAGGTCCTATTCTTCTAATAATCTCAAAAGGTCCAACATACCGGGACTTAGCTTTCCCTTTTTGATGAATCTTACCACTCCTTTCCAAGGAGAGACTTTCAATAACACTTTATCTCCTACCTGAAATTCCAATGGTTTTTGTCTGTTATCGGCATAACTCTTTTGTCGATCACGTGCTGCTTTCAGTCGTTCTTTGACTTGAATGATTTTGTCTGTTTTTTCTTGTACTATCTCAAGTCCAGATAGTTGCTTTTCTCCAATTTCTGCCCAACAGACTGGAGTTCAGCATTTTCTTCCATAAAGTGCTTCGAATGGTGTAGCATTGATACTTGTGTGATAACTGTTATTATAATAAAATTCTATCAATGGTAAGTGATTGTCCCAATTACCTCCAAAATCAATTACACAAGCTCTAAGCACGTCCTCCATTGTCTAAATTGTCCTTTCGCTTTGTCCGTCCGTTTGAGGATGATAAGCGGTGCTTAGATTCAACTTGGTTCCCATTGCTTTTTGGAAACTTGTCCAAAAATGAGAGGTAAAACGACTATCTCTGTCAGAAACAATTGATAGAGGAATTCCATGTAATGAAACTATTTCATTTACATATAATTTAGCTAATTGTTCCATACTGAAAGTTTCTTTCATTGGTAGAAAATGAGCTGACTTGGTTAGCCTGTCTACAATTACCCAGATTGTATCATTACCTTTTCTTGTTTTGGGTAATTTAGTAACAAAATCCATTGTTATCAATTCCCATTTCCATACAGGCATTTCTAATTGTTGCAACAGACCTGAGGGTTTCTGATGTTCAACTTTGACTTGTGAACAGGTTAAACACTTTGCAACATAAGCTGCTATATCCTTTTTCATTCCTATCCACCAGAAATTCTTTCTTAAATCCTGATATATCTTATTACTTCCAGGATGCATCGTATACTTAGACTTATGGGCTTCTTCTAATATACGGTGGCGTAGGTTTCCTAATTTAGGTATCCACATTCTTTTCTTATGGAATCTCCAAATTCCATCTGTTCCTTGTTCTAATTCTTTAATCATTCCTTTCAATTTTTCAGTATCATCCTTGATTACTGATTCTTGTGCTTTCCTAATTTGTCATTTAAATCTACTTGCAGATTTAGGTTGAGTGAACGTACTCTTTTTGATTTTTCATGATACTTTCGACTTAAAGCATCAGCTACTACATTTGCCTTTCCTGCATGGTACTGGATATTACAATCATAATCACTAAGTATCTCCATCCAGCGTCTTTGTCTCATATTCAACTCCTTTTGTCCGAAAACATACCTTAAACTCTTATGGTCGGTGAAAATGGTAAACTTACTACCGTAAAGGTAATGTATCCAAATTTTAAGGGCAAAAATTATAGCTCCTAATTCAAAATCATGGGTTGAATAATTCTCTTCATGATTCTTAAGTTGTCTAGAGGCGTAAGCTATAACCTTTTGACGTTGCATTAACACACATCCATAACCTAACTTAGAAGCATCACAATAGACTACAAAGTCTTCAGTTCCTTCTGGTAACGCTAGTATGGGTGTATGGGTTAATCTTTGCTTAAGAATTCTAAAGGCTTCTTCTTGTTTTGGTCCCCATTCAAACTTAACAGATTTACAGGTTAGCTTAGTTAAGGGAATGGCTATTCTAGAAAAATCCTGAATAAATCTTCTATAATAACCGGCCAATCCTAAGAAACTTCTAACCTCGGTTGATGACTCAGGGGTTTTCCACTTGGTAATCGCCTCGATCTTGGTGGGATCTACATGAATTCCTTCGTGATTGACTAAATGTCCAAGAAATTGTACCTGTTCTAACCAAAACTCACACTTCGAAAACTTAGCATAAAGCTTTTCTTTTCTCAATAAACTTAGAAGTGCGTGCAAATGCTTTGCATGTTCCTCTTTACTTTTGGAATAAATAAGAATATCATCTATAAAGACAATTATGAATTATCCAAATATGGCTTACATATTCGGTTCATCATGTCCATAAATGCAGCTGGGGCATTGGTTAAACCAAATGGCATGACAGTAAATTCATAATGGCCATACCTTGTTCTAAAAGCGGTTTTAGGAATGTCCTCTTCCTGTACCTTTAATTGATGATATCCTGATCTTAAATCGATTTTAGAGAAAAATCGTGCTCCTTGCAACTGGTCGAACAGATCATCGATTCTTGGTAATGGGTACCGATTCTTAATCGTGACTTTGTTCAATTCACGGTAGTCAATGCACATACGCATTGATCCGTCCTTCTTTTTAACGAATAAATTCGGTGCTCCCCATGGAGATGAGCTTGGCTGTATGAATCCCTTTTCCAATAATTCATCTAATTGTTTCTTCAGTTCCTGCATTTCTGCGGGTGCAAAACGGTAAGGTGCTTTGGCAATTGGTGTTGTTCCTGGTACCAAATGGATTCTGAATTCCACTTCTCTGTCTGGAGGTTGTCCTGGTAATTCTTCTGGGAATACATCTAAAAACTGGGATACTACTGGAATATCCTTTAATTCTTTTTCTTTAGTGTTAATGATTATGGAAATCAAATACACTAAGGATCCTTTTCTTATATAACTTGCTGTTTTCATTCCCGAGATGAATTTTGTGGATCTAGAGGTTTTATTTCCTTTAATTGTGATCTTTTCACCCCTTGGTGAATTTACTTGGATTGACTTTTGATCACATAAAATACTGGCTTATTGGCTATTAACCAATCCATTCCTAATACAACATCAAATCCTGCCAGGTTCATTGGGTAAAGGTTTGCAATAAATTTTTGATTTAGAATTTCTATTCTTGCTCCCTGCAAGATTTCAGAAATCTTAATGGTTTCCCCATTTGCTGTCTCTACTAGACATTCTTGTGGGAGTTTAGTTAATGGTTGATTAAGAAGTTTGCAAAATGAAGTAGTAATAAAACTTTGGTTTGCACCAGAGTCAAATAATACTTTAGCAAAAACATAATTAACTAAAAACGTACCGGCGATCACATCCGGGATCATCTTTGCTTCTTCTGCAGTCAGAACAAATGCTCTAGCATTTTTAGTATTCTTGGTATTCGTAGCTGGAGCTAGTTTTGGACAGTTCGGCTTGATATGACCGTGTTCTCCACAGTTGTAGCATATCCGGTTGTTAGGCTTCTTCCTGCAGTCTTCCTCCTTGTGTCCAGATATTTTGCAAAAGTTATAGTATATGGAGCATTTTACAGAATGCTTCCTTTTGCAATACTTGCAATAGGGTGCAGAGGTAGAACCTACATTTTTCCCACGGTTAGAATTTCCAGAAAGGAATTCTTGGGTAAGCTTCTGGGTTAGGTTCCTCCTCTGATCCTCTTCTCGTGTATGCACTAATTCATCTGTCAAGGTGTTTGCTAGTTCTACAGTTTCTTCTATGGTTTGGGGTCTAGCTGCCTTGACTACATGCCTAATCTCCCCAATTAATCCCCAGATGTAACGGGAGATTAATACTAGTTTAGGTGATGCAATGGTTGGTACTATTCGAGCATATTCAAAGAATAATGTAGTATAACCCTTACTATCTACCTCAGTCATCCTAAGGTTTAGGAACTTATTTGCTATCTGTTCCTTTTCATTGGGAGGGCAGAATTTTCTTTCTACCATGTTTTTAAATTCTTCCCATTCCATATTGTAAACCCTATCACTTCCTCTAGACTGGAGGATAGTGTTCCACCATTCTAAGGCTGAGTTCTTAAATAGATTGGAAGCAAATATTATCTTATCCTCTTCCGCACATTTACTTATTCTTAAGACTGCCTCAGTCTTTTCTATCCAACGTAGAGATGCAGCGGCCCCTTCATTGCCCGAGAATTCCATTGGTTTACAAGACCAGAATTCTTTATAAGAACAACCATAAGACATGGTTCTTCTTCTTTTGGGAATGGGCACTTGAAGTATGAGTCCATTGATTACGCTATGTTCAGGTTCAGTGGGTCGTTTACTATCACGTTTACTTTTATTTTCTGCTTCCTTAACCATTTTGATAATATATGGCATCGCATCTATTATCCCTTGTGCCACTATGTGTTGCATGGCACTGTTATCCACTTGGTTTCCATTATTGTTGTTGTTCGGGTTTTCGTTATCCGGGTTATTGTTACTCTGGTTATCATTATTCTGGTTTTCCTGGTTCCCTTCGTTGTCCATCTGAATTTTAAACATTTGCCAATTATTAATATAACAAAATAATATTTTAAGGCAACCAATCACACAACACACATTTTGGTCAAAAGCGTCGAGCATTGCGACTTACTCTTTCTTATAATAGGTATCTAATACAAACCGATACTGGAATTTAAAATTACAATACTACTATGCGTCACTAACCACGAAGTGGCCTATACTACAACATATATTATTATTATTACACATATATATTATATATATATATATATTTTTTTTTTCACTTATTATATATATATATATATATATAATCACCACCATCACTGATATGGGTTCATCCAGAACTCCATATTATGCTCGTCGTACTTCCAGACGAGTCGTTCTCCAACCTGTCTCATCCTCTCGCTACTTTCTAAAATCTCTTCTCCGAAAGTTTGGAGTTCTTGCACATTTTCTGCACTCATTGGGGGTGCAGGTGCTGGTACTGGTTCTGGGTACTGTGGCATGGGTTCTTCCTGAGGGTACGAATTCTCTAAGATCTCCCTAATGTATTTATCATTATCGTTGTAGGGATCTAGAGGGTCCAGACCTGGGTAGGCTGCTAGGTTTGGCATGGGTTCGTCCGTCAGGTGGTAGCATTGCACATAATCCCTATGATCATCAAACCACGGATCGTAGTCTGGGTCTAAGGGATTGGGTGTTGGTACCCTAGGTATCTCCTCTGGGTTAAAATCATGCATTTGGATTTGGTTTTCTGGGTTGTTTTCTATCTCCATTGGCTGGGTGGGAAACAAGGGTAATGGTTAAGGAGCTACTAGTTGTTCCAGGTTTGGGTCGGCGGCTGTGGATGCTAAAATATGGAAGTTTGCTAAACTATTAAGCATGTCTTGGGTATGGGCATCGGTTTCTCTTTTAGCGGCTGCTAGAACGCGCTGCTGTTGTAACTTTTTCATTCTCTTTTTATGAGGGAATGGCTCTTCAGACTGAGCCTTAAACACGAATATCCCTTCTTCATTGTCAGCTGAATACACTGAGAGGGCAGGCTGTGAAGAGGTGCCTTCGTTTCTAGGTGAGCCGGACAACTGACGATAGGCGTCGGAGGGTCCTTGATCACTCATACTGTAAACTAACAAATAGTCAAATAACACACAACAATAAAATACAGATATGCACGTATTTTTCGTAATTAATTTCCTAACAATTTGAATAATATCTTGGTGTCAGCAGAACACTTCTGTGGCTGAATCAGAGGCTTAGCTCTGATACCACCTTCTGTCGCAACCCCATCCCCTATCTGTCCCAGGAACGGGCGGTCGCGAGACCATTTTGGTGGTATCGGTATTTATCATTTTGGCAGCGGAAATTACATCAGGACCGTAGTTAGGAAATGTTTTATCAGAGTAAATACCACACTTTATATAAATATATTGGAATAAAACCCAAGTTTTATTACAAACTGTTTTATAGGGATAAACCCCCATTTTATTGAAATAAAACATCTTCTTTTATTTAGGTAACTTTTATAGCCACTTTTTCCAAGCCTTCAGTGCTGTCCAGCTGGCTTCTAATTGGCTTTCACATTTTGTTACCTGAAACGCGTTTAAAAACGTTTTGTCAGTGGGAAATACTGGTGAGTGAATCCCAGTTTAATCAAGAAGAATTTTATCTTTTAACAGTATTGAGAGCTATTACAATGTTTATTTCTACACAATTACTCATTCAGTATTGTCAATCCTGACTGGTGGGTCATATTACACATTGGCTAACTCTTTGTCCAATGGTAACGTGTTCCACATTTTGTATACAAAACCCCAACATACCGGCAGTAATTGAAGAACTACAAAGACTCAATCACTGCTTAATCGCAATGTAAATTATTTAAGGTTTTATAAAAACAGTTTACAAAACGGAGATTACTCACATTGCTGACTTAGGGTTTCCTTTAAGGATTTCTTGATGATTATCTATTAATTACACAAATGTACATGTGTTAGTATAATAACCCAATATTTACATTAGTAATACCCTCCCCGAGATGGCATTCCAATGACTACGTCGGGCAGAACCACGACAACCATTACGGAACCCTGGATCAATCGGGCAGCGTATCTAATACGTAACCGGGGTTATAATACTTACAACGGGGCAGAACTTCGTTAATTAAGGGGGTATTATGCCCGGAAATTATGCCTACTATGCAGAAATTTTGAGAGAGAAAGAGATTTGAGCGATTGAAAAATGAAGGCCGAAGGTCTCTATTTATAGGTGACCTTTCGGCTTCCCTCGCGGCCTGCATAAGACGTAGCCAAGGGCTACGCGGCCCGCGTAGTAGGGGTGTAGGGCTTAGCTTCGTCGATTCAACAAACTGGCTTCTCCGGGTGGCCTGCCACGTGGCGGGCTAGGGTTTCGTCTGGTGGCACAAGGTCGCGGCCCGCATAGGAAGTAGCCAAAGGCTAGGCGACCCGCGACAACCCTTTGAAATTTGTTTTTATTTTATTTTTGCAAAATTAAAGGTATTTTAGGCTCGGTTTTCACATACGGGGTACATATTGAGACATATAAGGGTATTTTAATTATATTAGGGGTGTCGGAATATTTTTGGAGGGTTGTTATAGTACGTCTTCTGGTCATGACATCATTTGGGTGATCATTGACCGATTGACCAAATCTGCTCACTTTCTTCCCATTCGTGAAGATTATAAAGTCGAGAAATTGGCTCGTATCTACACGGATGAAATCATTTGTCGTCATGGTATCCCCATTGATATCATCTCTGATCGTGATGGTCGTTTTACATCTCGTCTTTGGCAAACATTTCAATCTGCTGTGGGTACTCTTCTTAACCTTAGCATCGCTTTACATCCTCAGTCTGACGGTCAAACCGAGCGTACTATCTAAACTCTAGAAGATATGCTTTGTTCATGCGTAATCGATTTTGGTGGCAACTGGGATATGCACTTGCCTTTGATCGAATTCTCGTACAACAACAGTTATCACGCGAGTATTCAAATGGCACCTTTCGTGGCATTGTATGGTCGTAAGTTTCATTCGCCTATTTGTTGGCACGAGATCGGAGAAGCTCAAATCACCGGTCCCGAACTTATACAAGAGATGACGGACAAGATTTTACAGGTTCGAGACAACTTGCTGAAAGCCAGAAGCCGACAAAAGAGTTATGCTGACAAGCGTCGCAAACCTTTGGAATTCGAAGTAGGTGACTTTGTACTTCTCAAGGTATCCCCTTGGAAGGGCATAGTTCGTTTTAGTAAGAAAGGAAAACTCGCTCCTCACTACGTAGGTCCTTTCAAGATTCTCGAAAGGATTGGCAAGGTAATGTATTGATTAGACCTACCTCAAGAGCTCAACAAAGTTCATCCTTCATTTGACGTCTCAAACTTGAAGAAATGTCTAGGTGAAGAAGGACTTCAAGTCTCACTCTAAGATCTTCAGATCAACAAGACTTTGCACTTCGTGGAGAAACCTGTCGAGATCATGGACGGAGGAGTCAAGCAATTAAGGCGCAGTCGAATTCCTATCGTTAAGGTTCGATGGGAAGGAAAACGTGGCGCTGATTTTACTTGGGAACTCGAAAGTGATATGAAGGCTAAGTATCTGCATCTGTTCGTTGCATATTCCTCAATTTCAGGATGAAATTTCCTAAAAGAGGGGAGACTGTAACGCCTCGCTTTTCGCAGCTTTCCGTTTTTAGAAAGATTGTATCGTAATTCTATTTTCGGAAACTCGTTTCCTTTGTAATCGTATTTCATTTCAAACCATTGTAAATCCGAGACTTTGATCTTAATGCAATTGATCTTTTATGTGAAATATACATTGTTGTTACGTGTTTATACGTTGATACATACGTTTGTTTGAAACATGATTCATAATTCTCATCAACGTAAGTTTAACTCGTAAACAATTATCATGTATTCATGATTCTTAAACAAATACTTGGTCGTTTGTTTACAAGAATTAAATCCATGTTCTTTACACTTATTTGATACCCAAAACATATGTTATACATACTTGTTTGCTACATACTTAATAACCACATATTTCCTTCTTTTTTGTGTTTAGAACCCATTTTAGGCCTTGGTAACATGTTTGCTACACCCTAGACATTATGTTGCATCATAATTATATAAAATGCACCTCCAACATACATCTTACATTGTTAAAACAACAACAAAAAAGAAAGGCAGTTTGCGGCCGTAAGCTGCTAGGTGGGGTTTGCTTTGTTTTTAATTGCATTCTCCCAACTAATCATCATTAAATGCTCAACCAACATTAAAACCTGTTGGATCGGTTTTGTGACCCTAAACAGTCAGTAAAGGCAGTTCATCATCATTTACTAAGGCGGAATCAAAGTAAACAATGTCACACAGCTTGTTTCCTTTTCAATTCTTCTCTATTACTGATTTCCGAGTCTTTACAATGATTTCTGATGAAATTTTGGCAGCACCTTGACTCACATACACACACTAGTTCGCTTCAAATGACACGGCACATCCCCTATTTATAGTTGATGTGGTTTCGCTTGAATGAACAACATGTTGTTTCAAGCGAACTAGCAAGTAGTTGGTTTCGCTTGAACATGCTATGTTGTCATTTCAAGCGAACTACCATATTAACACATAAAACCCTAAAAGCTAACCCTATTAAGTGCTCATTCATCCTATCTAGACATAAGACTCGATTAAGACGTAGTAAACAGACATTAGGTGCACCAACAGACTCCCCCTTGGATGTTGACGAAGTCTTCGGCGTCAAGTCTTTAGTCTTTGTCTTTCTCCAAATTAATTTATCATTGTAAAAGCTCTCTTCAATCTTTATCTTCAAACTTTAATCTTCAATCTCCCCTTTGATTGTTGATCCAGAATCTTGACTCCCCCTTTCGTAGACTCCCCCTCTCGATCAGCTAGGACTCTAATTCTGGTTCAAACTTTGATATATTGTTGCCATGGGAAACTTGATTCCTGTATAATCTCTTCCCAAAAATAAGATATATGATAATAATAATTTCAATCCAAGACTTACCATTTAACCTTCAGTGATAAGAAATCCACTTAAGTATTCAGGTCCAAATTAATGACCCTGATTACTCAATTAATCTACCAAGTCCAACTTAATGACCTTGGTTGATCAGAAATAATTCACACTGACTTCTGTTCAATCATTTCAAACATTTTCTGAAAAATTTACAAGTTTCAAATTAATGAACTTGCTTTTGACTTTCCACTTCTCAAACTTATCATGTTTAACTCCAAACTCATCATCCAGTCCAGAAACTTCCTGCATCTGCTTTCAGCTTTCGAATCCGAAGATCAACTCTCCACTTTGGTTTGTCGGAAAATAAAGCAGAAGTATAAAATCTTTTTGAATTTTTAATAAAGCTTCTAAACTAGAAATGAAATACAGAACTAAAATGCAGTAAAAGTAAACTATTTACAAACATATTTTTGTTGAGCGTGTTAGGGAATCATATCAGCTATTCGACAAGTCACAAGTACCGTTAAGCTACAATTTCATACTCAGAATTAAACAATTCACTTAGATTGTCGATATACTGATCCACTTAAATTCTTACACACATTTCAATCTGTCCAGGATACGGATTAAATGTTTTAGAGACTTAAACTTATACGTGTGTCCCACCTATTGAATATACTCTCGTATCCAGATCCCAATATTCAGTCTTACAGGTGAGTATACCACAGATGATATCTGTAAGGGAAATAAATTATGAAGAATCATGAGAGCTCAGGTCAGAACTATCGTTAAGCAGAGAGATCATGACTCAACTTTTGGGTGTGTCCCCTTTAGAGGATCTTTTGTTACAACAACATTGCTAAGCAATTTTATTGTCTTATCATTTATTCTGAGGGTGATGCTATGTTTCAAGCATTGCGGAAAGTATTATTCAGGGACTAGGTCAGAACTTCCATTCAGCAGAAGTCCCGGAATAATACCCCAGATATCACTGAGTATAAAGACCTAGTATATCAGAAAGAAGAATCTTTCAAACAAGATTTCAGGGGTTACCTATATATCCAAGTAGTGTTCCCCACGAAATAAGTAAGTGAAGATTTAGGTTTATATCCCGAACAAACCTACTAAATGTGTAAAAACCTATCGGCACATCATCAGCGAGACTATTTAATACATTTAAACATTCCATATCTTTAGCATACCTTGACTGTCAAGCTGATGTACTATCATTTTCCCTTTTTACACAAGCTCTTATCTGGTTTTCTATTGTTTTTGTATTTTGAAAATATCTCATGTTTTTGTATTTTTGTCATTTTTAATGTTTTTGTATTTTCTGAAAATATTACCCTATACTCCCCCTAAATACCAAAACAAGTAAAAAATCGACAAACCATTGCAGATTGCTTCTCAACATCATCTACAATGTCTCCTTCATCAACGCCAATAATCTCCTCCAACACCGATACAAGCTTCATACCGTTCAGTTTTAGTAAGTATTGAAAACGAGTTTTGTCAAATGCTTTGGTATGTAAATCAGCTTTTTGATAATCAGTGTGGATTTTCTCAATTCGTATCAACTTCTTCTCGAAACAATCACGAATGAAGTGATGACGAATTTCAATGTGTTTGGTTTTAGCGTGATGAACTGGATTTTTAGTAATGTTAATCGCTGCCTCATTATCAACAAAGATAGGGGTGTTTAGAAATTGCAAACCGTAGTCGCGCATCTGTTGCTGGATCCACAAGATCTGTGAGCAGCAGCTGCTAGCAGATACATACTCCGCTTCACATGTGGATAAAGCCACAGAGGTCTGCTTTTTTGCATTGCCAGATAACCAATCGTGATCCAAAGAACTGGCACCCCGCTGTTGTTGATTTAGCGTTAACTTTGCAGCATCCGAAATCAGAATCGGAATATCCTTCGAGCATAAAGTCGCCATCTTTTGGATACCACAACCCCAACGATGGAGTTCCTTTTAGGTAGCGTAATATCCTTTTGACTATTACCATGTGCGATGCTCTCGGGTTAGATTGAAATCTTGCTGCGAGGCAGGTTGGGTACATAATATCGGGTCTTGAAGATGTCAAATACATCAGCGATCCGATCATGGAACGATACATCGTTTCATCTACCTTCTCTCCGGTGAGATCAGGATTTATCCCATGGTTCGTTGCTAATGGGGTGGAAGCTGGAGTAGAACCTGACATCCCAAATTTCTCCAAGATATCATGAACGTACTTCGTTTGATGTATGAAAAAATCTTTTTCTCTTCATCAGAAAGTGAACTTGAACTGTTCACAAACACTTTCTTCTCAACAAATTTCTTGTTTTGAACATTTCTCCTTTGATAGTTCTTACCACCCTGATATCCACCCGACCAATTGTTTCGATTGTTGTTATAAAAACGCGGTGGAACTACAGGTTTCTTGTAGTAAGCTTTATCTTTCTCAAAATTCATTTGCCTTTTTGTTTGTTGTAAACTTTTTACTTCAGACAAATCGATTTCAACCATTTTGAACACATTTGTCAATTTTGAAATATTTACATTCTCCAGAGGAAACTCAGAATCCGAATACAACTTATCAGATCCCGACATCTTGTACATGACAAGATTAGGTTCATCATTTAAGTTGTTTTTGGACTTTTGTTTCGGAATATATTTGTCCAGAAAACACTATTCATCCTCAGCTGAATCACTATCCAAAACACTTTTAGCCATGCCTTTAACAATCTCAGTTTGAACACTATCATCAGATGATGATGAAGAAAATGTCACATCAATTGAATCAGGAAGTTTCACTTCTTTTTCATCTTCAAGATTAACCAACCCAGATTGCTTTTTCGAATAATTGTCTAGAACTGGTGGTGGAACTTTATGAAACCCGACCCCAGTTCCATCACAGTATACATCTTCGCCTACTTTGTTTTTCCTAATGGGTTTGGGAACAATGTGTTGCAAAACAAAGCTTGTAGAGTTGTAACTGTTCAATTTCAAATTGATACGCTCATTCTCAATCTTAGCTTCTTCAAACTGAAGTTTCAATTTAGCAATTTCATCCAATTGTTTGTTGATTAATTCTTCTTTAACCCTCAAAACACTTTGCAAGTGATAATTTTCTTTATATGTTTTACCATTTCTATCATCATTATCTTTAACCGTGCTTTTAAGCTTCTCAAATTTTTCAGTAATCTGACGATTTTCAAGAACTAACCTCTCATTTTCTTTCCTAACCTTTTCTTGGTCAATTTTATCATTTTCAATTTTGTTAGTTAATTCTTTTACTCTGTCGTTCGAAGCTTTCAACATTTTATCACGGTTAAGGATCTGATCCTCAACACTTCTGACTCTAGCAGTCAGATCATCAATCTTCTTACCTTTGAGATAAGTGTTTGTACTACAAAATTTGCATTCTTTGATGCAATTTTTGCAGTCAACATCACCACTGACTTTCTTACCTGACTCAGTTGTTGACGCATTTGAACTGACCTGGCTTTTAGACTCAGAGACAGATTTAGAATCTACCTCAAGTGCCTTAGCAGCCAGCACCTTGTCATCCATCTTTCCCATGTTTTCAGCATTCAACTCTTGAGTCGTGTCAATGATCCCATTATCAACCTTCTTTGGCTTCTCTTTTTCTTCTTTCTCTTTCTCTTCTCCGCTTCCCTACCATTTTCTTTGCCAATAATCATCTTCATCTTTCATTTCTTTGATTATGGTTTCCATATCAAGAGTGGTATGGTCAATAGCAATGTTTCCATTGGGGTCAAGATAACATTCTCTATCTGGATCCCATCTTCTCGCTCTTTTTGCTTCAAGATAGATAGCAGATATATTGATAATTTTTTGTTGAGCTATCATCTTCCTGTAAGCATACCTCTGTTCTTCAGGTCTGGTATCTTTCCAAGGAACAGGTTCAGATTTTGCCATGAATGCATATTCAACCGCATCCTCCTCAGGTAACAACTCGCTCCAATCGAAACCTTCATCGTCATGAATCACCGCAAGAGCTCTAGATTTCTCTTTGTTATCCTCAAGCTGCTTCATTCTCGGCGGTTCTGATTTATTCTGATGATAAATCGCCTTCTTGTAGTAATCTTCTCTGAACGGGTTTTCAGATTCATCAGCATACGCATTTCGGCATTCACGCTTAAAGTGACCTTTCTGTTTACACTTAAAGCATGTCACTTTAGACTTGTCAAAGCCTAACTTGGTAGATGGTCCACCAATAGATTTTCTTCCGGTTATCTCCATGAAACGCTGTGCTCGACGAACTGCACTGGCCATACACCACCTTATGTCGATCAATTCCATCTCCTCAGGATCAATCTGATCATAATCTTCTTTTCTCAGGTTGGTGTTGCCTATCTTCCCTGCTACAAGGCTTTCATACGATTCTAGCACAGATGCTAAGAAAACCATCTGTTGCTTTGCCGACTCCTCGCTGAAGTTTTGAGCATTCTTTAAGTCTACAGCAATGTTGCATTGAAATAGGTTCTTTGCATCTGATTGACTTGAATGTGACGAAGAACCACTGTGAAATCCACTGCTTTGACTTTCTTTGTTTGAAATGTTGGAATTCTCAGCAGAAAAAGCTGTCTTGGGAGATGTATTCTTTGGCATCATGCTTTTTGGATAATACAAATCCAAGTTCTGTTGATAAGACGAGTGATTGACTTTATGTGTTTTCCTTAACTCCAGCTCGTGACTCTCTAGTCTTTCAATCAACAAATCTACAGTCAACACTTCTGGCGGCTTGATTGTATTCTTCAGCATCAAGGCATAGTATTGTCAATCCATCTCATCTGGCAATGAATCAAACAATTTGTCGACCAGTTCTTCTTGAGAATAGAAAATTTCATGTCTCGCCAGTTCCAGCTTTAGATGCCCAAACCTCTCAATCATTTTACAAACTGATTCATTCTTTAAACTACCAAATAAATCAAATTCTTTTCTAAGTAGTTTCTTTTTGTTTTTCACTATTTCTGCACTTCCCAAACATTTAAGTTTCAATTTTTCCCAAAGATCTTTAGAACTTTTGTACTCGATCAAAGATATTATATCTTCTCGAACAGATTGAAATAGCAGTGCGATGCATTTTTGCTCAGCAACAAACGATTCTATTTCTTCAGATGTAGTCAAACTTTCACCAGTTTTGCCTCCATCAGCGTATCCATTCTTTAGACTCTTCCAGCTAGGATATGCAAAAGCCATCAACCAATCTTCAAACTTCTTGGCCCACCAACTATATTCTTCGATAGCCATTAACTTCGGGGGTTTGTTATAAGTTCCGAAAACACTTTCCACACTTAGAGCATCCGGTAAACTTTTCTTTGTATTCGGCGTGTTCTCATTGGTGTTGTTAGGAGAAGTATCGTCTCCAGAATTTCCAGCAAAGGCATACATATCGCTAAACGGATTCATGAATAGATCATCCATCTTGTACGTTCCTGAAAAATCAGCAAACAACACTTAGAAAATTTTTTAATTTTTGAAAATCAGAAATTTCAAGCGAAAACAGTTTTGAAGCGAAAACTGATTTTAAGCTAACAATGCTTTTCAAGCGAAATGGCAATACAATCTCAAGCGAAACACCACTCAAGCGAACTCAGACAAAAGTGTATACTTCAAGCGAAATGACTTATAACTTTCAAGCGAAACCTGATTATATGTACTTTTCAAGCGAAACCAACATTAAATTCAAGCGAGATCACGATTTTAAAGAAGTTTCGCTTGAAATTTTCAAGCGAAATGTGATGATGTCAGCCTTTTCGAACCAGATTTCAAGCGAAAAGTCAAGTTTTTATATGAATTTGATCGATTTTAAGTCCAATTCACTCAGGGATTAGTTAACTCTATGTTTCGCTCAATATATGTGAGTTTCAGGCCATTTCAACCGTAAAGTAATGTTCAAATCAGAAAAGAAAGGGTAGAAGTATGAGAATCCGATGATTTCAAGCTGCAATGGTATGAACTCCTCGTCCTGAGCTCTGATACCACTTGTTGGATCGGTTTTGTGACCCTAAACAGTCAGTAAAGGCAGTTCATCATCATTTACTAAGGCGGAATCAAAGTAAACAATGTCACACAGCTTGTTTCCTTTTCAATTCTTCTCTATTACTGATTTCCGAGTCTTTACAATGATTTCTGATGAAATTTAGGCAGCACCTTGACTCACATACACACACTAGTTCGCTTCAAATGACACGGCACATCCCCTATTTATAGTTGATGTGGTTTCGCTTGAATGAACAACATGTTGTTTCAAGCGAACTAGCAAGTAGTTGGTTTCGCTTGAACATGCTATGTTGTCATTTCAAGCGAACTACCATATTAACACATAAAACCCTAAAAGCTAACCCTATTGAGTGCTCATTCATCCTATCTAGACATAAGACTCGATTAAGACGTAGTAAACAGACATTAGGTGCACCAACAAAACCTAATTGCTTCCCTATATAAACCACCCTTTCCTCAACCTTTTTACCACTTTTACAAGCTCAAAACACTCTCTAAAACACTCCTAAACTCAGCTGAGTTTTAGCAGAAAGTTTCAGCCATTCTAAGTGAGTTTTGACTCACTTCTTCTTCTATTTCTTTCTTGTTTATTCTTCTAAGACACTTGGATAACCTCTAGGAATGTTTTCACAAGTTTGCTTGGGCAAATTAAGGTGAAACCTCACCATTTTTTAGGTCCAAAGTGCACTTTATTTTCTGCTTGTTTTTACGTTCTTAAATCTTCATGTTTTTTGATAGAAACTTGGTGGAATCTTGTACCCACCAAGCTCATAACTTAGTCTATGGTTGTGGGTTTGTGTTGAGGTGATTTCCATCAAAATTTTGAGTTCAAACACTCATTTAAATTATGTTTATACTTGGTAAAATGAGTTTGTATTAGTTAGTTTCATTCTTGTTATTCATGACCCCCCGAATCATCCTTGTGATAATTTATGTAGCGGTGAATCCTTGTTATTCATGACCCTCCGAATCATCCTTGTGATGATTTGTGTAGTGGTGAATCCTTGTTATTCATGACCCTCCGAATCATCCTTGTGATGATTTGTGTAGTGGTGAATCGTACAAAGAGGTTAATCCTCCATACTTGACATACTTGATATTCTTGATTGGACTTAGTTTTAGGATGTTATTATTACTATATAAACTATATGTAACTATATAAAACATAACTGAATTTCTGATGTTAATCAAGTTATGATTATTCGTCATAAACCTAAGTTAACATATCTAAGATTCTAAGATACTTGTTATGATTCCAATGGGAAATTTGGGACCCATGAAACCACTTAATATGGTGTTATAAACGAGCTCTTAGAACTAGATATTATTTTCGTATACATACTTTTGATACTTTAAATTCCAAGTCCGAATCTTCCATTCTTATTCCATAAACTTACACACATTGTTTCCCCATGTAGGGTGACTTAGTGATTACAACCTCAACAAACAACTCTTCACGGGATTATCAAGTTTGAAGCTTGCAAAACCATGAGTACACTTGAGCCATTTTCGTTTTACACATTTTTTGGTGTAACATGTTAGCTTATTAAAATCACAACACTTAAACAATATCTTTATCCACAAACAATCCAATACATGCATGCATACGTTATACTTGATACGCCTATCTAGGTTAGTGCGTTTTATGATTGAACTTATCATTAACTTCGATCAAGCCTACCTTAATATGTATAGTGTTATAGGAGTAACGCACCGCCTATGAACGTTGGGTTTGACTTGTTTATCACATGCTAGATTTACGTTAATCTTGAATAACATAGTTTGCCATGTGGATTCGTTTAAACATTTTTATACTTATGCTATGTACTTAAACTTGCGTACTCGCCAATGCTTTTTGTGTTGAACTATACTTTTTAACATGTTGCAGGTTGATGATGTTGATTATGATGAAATCTAGTAGGGAAGACACTAGAAACGCATCTTTAAATTACTAGAATTGTTATCTCATTTTTTGAATTTCCATTATGTACTTGACAATTATTATTATGAAATGAAATCGGTTTTGGATTAAATTATTGTCACATAATGTTATGAAGTCTTTGAGCAATCTCGTTCGTCTCACTCCGATGTTTCCGCCATCGGTTGGGGTGTGACAACTATATGCCTCGTTATTTTCTTTATTATAGTTAATATAGTTGATCCGATTAAATAATTTTAAATACGTTATAAGTGAAATCAGTTGGTTCATAAGTGATGGTATTCACAAGAGCAAACTAAACGGGTCAAAATAAAGTAAAACACAAACTGGGTAACGGGAGCGTAAAATATTGATTTTTAATGAACCCGGGTATTGGGTGAAGTTAGGTGTAAATGCAAACCGGTAACGGGAGCGTGGAGCACAAAGTGACGAACCCAGGTAAATGTAAGTTGTAGATGAAAAACAAATAATTCCATGAAAGGAATGTGAATGATTCAAGTTTATGAACTTGAAAATCAATGTGACACCCATGACGAAACCAGGTACACCCTAAACGGTCTAAAACTGTAAAGCACACTTAACACTTTAATTGCGCGAAAACCCTAAAAACATGTGTGACTTATATGCTTGATTAAATGATATCTGTTATGTCTCGGAGGAATCCGAGAACACGTTATAACTAACATGACACTAATAAGGGCCAACAGTGCGAAGTTGGTGTCCTTAGCCTTGAAACACGTGTTAAACGGGAGTGTTCTGTTTAACAGCGCTTTAAACCTTTGACATTGATTATTAGGTTATCGGTAGCATCATTTAAGATTTCGAGTTCCAGGAACAACTTAGTTTCGTGCCATAGACTGTGACATAAGGTTTGAAGCCAATCAGAGATCGGGCACGCAAAACGAAGCAGCTTCCCGGTTAGGGAAACGCCTTCGTTTCAGGCAGAACATAAGGCAATCAAACGTGCAAGGAACGATCGATCAAGCTTAAAAACACTTAAACCACTCTAATACGAGTCTTTTATGATTAAAACATAACTGGGTTCGGATTTCAAGACGGTTATGCATGATTTTTAAAACCGAGTCTTTTTGACACTAATTACGCGTGAAACGGAGTCCGTCACGCAAATCGAGACCGCGTCCGGGACCCATAAACGAACCTAAACACTCAACGGAAGATAAACATCATCTTTTAGCGCACTATACGAAGCACGAGGTGGCCCTAGGGGGGCCCACCCAAACCGCCACCCCACCCAAGCAGCCATGGTTACAAATCTTTGGGGTTTGATACCCTAATCAACACCTATTCGACAGAAATCGCTTAACTAGTCGATTAACCGAAAAACAAAGAAATAAGGCTTGATTGATCTAAGTTCTAGCATATTTGGATTGTACTTGATGTATAGGTACTGAATATAGCCCACACATACTTCTGGACTCACAAGGAACGCTTGGAATCGAAGCTTGCGCTAGGTATAACATCCGAAAACCGAATCTAGGATAGGCAGAATTTTGTTTTGGCTATAACTTGGTCCGTGATACTTGGATTGTGAAATTTGGTGTGGTGATGAAGTGTAGTGTCAAGAAGGTCCACGTAGATTTTTAGAATTTTTGGAATTTTCTATGATTTTTGTTAAAATTTTGATAGTATTAAAAAAAGAATTATGGAATAAATACTAAACGGATTCAATAAATCACCAAATTTTACAGAGACACTAAGGAACATATGTGAAATGTTCTGGGAAAATTCTGAGTCCATTGGTTGAGTTTTGATTTGGGTTAAAAATCCGCATTTTTGAGAAATTTCGGTAGCCGGAAACGCACCGAAAAGAAATCAGAAAAATCTTCAAATTTTTGGAGATGTTTAGGGAAACATAAGGGATGTCCAGGAATTTTTTGGGAATTTTTGGATCAATGATGATAATTAATATTAATTATGTGGTTAAATATGGTTTTATAAATAATTTATTTAGACAAGTAAAATGCTAAAATAAATTCCCAGAAATTTTTACCATATTATACAGATTTTTAATGAGATAAATAAAAATTTTCAGAATTTTATTCAAATTATAGATAAAATGGGAATTTTTGAGATTAAAAATGGGTTATTTTAAATCAATTTCGGCAGTTTACCGAGTAACGAACCTGCCGGAACTGGGAACTAACACAACCCGAAAAATACTATAATTGGAAAACGGGGTATATTCTGGGAGATTCCAGGGCGGAGTGGACACTTGGGGTGTGTCCAATACCAGTTCGGGAAAATCCTTGACGGTGGAAACGGAAACTCAAAATTGGGCAACCTGGACTCCCCAAACACCCAAACTCCCTTAATGAGAAGTTAATAATTCTTAAATAACAATGTGTTGGCACTATTGGTATTCCCGTACCATTATCCGAACACGTTAAACTACTGACATTGGCTGGCACGCGAACTGGTGCCCGGAAGCCAAACTGAAAACTAATACTACCCTGACCTCCATCACCATACCCGTGTCCTATAGACTCAATCCGGGGTGAAAACTCCTGACCAAATCCAAGTTATAACCATTACCGACTTAGATACTGATTTGAGTCCTTACTTGCATGTGTGCTATTAAAGCTGATTTCGTTGATTAAACACTCTTTAGCCGAGACTACTATTTGCACTGTGAGTTTCACTTCCCCCACTTTTAAACTGTTTTACTGTTTTCTGGGGTGATTTGCATGTTACAAACTGTGTTAACTACACCAACTTGCTATGATGTGAATTATCTAACACTTGATATTATCCCCGATACAAGTGATTAACGTAAGCCGTGGGCAGTGGATAGTACTATTGGTCTGACAAACCCTGTTGCCCGCCGGACAGGTGCGGCCGGCAGCCAGGCAACTGCACGCGTCATAACTAGGTTATGTTGTTAGACATAACTACCCGAGGGCATTAAACTGCACGTGATGCAGGTGGTGCGATTAAGTGTCTGTGTGACACAGTACGATTAAAACAGTCTAGGTTTCACTTGTGACACTCGTGTAATTCCATCTATGAACCGTGATATGTGCAATTAAACATGTTGATACATTTTGAAACAAAACAACCAAACCAGTGGAACTCACCAGCAGCGTTAGCTGATTTTTTTTAAAACTAACATGCATTTCAGGTAAGACGAAACAGGAATAAGCATGTGCATGTGGGAGAATCTAGTAGGGGAAAATAGCATAATAAAAGCTATAATGGCTTGTAGTACCGCTTTTAATATATGGTTTGTAATGGGATAGTTCGAAGACGTTGTAACCGATGGTCCTGTTTTATGTAATGTAATGTTTTTAAATTATGAGGAGTGCCATGTGTCTGCCGCACCCCGCGATTGTCTTCCGCTGCGAGTCGGGGTGTGACAGAAGATGGTATCAGAGCCATCGGTTATAGCGATTTAGGTATCCCTAAGAGAACCTAGATTATAATACTGAGTTAACTCCTCACCCTGAGAACCTCTAGAGACCGAGTGGCGTGGCTAGTACCGGGATGGCCTTGTTAGGCAATTAAATTATTGTGGTCCGGAACACAATAATTTATCTGCTGGTACTTGGGCATTCCGGAAACGTCACGGAGATAGAGGAGAGAACAGGAATGTAAACGCTAACTTAACAGTTGTGGAAAAGTTTTTAAAATTAAAAATCAAAGTTGTGTGCAATACGTGCTTATGTGTACATCTGTGGATTGTTGATTCTGGGTTATGTCCATGTCAAGGTAGTGATGCAGTCGTAGTACTTCCATATTTTCGTAGTTTGTGCTGTCGTGGTATGATGCACGTACGTCACTTTGGTGACCAGTTTTGATAACGCATTTAGGCACTAGCCCTTATGGGTTAAGTCAGTGTACAAAATTTGATAGATGTTATTATATATGTGATGATGATTTTGGATATACGTGTTGTGAACCTATGTGTGTGATGAAATTATGTGATGTGTAATGGAATTGTGTGGTATGTGGTAACTGAAAATGTGATAAGTGATGATTAACTATGTGACATTGATACATACATATCTATTGTTTATAATAGAATGGCCCCGAAACATGTACCTCAAATGACCAAGGCAGAAATTGCCCAACTGATAGCACAACTCCAAACGGTTATTCCAACAATCGTGGCGCAGGTTAGCGCCGGTATTAACGCTAACCCCCAACCGAACCCACAGCCGGGACCGATAGGTCAAAACAATAACCAAAACAATGTTAGGCCAGTTTGCACGTATAAACACTTTATGGAGTGCAAACCAATGGAGTTTAATGGAACTGAAGGACCGAACGGGTTTGTGAAATGGATTGAGAAGTCGGAATCGGTCCTTAACATAACTAATTGTCCGGGTGACTGTGCGGTAAAGTATACGACTTGCACTTTTACCGACCACGCTTTGAACTGGTGGAATGCTATTGTGCAATCTCGCGGGCAGGATGCGATTAATGCTATGACTTGGGATGATCTTAAGATACTAATGAGAGAAAGGTTCTGCCCAATCCACGAAATTCAGAAACTCGAGCATGAGTTTTGGAACCTGCAGATGCAAGGTGCGGATCATGAAGGTTACATAAATCGCCTCAATGAACTGGCACGCATCTTACCAGATATGGTTCGACCGGAGTCCAAGAGGATCGAGAGGTATATCTGGGGACTGGCCCCGGAAGTAAGGAGTATCATTAATTCGGTGGAGCACCTGACCATGCATGGAGTGGTAGCTAGGTCAGGCACGGTTACGTACGACATGGTTAGACGCAATATTTTGACAATGCCGGGAGAGCCGGCAGGAAATAAGCGAGAGGCCCCGGAAAGTAGTCGAGCGGGGGCAGCCATACCGAAGAGGGGGAGATCCATTAGTCAAAGCTACGCCATGACTACACCAACGGGAAACTCTGGTGGCTATAAAGGAACAACCCCAAAATGAAACAAGTGCACTTTGCACCACTATGGTGCATGTCGAGCAGGGATCTGCTCGAGGTGCCATAAAAGCGGACATTATACCCGAAACTATAAGACACCATTGGAACCCAACCGTTTCCAAACCCCAAGGCCTCAGCCTCTTCAGCAACGACCCCAACCACCAACGCAACAGATTACCTACCCCCGTACTTGCTACGGATGGTGCAGTACGGAGCACTTCCGAAGAAGCTGCCCAAAGTTTGCTCAACAGCCAGCAGGAAGGGATACGCAGGTCCAAGCTTCTACCTCAAATGCAGCTCGAGGTCATGCCTTTATACTTGGGTCTGGTGACGCACGGCAGGATCCAAATGTGGTGACAGGTACCTTTCTCATTTCCGATCAGTATGCTTCAGTATTGTTTGATACGGGCGCAGATAGGAGCTACGTTTCCATTAATTTCTTACCCCTATTAAATATGCCGGCTATTGAATTAACAAGTCCTTACTCCGTAGAACTTGCTAACGGTAAACCTATAACTAGTCACCAAATCATTCTTGATTGTCCTTTAATTCTTAACGAACACCAATTCCTTATTGACCTACTACCGGTAGAGGTCGGAAGTTTCGATATAGTAGTGGGAATGGACGGGTTGTCCAAGTACAAGGCAGAGATTATATGTGAGCAAAAGATGGTTAGGATCCCTTTTCCTAATGATGACGTTATTATGGTACAGGGAGAGAAGTCCGGTACCATATTAAACCTTATATCCCACCTTAAAGTGTTGAAATGTATACGTCAAGGATGTGATGTGTTCTTAGCAAGTGTAATGACGACCGAACCAGAAGAATAACGTATTAAGGATATCCCAATAGTGTGTGATTGCCCAGACGTGTTTCCCGATGTATTGCCCGGATTGCCACCCAATCGGCAAGTCGAGTTCCGTATCGACTTAATACCGGGAGCAGCTCCAATTGCAAAAGCCCCTTACCGTTTAGCACCTTCAGAGATGTAAGAACTATCATCTCAGTTACAAGAACTGCTAGACCGAGGTTTTATCCGTCCCTGTTATTTAATACCGGGATGTGTATTGACTACCGGGAGCTGAACAAGGTTACCATAAAGAATCGATATCCTCTTCCGCGAATCGATGATTTATTTGATCAGTTGCAAAGAGCCTGTTACTTTTCCAAAATCGATCTTAGATCCGGTTATCATCAAGTGAAAGTTCAAGAGGAAGATATCCCTAAAACAGCCTTTCAAACTCGGTACGGTCACTATGAGTTCCTGGTTATGCCCTTTGGGTTAACCAACGCACCCGCGGTATTTATGGACCTCATGAACCGAGTTTGTAAACCATATCTAGATAAATTTGTCATAGTCTTTATTGACGATATTTTGATCTATTCCAAGAGTAAAAAGGAACACGAGCACCATCTACGAGCCATACTAGAGATATTGAGGAAAGAGAAGTTGTACGCCAAGCTTTCAAAGTGTGACTTCTGGTTACAAGCGGTGCAATTTTTAGGACATGTGGTAGATCAACAAGGGATTCATGTTGACCCTAGTAAGATCGAAGCTATTAAGAATTAGCAAGCGCCTAAGTCTCCGAAAGAGATACGCCAATTCTTGGGATTGGCTGGATATTACCGTCGCTTTATTGAAAACTTTTCCTGCATTGCTCAATCCTTAACTGCCTTGACACAGAAAGATCGAAAGTACGAATGGGGCGAAGAACAAGAAACAACTTTTCAGCTGTTAAAACAAAAGTTAGGTGAGGCGCCAATTTTGACTTTGCCAGAGGGCAATGATGACTTTGTAGTGTATTGCGACGCATCTCGACGGGGTCTAGGATGCATATTGATGCAGAGAAACAAGGTTATTGCATATGCTTCCAGACAATTGAAAGTGTATGAAAAGAACCATATAATGCATGATTTAGAGCTGGGCGCAGTGATTTTTGCACTTAAGATCTGGAGGCATTACTTGTACGGTACGAAATGTACAATTTATACAGATCACAAGAGCCTCCAACATATATTCGATCAAAATGAGCTAAATATGAGACAACGCAGATGGGTGGAGCTATTGAACGATTACGACTATGAAATAAAATACCATCCAGGTAAGGCTAACGTAGTAGCCGATGCCTTGAGTAGAAAAGAACGAGTAAAGCCACTCAGAGTGCGAGCTCTTGGGATGATTGTTCAAACCAGTCTTAAAGAGAAGATTTGTAATGCTCAAATGGAAGCTTTGGAGGAAGGCCAACTAAATAGCGAAAACTTACACAGAAATGAAGGGAATTTTGTGAGGAAACCGGATGAAGTGTTGTATTTTGAAAATAGGGTATGGATTCCTACTCTCCATGACCTACGTCAACTGGTTATGGATGAGGCTCATAAATCTAAGTACTATATTCACCCCGGTACAGACAAGATGTACCACGACCTTAAGGAATTTTATTGGTGGCCATGTATGAAAAAGGATGTAGCAGAGTATGTGAGTGAAGAAACACTGGATAAGTGACCGGGATCAAATTATCCAGGGGGTTAGGTTCTGCATAAAAAGGGGTAGTTCTCTCTCGTTTGATTCAAAGGAACTGGTCTTCTTCTCCGACGAATACTGCAAAACAAAACACTGTTAGTCTCGCCACAGGGAGAAGGGAGGTTCTCTCCGTGACCACACTCCGGCGTGAGAATAAGTATGTGTTTATGAAGAAGAAGAAGAAGTATTTGTGAAGTGAATGTAAGTTGGTGTTCATACCTGAATTACCCTCATATTTATAGCCGGGAGTTTGGGCGGGAAAACCAGTTAATGAAATGTTAACGGAAGATACTAACTCCGTAAGCGGTTATTTCTTTCCCCGTTAATCTTCTTGATCTGACGTGAAAGCACACGGATCGCCATTTAGATCAACGACTGGGGGTGTTGCCACGTGGAAAGTGGGCAAGTGGAGGTTTCTTTCCAATTCCATGCCATCATCGTGATTTCAGGGTGGCCTGGGATGATGACACGTGTTCCAGACGGTTATAAAAACCGTCTGGTGGTGCACGATTGAGTCCTCTAGAAGATTATTGCCATAATCCGGTGTGACTCCTTACCGTGTGGTATCAGTAAATAATATCCAAGTCCGGTTATTATTAAGCGGGAGTATTTGCTGGGATTTTTATCCCCTTGTTTTGGAGAATCGGCGCAAGGACTTATAATTTTCCTTTAGCGCGCAGGTGTTGTCTGCTGTTCTTCTTCTAAACTCTTTTTGTAGGACCAGTGCGCGGCCGCGTAAGATCAATAGAGGGTTAGAAGATAAGGTTGTGATATGGTCCCAAGTACTTGATACGAGGTTTTCAGGACCTTACCCCTTCAAGTCCCCCCAGTCTAGTGTTGCTCTTATGTAAATAAGTGGAGCACTGGACTATATGAGAGAAATGTTTTTAGGCGCGAAAGTGAGGAATCTTCTATGAGAAGGTACACTTTTTGGTGATTTTGAAAATCTTTGACTTTGGGTAAGCAAGGTACAATAATGATTGTAGGACAGGCTGTCACTGTTAGGTGCATATTACTGACCGTGTTTTACACGCGCGCGTGAACTCGCGTTTGTGTTGCTTCCCACTCGCCCCCGTCGCTTGGGTAACTGTGCTATCCTGAAAAAGGTGTTGTTGAAGTTACCTAGGCTATTTATGGCGGTGGGTATATAAGTGTTTCGGATTCCCTTTTTCCAGTAATCATTACTTCGTTGAAACCCTTTTCCTTCTTCGTCTTCTTTATCCGTTCTTTTAGAAAAAATTGCAATCTCTTCCTCCTATGTCAACCGGAGATCATCACGAAGACTCAACAGAATAGATGTCTGTTGAACTTCCACCATTAAAGTGGTCTAGGGCAACTTTTGATGGATTGGTTCGGAACCTCAGGTTTCCGGATAACTGGGGTGCCTGATACCCTGAAGAGGGTCAGACGACGGCGGACGCTCTGGCTGGGTATGTAACCCTATTTTGGGATTTCTTTTCTGCAGGCAACTTCCGTTTGCCTGTGACAAAATTTTTCCTTGAAATTCTTGAGTATTATAAGTTTCACATCTCTCAGATGCACCCAATTGGTATGGTTAGGGTTCGGCATTTTGAGTTTGTGTGCCGGACAATGCATATCGAACCGACGGTTCCTCGATTTCGAGTTTTTCATCAAATGCATTGCACTCAAGGGTTTTATTCTTTTATTCAACGAGCATCGGCGAAGAAAATTTTGCTGCAACCCCCAAAATCCTTCCATGATTGGAAGCAGAAATTCTTCTTCATCAAGGCCGGAGTTATTCCGATGAGGATGATTTTCAGAGGAAAGGAAGATGTTCCTACTGAGACCCTTCAAACCCCTGTTGACGAAAATTGGTACCAGGACCTAAAAGACGTTCCGTCTATTGCTTTACCAGAGAAAGCCCTTGTTGGTGCCGGGATGAGTCTGAATTGGAGGATGAATCGTGAAGAGAAGCCAGTGTATATGGAAGATGGCAAAAGTAAGATTTTTGCCCTGTTTCTATACTTCTCCTTTTCTTTTCTTCTCTTTTTTTTTGTTTTTGAATTTGCTTTTGCGTTCCTATTGCGCAGTTGTTTCGTTGTATGTTGTTGCTTTCGAGAGGGAAGGTGGGAAGATGACTACCCTTCCAAAGAAACCTGATGAAGATTTGTGGTATCACCGCATTATGAAGAACTTTGCTCTCCCGCGGGATAATGATATTTTCGCGCAACCTGCTGCTGGTGCTGGTAAGCTTTTATAGCAGTATTGTTTGTTTGTTATTTTTGCGCGTACGAATGAGTTAGCGTTGTGGTTTTTTGTAGTAGGTGAACTGTCTAACTTGGGCATAGGCCCTGAAAAGAAAAGGCGCGCGCCAACCGCTACTGCTATGCCAAAGAAGAATGATGCTGGAAAAGCTTAGTCTTCTAAGGCCAAAAATGTTGGGGGAGAGAAGAAAGGTATGCGCCGCTCTTCTGACTCCTGGTGTGATTATGTGGTGGTTTCTGATTCTTTGGAGGGTCTTGCGCCTGCAGTTATAAGAAGACCAAAACTGGAGCCGAAAGATACTGCGGATATCCCTCCACCAAATCCTGATGATCCCATTGATTTGGAATCAAGCCCTGAGCGCTTAGTGTGGAATAAAGCAGGGAAAAGAAAAAAATCTTGCGCTGAGGCTGAAGGTCAGCCTACAAAGAAGATTCAGAGGAAGAAGATTTTCAGGAGAGGCAATCTAGATGCCTTTATTTTAGAGTCTGTTCCTGGTAAGTGTCATCTTTTGCTCCCTTCTTCTTATGCCTATTGAATACTTTGTGATCCATAGGCTTTGTTTTTCAGAAAAGCCAATTTCTCCTGTTCCTACAGAACCGTTGTCTGTGGTTAATGAAGAACTCCCATCTTCTCCTCCACACGCTTCTGTTGTTGATCAGTTAAAGAACACTGAGGTTCCTGAGAGTGAGACGGAGAAGGTTGCTGAGGTTGAGGATCTTGGGGCTGATAAGCCCATTGATGTTGCTGTGGATGCAGAGAAGGTTACTAGCCCAGAGACTGTGGATGGTGCTGGTGACCAACAAGCCCCTGAACTTGCTGCTCATGATTCGGAGAAAGGGAAAACTGCCGAAGAAATACCTGTTGTCACTTCTCCTTCCAAAGCTTCTGGTTTCATGCCTGAAAACATTGAGAAGGTTTCTGCTGAAAACTAAGGCTCATTCTCTGATGCTGGCAAGAATTCTCCAATCCGCCCAGATGAGACTCTGGGGGATTACTATTATAGAACTTATTCGGAAAAGGATGCTTCCGAAATTCATGTCCCTGTTTGGAATTTGAAGAAAGGTGATACTTTCTCAGATTGGCGCGTGTGCCGGGACTGGTTGCAGGGGATATTTCCGCCTGGGGAGATTAAGTTCCAAGAAAGTCATCTTCATGAGCAAACTTATCATTACTACCTTGAGGAGGCTGCTTCTTATACATCCACTACGCACCGCATAGTGCGTGAGTGGCATAGTATGCATAAGGAGTAGGCTGCCTTAAAGGCATCCAAGAAGAAAGTTGCTGATGATGAGAACTGTGTTGCCCAGTTAAAGGCTAAGCTGGAAGCTGATCAGGCCAAGTTTGAAGCTGATCGGAAAACTGAAAATGGTCCGTTGCGGGCTGGAAGAGGAAAGCGGAAGCCGAAGCTGCCCTCCTTTCCGAGGAGCGCAAGAACTGGAAGAAAATCTGTGTGAAGGACAATGCCGAAAAGATGGTTCTCCACAATGTTATTAATAATCTCAAGGCTGAGGTTGAGAACTTGAAGAAACAAGATGCGGAGCTTGAAAAGTTGAAAAAGGAAAAAGCTAAAGCTGAAGCTGTGCGAGATGAGGCGCGTTCCCACAGGGAGCGAAGTGAACAACGAGAGGTACATGCCTGCGCCACTCTTGTTCTTAGAGATAAAGAGATAGAAGAACTTACCGCTTTGCTTTCTGACCAGGAAAAACTTAAAAAGGATTTGGAGCTTGCGCATGCTGAGAAAGTTGAAGCCTCCCGCTGCCTAGCTGAAACTGAAGAGAAACTAGAAAATTCTGAGACGACGCGAGCCACAGCAGAGAGCGAGCTTGAACCTTTGAAAAGTGATATGTTATGGCTGAAAGAGCGTGGCATTGCCTGTGTAAGTTGTCTTTTGCTTGTTTTTCTTGCGGAAATGTTTCGCGCCTTGCCCTTATTTGCCTTTTTTGCTTTTGTAGGTTGCTGAATCAATGTTGAATTCTGAAGAGCTGGATAAAACTGTCGCGCACTTGGTGGTTGCCGCGCGAAATGATGGATATGCCCAAGGGTATGCCGAATGTTCACATCATGTGAATAACGCTCTAAAGGTTGATTGGGATACTAGCAGATCTGCTACTTATGGCGTTGATACTGGCGCTGCCCTTGTGGCTATGAAAACAGAATTTAACAACTTGCCGCTTCCAGTCATGGATCTTATAAACGTTGCTTTACAATCTGAAGATCATGTAGCGCAGCTGAAAGAAATCTTCCCGGATGGAGATGAAGACGAAGATTTAGCGTAGGTCTTTTATAATTGTATGAACAATCACTTTGTAGCTTTTTTGGGATGTGTATCCTCTTTTTTTCATTAATGCGCTGCCGCGCAAGTAACTATTAATAGTACACTGCCGTGTAATTTGACGATTTTTGAAGGCGTGTTGGTGCGCCAGGGATAGTATGACGTGTTTTTTAGTTTACAATATTTTGCATGGGTATAATTACTTTGATTAGGTAAGGCGAATGAAGGTGGTATAAAGCTCATGTGTGAACGTATGGTCTTGTGTGATGTAATCACTGACCGTTCATGAGACTTGTATTATATTTACCATAGTGTTTTTGCGCTTACCAAAAGAAATTGCATGCACTTTGTAAGAAAAACACGAGAATAATAGAAACTTTGTTGTTTATTTCGGGATAAGGCGCAGAGGCCATTACAAAGTCTATTAAAATAAATACACGGGACTTAACTTAATCTCTATTTCCTGTTTAAACTTGATAAATTGTAGAGTTTGTTCCATTCTGCGAGGAGGTCATAGAGTTGCTACTTAATTTTTTGCTTTTTTGCTTGGGCCTTCTTCGCCTCGAGTGATTTGTTTTATGTCCTTGCACACGTTTTGCAATAGGTGAGTGAGCTCACCACTTTTAAGTGCCTTCTCTATCTCGGTGCGCAAGGAGATGCAGTTATTCGTGGTATGACCATTGTCCTTGTGATAATCACAATACTGACTCGGGTCCTGTCCGCGTTTGTTCTTCATGGGTGGCGGAGGCTTAAACTGGTAATCCTCCGTACTTAGAACTTCCGCAGGAGTTTTGGTTAGGGGAGTCCATTGTCTCTCCCTGTTCTCTTGTTTAGCTTCTCTCTGTGCAGTGAGCTTATTGATTGTGGCTCGTGCATCCTCTGATGAGTAGTTCCCTGAGCTTGGATCGCGCCAGCCCTTCTTAAATTTCTTCCCGCTGCCTAGATCTGAGGGAAGGTTGTGCGGAGGTGGTGGCCAGTTGGTACTGAGATTCTTCTCCGTTTGGGCATAGACCTTAGCCGCCGCCATTAATTTTTCCCAGCTTTTCGGGAGTCCTTCCGTTCCAGACAGGACTTTTATCATATCGTCACACCTGACTGCATATTTAAATTGGGTGCAGATCAGCTGCTCGTGAACGTCCCCGATTTCGAGTACTTCCTTGTTATAATGAGTAATGAAGTCTTCTAGACTTTCATCATCATGGCGCTAGATGTTCATTACGTCCGCCGTGTCGCGGATGGATTGCCTCTGCTGGCTGAAATGAACCAGAAACTTCTTGCGCAAGTCTATCCATGACGTGATGTTTCCCACAGGCAAGTTGTCAAACCAGAGCCTTGCGGAACCCGTAAGGGTTTGAACGAAGAGGTGGCACCACATTGGTAGGGTCCAGCCTCCCACCAGCCCTGCGCTTGTGAAGACTCGTAGGTGATCGTCAGGGTCTGTCATTCCGTTGAACTTGCCTACATTAGACGGGAGCTTTGCTTTCTCTAAAGGAGCCAGAGCAATTTCGCCAATAAATTTTGAATTCTCCGCCGCTTCAGCAGGATGATATATCAGATCATAATTGTGCTCAGCCTCAGGATTGTAAACCGCGCGGGGTCTACACTTGTTGTAGTTCGGTTGTAACCGACTAAACACACTGGCACTTTCTCCTTCACGGTAAGTTGGATCATATTCACTGGTGTGGGTGTTCCACTGAGAACCCAACCTGGTGTGAACTGATGGCCTTCTATGAGAATGTGATTCATCTCGGTACTCTCTTCGGCGATTTTCTGATTGAGTATACTCGTATCTCGATGGAGATCTGGAGTGAACCTCTGTATCTTCGATCTGGACTCGGGATGGCCCATCATGTTGAGAAACATGGGGTACCGACGGTGTCCTAGCACGGGATACAGGTCTTCGTGATTGAGTTTGGGGAGCAGTTTGTGCACACAGCTGTGTGTACACAGCATTTAATGCCCCCTGAGATCTGACATACCAGGAGATTGGGGTTTCTCCTGGGGTAGAATTGAGCTTGCAGGGATCTCGGGCTGTATCCCTGGGGTGATAGGTTCGTTTGGATGATTGTTGGCAAACTGCACTTCATTGTCATCCGAGGTTTCTTCAACAATACCCTCAACCTGGGTATTGTTAACGAAATTTGGCCGAGGGGCGTTTTCCCGATGAGTTGAGGTTTCTTCCAATTACAGATGGAATCAACAAAGTGAATCGGAAACGAGAAAAAACAGATGAAACAGAGAAATTGGTGGGCGCCAATGAAGAAACACTGGATAAATGACCGGGATCAAATTATCCAGGGGGTTAGGTTCTGCATAAAAAGGGGTAGTTCTCTCTCGTTTGATTCAAAGGAACTGGTCTTCTTCTCTGACGAATACTGCAAAACAGAACACCGTTAGTCTCGCCACGGGGAGAAGGGAGGTTCTCTCCGTGACCACACTCCGACGTGAGAATAAGTATGTGTTTATGAAGAAGAAGAAGAAGTATTTGTGAAGTGAATGTAACTTGGTGTTCATACCTGAATTACCCTCATATTTATAGCCGGGAGTTTGGGAGGGAAAACCTGTTAATGAAATGTTAACGAAAGATACTAACTCCGTAAGCGGTTATTTCTTTCCCCGTTA
This sequence comes from Helianthus tuberosus, assembly GCA_030545235.1. Lineage (NCBI taxonomy): Eukaryota > Viridiplantae > Streptophyta > Magnoliopsida > Asterales > Asteraceae > Helianthus > Helianthus tuberosus. The sequence continues at coordinate 56,058,238 of CM060402.1, forward strand.
ATCCTCTTGATCTGAGGTGAAAGCACACGGATCTCCATTTAGATCAACGACTGGGGGTGTTGCCACGTGGAAAGTGGGCAAGTGGAGGTTTCTTTCCAATTCCATGCCATCATCGTGATTTCAGGGTGGCCTGGGATGATGACACGTGTTCCAGACGGTTATAACCGTCTGGTGGTGCAAGATTGAGTCCTTTAGAAGATTATTGCCATAATCCGGTGTGACTCCTTACCGTGTGATATCAGTAAATAATATCCAAGTCCGGTTATTATTAAGCGGGAGTATTTGCTGGGATTTTTATCCCTTTGTTATGGTGAATCGGCGTAAGGACTTATAATTTTCCTTTAGCGCGCAGGTGTTGTCTGCTGTTTTTCTTCTAAACTCTTTTTGTAGGACCAGCGCGCGGCCACGCAAGATCAAAAGAGGGTTAGAAGATAAGGTTGTGATATGGTCCCAAGTACTTGATACGAGGTTATCAGGACCTTACCCCTTCAGTGAGCAAATGCTTGACTTGTGCCCGGGTAATGGTAGAATACCAGAAACCTTCGGGAATGTTACAGCAACCCGAAATACCTCAATGGAAATGGGAGCAAATCACTATGGATTTCGTGACCCACCTTCCAAAAACACCCCGAGGTCATGATGCGATTTGGGTAGTAGTGGATAGACTAACCAAATCGGCGCACTTTATTCCGATTCGTACTACCTACAACACCGAGAAATTGGCCGAGATCATCTACACGAATGAAATTGTGGCCAGACACGAGGTTACCAGTTGTAATCATTTCGGACCGTGATAGTCATTTCACTTCATACTATTGGCAATAGTTACAAGAAGCTTTGGGGTCTAGAATAGACCTGAGTACGGCTTACCATCCCTAAACCGACGTCCAATCAGAACGAACTATCAAGACATTAGAGGATCTGCTTCGTGCTTGCACCCTAGACTTTGGAGGAAGTTGGGATAAGCACCTTCCCCTCATTGAATTCTCTTACAATAACAGCTATCATAGTAGCATACAAGCTGCACCGTACGAAGCACTATATGGCCGGAAGTGCAGATCGCCACTTTGTTGGGCTGAAGTGGGCGATACTCAACTCACGGGGTCTGAACTAATTCAAGAGACGACAGGCAAGGTCCATAAGATCCAAAGTAGACTGAAAGCGGCCCGAGATCGGCAGAAAAGTTACGCCGATGTTCGCAGGAAACCGTTGTGATTTGAAGTAGGTGACCAAGTACTGTTAAAAGTGTCACCGTGGAAAGGAGTGATTAGGTTTGGCAAGACAGGAAAGTTGGCTCCGAGATACATTGGGCCGTATGAAATTATTGCTAAGGTTGGATCTGTAGCGTACCGACTGAAATTACCAGATGAACTGAGCACAATTCACGATATCTTCCACGTATCCAACTTAACGAAATATCTCACGGATGAAGCAGCTATTATACCATTAGAAGATGTGCACATTGATGAAAAACTCCACTATGTGGAGGGACCGGTAGAAATAGTAGACGGGAAGACCAAACAACTACGTTATAACAAACTCTCGTTAGTGAAAGTCCGGTGGAACTCGAAGCAAGGACCTGAGTATACCTGGAAACGGAAGGATGAGTTCCGTAGAAAATACCCACATCTCTTCCCTAACTAGACGAATTGAATTTTGGGGACGAAATTTCTAAACCAGGGGAGACTGTGACACCCATGACGAAACCAGGTACACCCTAAACGGTCTAAAAATGTAAAGCACACTTAACACTTTAATTGCGCGAAAACCCTAAAAACATGTGTGACTTATATGCTTGATTAAATGATATCTGTTATGTCTCGGAGGAATCCGAGAACACGTTATGACTAACATGACACTAATAAGGGCCAACAATGTGAAGTTGGTGTCCTTAGCCTTGAAACACGTGTTAAACGGGAGTGTTCCGTTTAACAGCGCTTTAAACCTTTGACATTGATTATTAGGTTATCGGTAGCATCATTTAAGATTTCGAGTTCTAGGAACAACTTAGTTTCGTGCCATAGACTGTGACATAAGGTTTGAAGCCAATCAGAGATTGGGCACGCAAAGGGAAACGCCTTCGTTTCAGGCAGAACATAAGGCAATCAAACGTGCAAGGAACAATCGATTAAGCTTAAAAACACTTAAACCACTCTAATATGAGTCTTTTATGATTAAAACGTAACTGGGTTTGGATTTCAAGACGGTTATGCATGATTTTTAAAACCGAGTCTTTTGACACCAATTACGCGCGAAACGGAGTCCGTCACGCAAATCGAGAACGCGTCCAGGACCCGTAAACGAACCTAAACACTCAACGGAAGATAAACATCATCATTTAGCGCACTATACGAAGCACGAGGAGGCCCTAGGGGGGCCCACCCAAACCGCCACCCCCCATATATATATATATATATATTTTTCATTTTTTTTCTTGTAATTTTCACACAAAATCCTCCCAAAATTCTGCTTCTTTCTCCTAAAACCCAGCTGATCTAACAAGAACAAGCCTCAAATTAAAGGTATCAACCTTAATTTTTATGGTTTTAAGCTTGGTTTCTTGATTAAACATGGTTTAGGCCATGAAAAAACCTTTTTAATCCATGATTTTTGGAAGTTTGAACAAGTTTATTGGCTGAATATGAACACCATATGGATTCCCTGGTGTTATATGGCAGCCATGGTTACAAATCTTTGGGGTTTGATACCATAATCAACGCCTATTCGACAGAAATCGCTTAACTAGTCAATTAACCGAAAAACAATGAAATAAGGCTTGATTGATCTAAGTTCTAGCATATTTGGATTGTACTTGATGTATAGGTATTGAATATAGCCCACACATACTTCTGGACTCACAAGGAACGCTTGGAATCGAAGCTTGCGCTAGGTATAACATCCGAAAACCGAATCTAGGATAGGCAGAATTTTGTTTTTGCTATAACTTGGTCCGTGATACTTGGATTGTGAAATTTGGTTTGGTGATGAAGGGTAGTGTCAAGAAGGTCCACGTAGATTTTTAGAATTTTTGGAATTTTCAATGATTTTTGTTAAAATTTTGATATAATTAAAAAAAGAATTTTGGAATAAATACTAAAAGGATTCAATAAATCACCAAATTTTACAGAGACACTAAGGAACATATGTGAAATGTTCTGGGAAAATTCAGAGTCCATTGGTTGAGTTTTGATTTGGGTTAAAAATCCGCATTTTTGAGAAATTTCGGTAGCCGGAAACGCACCGAAAAAAATCGGAAAAATCTTAAAATTTTAGGAGATGTTTCTGGAAACATAAGGGATGTCCAGTATTTTTTTGGGAATTTTTGGATCAATGATGGTAATTAAGATTAATTATGTGGTTAAATATGTTTTATCAATAATTTATTTAGACAAGTAAAATGCTAAAATAAATTCCCAGAAATTTTTACCATATTATACAGATTTTTACTGAGATATATAAAAATTTTCAGAATTTTATTCAAATTATAGATAAAATGGGAATTTTTTAGATTAAAAATGGGTTATTTTAAATCAATTTCGGCAGTTTACCGTGTAACGAACCTGCCGGAGCTGGGAACTGACACAACCCGAAAAATACTATAATTGGAACATGGGGAATATTCTGGGAGATTCTAGGGCGGAGTGGACACTTGGGGTGTGTCCAATAACAGTTCGGGAAAATCCCAGACGGTGGAAACGGAAACTCAAAATTGGGCAACCTGGACTCCCCAAACACCCAAACTCCCTTAATGAGAAGTTAATGATTCTTAAATAACAACGTGTTGGCACTATTGGTATTCCCGTACCATTATCCGAACACGTTAAACTACTGACATTGGCTGGCACGCGAACCGGTGCCCGGAAGCCAAACTGAAAACTAATACTACCTTGACCTCCATCACCATACCCGTGTCCTATAGACTCAATCCGGGGTGAAAAATCCTGTCCAAATCCAAGTTATAACCATTACCGACTTAGATACTGATTTGAGTCATTACTTGCATGTGTGCTATTAAAGCTGATTTCGTTGATTAAACACTCTTTAGCCGAGACTACTATTTGCACTGTGAGTTTCACTTCCCCCACTTTTAAACTGTTTTACTGTTTTCTGGGGTGATTTGCATGTTACAAACTGTGTTAACTACACCAACTTGCTATGATGTGAATTATCTAACACATGATATTAGCCCCGATACAAGTGATTAACGTAAGCCGTGGGCAGTGGATAGTACTATTGGTCTGACAAACCCAGTTGCCCGCCGGACAGGTGCGGCCGGCAGCCAGGCAACTGCACGCGTCCTAACTAGGTTATGTTGTTAGACATAACTACCCGAGGGCATTAAACTGCACGTGATGCAGGTGGTGCGATTAAGTGTCTGTGTGACACAGTACGATTAAAACAGTCTAGGTTTCACTTGTGACACTCGAGTAATTCCATCTATGAACCGTGATATGTGCAATTAAACATGTTGATACATTTTGAAACAAAACAACCAAACCAGTGGAACTCACCAGCAGCGTTAGCTGATTTTTTTTAAAACTAACATGCATTTCAGGTAAGACGAAACAGGAATAAGCAAGTGCATGTGGGAGAATCTAGTAGGGGAAAATAGCATAATAAAAGCTATAATGGCTTGTAGTACCGCTTTTAATATATGGTTTGTAATGGGATAGTTCAAAGACGTTGTAACCGATGCTCCTGTTTTATGTAATGTAATGTTTTTAAATTATGAGGAGTGCCATGTGTCTACCGCACCCCGCGATTGTCTTCCGCTACGAGTCGGGGTGTGACAGAAGATGGTATCAGAGCCATCAGTTATAGCGATTTAGGTATCCCTAAGAGAACCTAGACTATAATCCTGAGTTAAGTCCTCACCCTGAGAACCTCTAGAGACCGAGTGGCGTGGCTAGTACCGGGATGGCCTTGTTAGGCAATTAAATTATTGTGGTCCGGAACACAATAATTTATCTGCTGGTACTTGGGCATTCCGGAAACGTCACGGAGAGAGAGGAGAGAACGGGAATGTAAACGCTAAGTTAACAGTTGTGGAAAAGTTTTTAAAATTAAAAATCAAATTTGTGTGCAATACGTGCTTATGTGTACATCTGTGGATTGTTGATTCTGGGTTATGTCCATGTCAAGGTAGTGATGCAGTCGTAGTACTTCCATATTTTCGTAGTTGTGCTGTCGTGGTATGATGCACGTACGTCACTTTGGTGACCAGTTTTGATAACGCATTTAGGCACTAGCCCTTATGGGTTAAGTCAATGTACAAAATTTGATAGATGTTATTATATATGTGATGATGATTTTGGATATACGTGTTGTGAACCTATGTGTGTGATGAAATTATGTGATGTGTAATGGAATTGTGTGGTATGTGGTAACTGAAAATGTGATAAGTGATGATTAACTATGTGACATTGATACATACATATCTATTGTTTATAATAGAATGGCCCCGAAACGTGTACCTCAATTGACCGAGGCAGAAATTGCCCAACTGATAGCACAACAACTCCAAACGGTTATTCCAACAATCGTGGCGCAGGTTAGCGCCGGTATTAACGCTAACCCCCAACCGAACCCACAGCCGGGACCGATAGGTCAAAACAATAACCAAAACAATGTTAGGCCAGTTTGCACGTATAAACACTTTATGGAGTGCAAACCAATGGAGTTTAATGGAACTGAAGGACCGAACGGGTTTGTGAAATGGATCGAGAAGTCGGAATCGGTCCTTAACATAACTAATTGTCCGGGTGACTGTGCGGTAAAGTATACGACTTGCACTTTTACCGACCACGCTTTGAACTGGTAGAATGCTATTGTGCAATCTCACGGGCAGGATGCGATTAATGCTATGACTTGGGATGATCTTAAGATACTAATGAGAGAAAGGTTCTGCCCAATCCACAAAATTCAGAAACTCGAGCATGAGTTTTGGAACCTGCAGATGCAAGGTGCGAATCATGCAGGTTACACAAATCGCTTCAATAAACTGGCACGCATCTTGCCAGATATGGTTCGACCGGAGTCCAAGAGGATCGAGAGGTATATCTGGGGACTGGCCCCGGAAGTAAGGAGTATCATTAATTCGGTGGAGCACCTGATCATGCACGGAGTGGTAGCTAGGTCAGGCACGGTTACGTACGACATGGTTAGACGCAAGATTTTGACAATGCCGGGAGAGCCGGCAGGAAATAAGTGAGAGGCCCCGGAAAGTAGTCGAGCGGGGGCAGCCATACCGAAGAGGGGGAGAGCCACTAGTCAAAGCTACGCCATGACTACACCAACGGGAAACTCTGGTGGCTATAAAGGAACAGGCCCAAAATGCAACAAGTGCACTTTACACCACTATGGTGCATGTCGAGCAGGGATCTGCTCGATGTGCCATAAAAGCGGACATTATACCCGAAACTATAAGACACCATTGGAACCCAACCGTTTCCAAACCCCAAGGCCTCAGCCTCTTAAGCAACGACCCCAACCACCAACGCAACAGATTACCTACCCCCGTACTTGCTACGGATGTGGCAGTACAGAGCACTTCCGAAGAAGCTGCCCAAAGTTTGCTCAACAGCCAGCAGGAAGGGATACGCAGGGCCAAGCTTCTACCTCAAATGCAGCTCGAGGTCGTGCCTTTATACTTGGGTCTGGTGACGCACGGCAGGATCCAAATGTGGTGACATGTACCTTTCTCATTTCCGATCAATATGCTTCAGTATTGTTTGATACTGGCGCAGATAGGAGCTACGTTTCCATTAATTTCTTACCCCTATTAAATATGCCGGCTATTGAATTAACAAGTCCTTACTCCATAGAACTTGCTAACGGTAAACCTATAACTAGTCACCAAATCATTCGTGATTGTCCTTTAATTCTTAACGAACACCAATTCCTTATTGACCTACTACCGGTAGAGCTCGGAAGTTTCGATATAGTAGTGGGAATGGACGGGTTGTAAACCATATCTAGATAAATTCGTCATAGTCTTTATTGACGATATTTTGATCTATTCCAAGAGTAAAAAGGAACACGAGCACCATCTACGAGCCATACTAGAGATATTGAGGAAAGAGAAGTTGTACGCCAAACTTTCAAAGTGCGACTTCCGGTTACAAGCGGTGCAATTTTTAGGATATGTGGTAGATCAACAAGGGATTCATGTTGACCCTAGTAAGATCGAAGCTATTAAGAATTGGCAAGCGCCTAAGTTTTCAAAAGAGATACGCCAATTCTTGGGATTGGCTGGATATTACCGTCGCTTTATTGAAAACTTTTCCTGCATTGCTCAATCCTTAACTGCCTTGACACAGAAAAATCGAAAGTACGAATGGGGCGAAGAACAAGAAACAGCTTTTCAGCTGTTAAAACAAAAGTTAGGTGAGGCGCCAATTTTGACTTTGCCAGAGGGCAATGATGACTTTGTAGTGTATTGCGACGCATCTCAACGGGGTCTAGGATGCGTATTGATGCAGAGAAACATGGTTATTGCATATGCTTCCAGACAATTGAAAGTGCATGAAAAGAACCATACAACGCATGATTTAGAGCTGGGCGCAGTGATTTTTGCACTTAAGATCTGGAGGCATTACTTGTACGGTACGAAATGTACAATTTAAACAGATCACAAGAGCCTCCAACATATATTCGATCAAAAAGAGCTAAATATGAGACAACGCAGATGGGTGGATCTATTGAACGATTACGACTGTGAAATAAAATACCATCCAGGTAAGGCTAACGTAGTAGCCAATGCCTTGAGTAGAAAAGACCGAGTAAAGCCACTCAGAGTGCGAGCTCTTGGGATGATTGTTCAAACCAGTCTTAAAGAGCAGATTCGTAATGATCAAATGGAAGCTTTGGAGGAAGGCCAACTAAATAGCGAAAACTTACACGGAAATGAAGGGAATTTTGTGAGGAAACCGGATGAAGTGTTGTATTTCAAAAATAGGGTTTGGATTCCTACTCTCCATGACCTACGTCAACTGGTTATGGATGAGGCTCATAAATCTAAGTACTCTATTCACCCCGGTACAGACAAGATGTACCACGACCTTAAGGAATTTTATTGGTGGCCATGTATGAAAAAGGACGTAGCAGAGTACGTGAGCAAATGGTTGACTTGTGCTCGGGTAAAGGCAGAATACCAGAAACCCTCGGGAATGTTACAGCAACCTGAAATACCTCAATGGAAATGGGAGCAAATCACGATGGATTTCGTGACCCACCTTCCAAAAACACCCCGAGGTCATGATGCGATTTGGGTAGTAGTGGAAAGACTAACCAAATCGGCGCACTTTATTCCGATTCGTACTACCTACAACACCGAGAAATTGGCCGAGATCTACACGAATGAAATTGTGGCCAGACATGGGGTACCAGTTGCAATCATTTCAGACCGTGTTAGTCATTTCACTTCATACTATTGGCAATAGTTACAAGAAGCTTTGGGGTCTAGAAGAGACCTGAGTACGGCTTAACATCCCCAATCCGACGGCCAATCAGAACGAACTATCAAGACATTAGAGGATCTACTTCGTGCTTGCACCCTAGACTTTGGAGGAAGTTGGGATAAGCACCTTCCCCTCATTGAATTCTCTTACAATAACAGCTATCATAGTAGCATACAAGCTGCACCGTACGAAGCACTATATGGCCGGAAGTGCAGATCGCCAGTTTGTTGGGTTGAAGTGGGCGATACTCAACTCACGGGGTCTGAACTAATTCAAGAGACGACAGACAAGGTGGATAAGATCCAAAGTAGACTGAAAGCGGCCCGAGATCGGCAGAAAAGTTATGCCGATGTTCGCAGGAAACCGTTGTCGTTTGAAGTAGGTGACCAAGTACTGTTAAAAGTGTCACCGCGGAAAGGAGTGATTAGGTTTGGCAAGACAGGAAAGTTGGCTCCGAGATACATTGGGCCGTATGAAATTATTGCTAAGGTTGGATCTGTAGCGTACCGACTGAAATTACCAGATGAACTTAGCACAATTCACGATGTCTTCCACGTAGCCAACTTAAAGAAATGTCTCATGGATGAAGCAGCTATTATACCATTAGAAGATGTGCACATTGATGACAAACTCCACTTTGTGGAGGGACCGGTAGAAATAGTAGACGGGAAGACCAAACAACTACGTTATAACAAAATCTCGTTAGTGAAAGTCCGGTGGAACTCGAAGCAAGGACCTGAGTATACCTGGGAACGGAAGGATGAGTTCCGTAGAAAATACCCACATCTCTTCCCTAACTAGACGAATTGAATTTCGGGGACGAAATTTCTAAACCAGGGGAGACTGTGACACCCATGACGAAACCAGGTACACCCTAAACGGTCTAAAACTGTAAAGCACACTTAACACTTTAATTGCGCGAAAACCCTAAAAACATGTGTGACTTATATGCTTGATTAAATGATATCTGTTATGTCTCGGAGGAATCCGAGAACACGTTATGACTAACATGACACTAATAAGGGCCAACAATGTGAAGTTGGTGTCCTTAGCCTTGAAACACGTGTTAAATGGGAGTGTTCCGTTTAACAGCGCTTTAAACCTTTGACATTGATTATTAGGTTATCGGTAGCATCACTTATGTCGTTAAATATGGTTTTATAAATAATTTATTTAGACAAGTAAAATGCCAAAATAAATTCCCAGAAAATTTTCCCATATTCTAAAGATTTTTAATGAGTTATATAAAAATGTTAAGAATTATATTCAAATTATAGATAAAATGGAAATTTTTGAGATTAAAAATGGGTTATTTTAAATCAATTTCGGCAGTTTACCGTGTGACGAACCTGCCAGAACTGGGAACTGACACAGCCCGACAAATACTATAACTGGAACACGGGGAATATTCTGGGAGATTCTAGGGCGGAGTGGACACATGGGGTGTGTCTAATACCAGTTCGGGAAAATCCCTGACGGTGGAAACGGAAACTCAAAATTGGGAAACCTGGACTCCCTAAACACCCAAACTCCCTTAATGAGAAATTAATAATTCTTAAATAACAACGTGTTGGCACTATTGGTATTCCCGTACCATTATCCGAACACGTTAAACTACTGACATTGGCTGGCACGCGAACCGGTGCCCGGAAGCCAAACTGAAAACTAATACTACCCTGACCTCCATCATCATACCCGTGTCCTATAGACTCAATCCGGGGTGAAAACTCCTGACCAAATCCAAGTTATAACCATTACCGACTTAGATACTGATTTGAGTCCTTATTTGCATGTGTGCTATTAAAGCTGATTTCGTTGATTAAACACTCTTTAGCCGAGACTACTATTTACACTGTGAGTTTCACTTCCCCCACTTTTAAACTGTTTTACTGTTTTCTGGGGTGATTTGCATGTTACAAACTGTGTTAACTACACCAACTTGCTATGATGTGAATTATCTAACACACGATATTAGCCCCGATACAAGTGATTAACGTAAGCCGTGGGCAGTGGATAGTACTATTGGTCTGACAAACCCAGTTGCCCGCCGGACTGGTGCGGCCAGCAGCCAGGCAACTGCACGCGTCCTAACTAGGTTATGTTGTTAGACATAATTACCCGAGGGCATTAAACTGCACGTGATGCAGGTGGTGCGATTAAGTGTCTGTGTGACACAATACGATTAAAACAGTCTAGGTCTCACTTGTGACACTCGTGTAATTCCATCTATGAACCGTGATATGTGCAATTAAACATGTTGATACATTTTGAAACAAAACAACCAAACCAGTGGAACTCACCAGCAGCGTTAGCTTATTTTTTTTAAAACTAACATGCATTTCAGGTAAGACGAAACAGGAATAAGCATGTGCATGTGGGAGAATCTAGTAGGGGAAAATAGCATAATAAAAGCTATAATGGCTTGTAGTACCCCTTTTAATATATGGTTTGTAATGGGATAGTTCGAAGACGTTGTAACCGATGCTCCTGTTTTATGTAATGTAATGTTTTTAAATTATGAGGAGTGCCATGTGTCTGCCGCACCCCGCGATTGTCTTCCGCTGCGAGTCGGGGTGTGACAATCAAACGGGTAGAATATGTGTTCTAGCGAACCGGGTATTGAGAGCATGGAACGCGAAGTTATTAATCTCGAGTAATGGGTATAATCGTGGAAAATAATCCCACTAAAAAGTTATGGATTATTTGAGCTTAGGTGCTTAAACGTCAAAACGAGTCAAAATAAAGTAAAACGCAAACTGGGTAACAGGAGTGTAAACTATATGAACTATGGATCCGAGTAATGGATTACAACTTAGATATGTTAAAAATGAACCCCGAGCGATTGAAATGAGCTTGGATAGATTTGGATGTATATTGGGTGAAAATTAAACGTGTAGAGCTGACACGGCCGGATGGACACCTGACCCGGCCGGGGGAAGGTTGTAGGATCGTGTACGAACCCGAATGAGTCTATCAGAGGAGTTTTACTTCGTTTCAGGTGCGGAAAACAAGAAACAAAGGTAGACACAGCTTGTTCTTCACTTTAATACTCTTTCTGATTGATTTTACAGCTATTACATCCACAGGATAAACCGGCAGCACTTCGGTACAATATCCTGATTCCCCATCAAATGAAATGGTCACTAGCCTATTTATAGAGATTTTGATTCCCCATGAAAGTGCAATGTTCATTTCGTGGGAAATCAACATTTCGTGGGAAATCAACATTTCGTGGGAAATCAACTCTAAAACTCTATTTTCCTGAACTACGTGACTCGATCTAACATATCTAGTGTAAGACTCGATACAAGACAAAGTTGACAGATGTATGCACTAACAGACTCCCCCTCAGATGTTGACGAGTCTTCAGTGTCGAGTCTTTTCGTCTTCAGTCTTTATCAGTCTTTAGACTTTTCTTTTCAATCAACATCAACAGACTCCCCCTAACAATGTGCTGGCATTCCTTAAGTTCATCAGCATCATTTGCTTCAGAATCGTAGTCTGGCGTTCACAGATTCAAGATCTTTGCCTGGCTCACACTTTGTCCACTGAATCGAAACCTGGCTTAATCTCTATTCACAGCATCCTCAGGCATCAGAACCTGGCTCTTTAAACACAAGCTTCTCAGGGTTGATCAACCTGGCTCTACTAAAGATGTTCCAAGATCGTAACCTAGCTCTCGATCTGCTCAGGATTGTCACCTAGCTCAAACTTAAACCTGCATAATCTCTACCTCAAAGTAAATTTTACACATTTAACAATTCAATGTATGCACTAACACTAACTCTCCCTAAAAAATAACTCAATAATTTTGATGAACCACTTTAAAATTTGATCAAAACACATTTGATTTTCAAACACATACTTCTTTTTACAAAAATATCATCATGTTTAGCACTTGGAATTTTGAAAAACAGCTCTCCAACATCAGTTGTCGAAAATCTTTTTGGCTTTTTCAAAATTTATGCTGAAACACACCGAAAATCTTTTTGGATTTTTTAATGAAATGAAATGCAGTAAAGAAATATTTACAGACAATATTTTTGTGAGTTTTGTGTAAGAGAATCATATCAGTTCTTGACAAGTCACAAGTACCGTTGAGCTTAGTTACACATTAAGAATTAAACAATTCACTTAGATTGCCGATATACTGATCCACTTAAATTCTCACATAAATTTCAACTGATTCAGGATATGAGTTAGATGTTTTAAGGACTTAAACTCATTCATGTGTCCCACCTCTTGAATATACTCCCGTATCCATATCCCAATATTCAGTCTTACAGGTGAGTATACCACAGATGATATCTGTAAGGGAATAAATTATAGTACGAAACCGTGAGAGCTCAGGTCAGAACTTCCGTTCAGCAGAGAGATGACGGCTCGACTTTTGGTGTGTCCCCTTTAGAGGATCTTTTGTATTACAACAGCAATGACTATCAATTTTATTGTTTCATCAATTTGCTGAGGGCGGCGCTATTTTTCAAGGAAGCAGAAAGTATTCTCCGGGGACTAGGCCATTGCTTTCGCAAAATCAGAAGTCCCGGGATAATACCCCAGATATCACTGAGCATAAAGACCTAGTATCTCAGAAAGAGGGACCTTTCAAACGAGATTTCAGGGGTTACCTATATATCCAAGTAGTGTTCCCCACGAAATAAGCAAGTTTGAATTTAAATTTATATCCCGAAAAAGCTTACTAAATGTGTAAAAACCTATCGGCATATCATCAGTGAGACCGTTTAACGCTATTTAATCATTACATTTCTTTAGCATACTGTGACTGTCTACTGATGTACTATCATTTCCTCTTCTTTGACACAAAAACTCATTTTCATTTTATCATGTTTTTGACTTTTTCAAATTTTCTAATGTTTTTGGATTTTCAGAAATTTCTACTCCCCCTAAAATGCAAATACATTAAAGGAAATTTGAAAACAAACTATACACGAAAATTGACAACTGATATCAAATCGCTTCAATTCGCCATTCACTTGGCATAAACAATCAGAACTCCTCCTTACACAAAACTATTTTCTCATTATGATTTCAAAACACTTAAGTTTGTTTTAATCAAAATGATTTTTCCGAAAAATAAGTTTTGTCAATTTTACCACTTGTAAATTAGGGGTTTGGTTCATCACATTGTCTTTTAATACCACTTGTAAGTTTGATCCAATCAAGTTCAACCTAATGAACTTGATTAACCATTTGTAGGTGTAAACCTTCATCAACCAACTTGTAGGAATACCACATCTACACAAAATCATTTTACCAATAAAGATGCCGATTCCTGCTTCACACTTACCAACCTGGAAGCTCCGGTAAGTCACACTTATCCTGTAAAAATTCAACTATTTTTAAGATTCAATCACACAATCAATTACTAAGAAAGATGCCGATTCCTGATCCACGATTACAAACTTGGGATCTCCGGCAAGTCCAGATTTTTCAAGGAAAGAGAATTTCCACCCAAGTCTTACCAACCTTGGGTGTTTTCAACTCTTGTTCAGTAGGGTTATAGGTTGCCTTTTTAGTTGCATAAAAATCTTTAACCCCTTTCACTTTCCCATCAATCATTTTTCCAAAACTTTTCTTAACATTCCCATTGAATACTTTCTCAATATCAAATTCCTTCTGATCAGAAAAGAATTGATTTGAGATTTCAACTTTACCAACCTTTTGTTTAATCTTCTCAAACTTCAGTGATGGAAATTCATCATCATTCACTGAAGATATAGAATTTACCTCTTTTACCTCACCTTGTGACTCTTCTGGCTTTGTGGAACCAGAATCATTGCCAACTTTCTCTTCAGACTTCTTAACAACCCACACTTGGTTGTTCTTGGCTTTCTTTTTGTAAAAATTCTTTTTAGAACATTCACCAACCTCATAAGTTGAATTTTCAAACTTTTGAATTTTTCTGTTGGTGGTTCAACATCAACAACTATTTCTTTCAGTTTTTCAGAAATTCCCTGTTTAGTCTTAGCATTTTTCGGACAGTTCCATGCAATGTGACCAGCTTCATTGCATTTGAAACAGGTTCGAGTCTCTTTTGGATGAAACACTCCAGTTCCATTCCTCTTCTTCTCAGCAAGAAACTCCTGGTTTGATTGTTTCCAGAAAGGTTTCTTCTGTCCTTCTTCTGCACTTCCTCCTGAAACAAATTCTGTTTTTGTTTTAGAATTTTTCTCATTTTTATAATTTTCTGGTGGAATAAAACCTAATCCTTTCTTTTTGTAGCTACCATTATGGTTTGGTTTCTTTTGAAAACCAGAACAAGAATTGTAACCCTTTTTCTTGTTTAATCGTTGTTGTACTCTTGAAGTGTATTTTTTAGGTTTTCCAGTAAGATTTAAATCTTTTATTTCAGAAATCTTAATTTCTGTCATTTTGAAAACCTTTTTGATCATTTCAAATCTAACACTTTTTATTGGAAACTCTTTGTCAGAATATAATTTGTCAGAATCATTTAAAGTGTATGCAACTTCAAATGTTTCATCATCCAAATTTGCTTTTGATAACAAAAATTCTTTACTATAAGACCGTTTAACCAACGATTTTGGACTATTGACTGACGAACTTGAACCTCCAGACTCAGACTTTGACTCAGACTCCTCATCTGTATCCAACACCTGATCGACCACCTTTTTAATCAACTCAGACTCATGATCAGTGTCAGACAATGTAAAAATGACGTCAATATTTTCTGGTAATTCATCAGTTGTATCGGTTTTTAGCTTTATATTGACAGCCTTTTCAAGTTGCTCCTCGTTTGGTTTTCTGGGAGAATAACCTTCCCAGATCGGAGGCGGACACTTGTTATAGCTAACAGTCGGTTTCTTACCAGTATCCTTCTTCTTTGGCTTCTCATCCTGAAAAGCTTCCATACCTGCAACAGTCGGATAGATTCGATCAATAAGATAATCAGAACTAGAATAACTTTGTAATAAACGTCTGATTCTCTCATTTTCAATTCTCTCGGTCTCCAACTCTTGCTTCCACTTAGCACTCTCTTCGATGTAGAAGTTTATAGCTTTCTGTTTTGTCATCATCACAGCATTCATCATCGTTAGTGCTTGTTCTCTTTCAGAATTTGTCTTTTGAAGACCAGTTACTGTTTTGTTCAAGACATCATAAGATTCTTTCACATAGTTGATATTGAACAATAACTGTTCCTTCATTTTCTCAAACTCTGCCATCTTCTCATCTTTTGCTGCACATTCTTTGCAAGTCTCCAAACACTTCAAACAAGGCTTGACGATCTCCACAATCTTTTCAACTTCTATTATCTTCTCAACTTCAACAACTTTCTCAGCTTCAGTCACCTTTTCTGCTTCATCAACCTGCTCAGTCTCAACAATCTCCTCAGCAACACTGTTAACTTCAACATTCTGAACAACACTTTCAGACTTCATTTCTTGTTGTTCTTTTGCAGCTCGTTTTTCCTTCAGTTTCTCCAAGCGATCTGCAAAATAAAAATGAAAACTTTCAGGAGAAAGATGAGATTTTGCAATATTAATATGTTTTTCTTCCTCATCATCACTACTGTCATCTGTTAGCGACTGATCAAACTCTACAGATTTTTCAGAATTATCATCCGAAGAACTAGAATCAACTGGTGTTTGATAAAAAACAACTTCCTTTTCTGAACTTTCATCTGAGCTCTGTGAGCTTTCTTCAGATGCAACAGACTCTTTCTCTATATTCTTCACAGTCTCACCAATAGACTTCATCCATGTGGTAAACATATCTGGTTCTTTCACAATCTTTGCAATGAAAGCTTTAAAATCTCCTTTTTCATCTACAAACATATCCCAACTGAAACCTTCAGGTAACCTTTCGTCATCTTGATTGCTTAGGCATGCTTTGCTTTCGGGCGATATGTATTTGTTCCAGTTAAAATCCACCAAACATGCTCTCTTTGAATCCTCGATCACTTTTCTACCATGAGCCACCTGTGGTTCTTGCTATTGTTGCTGACCAACTTGCTGATATATGTCTTTCCGGTAGTAGTCATCTTTTCCGAACGGATTCTTTACATCACTAGCTTCTCTGTTCTTGCATTCCCTCTTGAAATGACCTTTCTCCCTGCATCGAAAACAAGTAACTTTAGATTTATCAAAACCTAAAGTAGAAACATGTGCATCAAGAAAGTCATTTCTTCCAATAATCAGCTTGAACTTTTCAGCTCTTCTCAGAACGCTAGCTAGACACCATTTGATGTCCACAAGTTCCATCTCTTCAGCGTCTATCTGATCGTAATCCTCTTTTGTGAGCATAGGATTTCCGATCCGCCCTGCTACCAAACCTTCATAAGATAGTAGCACAGAACCAAGTATAGCCATGTGATCTTTCGCAATCTCTTCAGAAAAACTTTGACCATCTAGAAGATTCAAGGCAATATTGCATTGTATCACATAACCACTTCCACTTTTCGTACTTTGAGAACTGAAGCTTGAAGTTGGACTCTTTGGATTAACGCTCGGGTATGAAGAGAAACCACTGCTGCTTTTAGGACTTTGATCAACCTTTTCTGAAGAATCTCCAGCACTAAACGCAGTTTGGATTTTCGGGCTTCTTTCAACTTCTGGAACACTGCCTTTGTAGTACATTTTTACATCCTGTTGACCACTTAGACTGTTCATCCTTGCGATCTTCTGCTGTTCCAAATCTTGACCTTCAATCTTCTCGATAAACTGAGAAATCGTTAACCCATCATAAACTCCAGTGTTCTTCAAAATTATCAAGTATGTGCCCCATTCCTTTTGTGGTAAAGCGTCAGCTAACTTGTCTACCCACTCTTCATGATCTTTTGTTATACTAAGCATCGACATGGATCGCACCAAGTGGCAGTATCTTTCAATCAGCTTCTTGGTATCTTCCCCGGGCAAACTCGTAAACAGATCAAATTCTTTCTTAAGCAGTGCTTTCTTGCTCTTGATCATATTCTCACTACCCTCAAACTTGACTCTAAGAGCATCCCAAATTGATTTTGATGTCTTGTCATGTTGAAGCAGTATAAAGATGTCTTCTTTGATTGCTTGCTGAAGCAGACTGATCATCATTTTTTCAGCTCTGTACATATCTCTTTCTTGATCACTAAACTCAGATATTGCTTTTTCAACTTGCAAATCAGTCCGTGGCAAGACATACTTCTTCAGAATACATTCCCATGATCTCAGATGGTTTGCCTGAACCCAGTTTTCAAATCTGTCTTTCCATCCGTAGTACTCTTCTATGCTCATCAGTTTCGGGGGCTTTTGTAACGTTCCGGTCTCGTTTTCCAAGTTCATATTCTGAGCAATGGAAGCCGGAGTAGTCGGAGTAGCAAATGCGTTGTAGAATTCAGAATCCATGTTTCGGCAACACGTTTTTCAAGACCACACAGTTTCAAGCGAAATAGCCTATCAACAGTTCAATCGAAATACCAAGCAACCCTTTTCAAGCGGAATCAATACTTTGCAGTTTCAAGCGAAATCTCGAAACAATTCACTTTCAAGCAGAATATCAAATTATCAACTTGGAGCGAAATCAGCAATATCCTGGAGCAGAATCTGAGATTTCGAGCGGAATCTCTCAGATTTTCAAGCTGAATAACAATCTATCACTTTTGGAGCGGAATAAGCACTGAAGTTGAAGCGGAAACACAATCAATGTTTGAGCGGAATCTCACTTTTGAAGCGGAAACAAATAAATTCGAGCGGAATCAAACAAGTAATATCGCAGTTTCGAGTGGAATTAATAAAATGCTCGTCCAAGCGGAATCACGTCGAAGATCTGTTTTGGTCATTTTTACTGCGAATATTGGTCTCAAACTTTCAAGGGTTTGTTAATATGTCTTTTTACACAGTCTGTGAGAAAATTATCCAATTTTAACCGTTAAAACTTTCTGAAATGATGAAAGAAGGTGTATAAGTAAGAAATCTCAATGAAATTCGGCTGTAATCTGCAGAACTCCTCTTCCTGAGTTCTGATACCAATTGTAGGATCGTGTACGAACCCGAATGAGTCTATCAAAGGAGTTTTACTTCGTTTCAGGTGCGGAAAACAAGAAACAAAGGTAGACACAGCTTGTTCTTCACTTTAATACTCTTTCTGATTGATTTTACAGCTATTACATCCATAGGATAAACCGGCAGCACTTCGATACAATATCCTGATTCCCCATCAAATGAAATGGTCACTAGCCTATTTATAGAGATTCTGATTCCCCATGAAAGTGCAATGTTCATTTCGTGGGAAATCAACATTTCGTGGGAAATCAACATTTCGTGGGAAATCAACTCTAAAACTCTATTTTCCTGAACTACGTGACTCGATCTAACATATCTAGTGTAAGACTCGATACAAGACAAAGTCGACAGATGTATGCACTAACAAAGGTTCTGCAAAGAAAGCATGTTTAGCTGATCCCGCCTGGTGGAAACCTGATCCGACTGGGGAAAGGGGCTGGAAAATATATATATTTTTTCTTGTGTTTAATTCTTATGTACAAATGCTTTGATTTCTAATCGTTTGAATGAAATTGTATGATAGGCAATGACGCACTTTAGTCCTCGGATGATGATCAAGCCATGTCAAGAACCGAACACTTCCTAAAAGTTCATTAGCTTTCATTCTTTTAGTCTCTTAAAAAAATACTAGTGGGCTTATATTTTGGATAAGGATTAATTCTAACTTGTAGTAGTTAACGTTTTTTAGTACTATCGCAAACGTAACTTTTTTTGTTTAAAATCGCTCGTTCAAGCGTTATGTTATATGTATAATTGGAGGGTCTTACAATGAGAAGAAGTAAATGATACCATGAGGGTAGGGATGTCCAGAATTCGTTTCGATTATTATGAATTCGAATTTGATTTAGTTCAAGTCCAGTAAATAGAATACGAATTTATAATTTTAAATTCGATTCAAAATTCGAATTAAAATAATACATATTTATTTATTATTATTATATATAATACATATATAACTTTTATTGAGCTATAGTATTAATTAATCTCTAAATGTATTCAAAAATATTAGAATAGTCCTTTACAAAACCCATTACAAAGCCCATAACTAAAAGGAATTTATTGCATATTTTAACTGAATTTGTATCAAAACAAATTTATTCCAATTTATCCTAATTCGATTTGAATTCAAACTTTTAATCGAATTAGAACCGAATTCGAATTGGGATTTTAATTCTTAATTGAATTCAAATCGAATAGCAAGAAAAAAATAAATTATTTGAAAAATTCGATTCCAGCAATTCGAAAATTCGATTCAATGAACACCCCTACATGAGGGTATATGTATGAAGGTTTGATTTTCAGCATACTAATATGAAACTCAAAGTTAAACCATACTTTCTTATTAATTAATATCTATTAATATCTATTAATAGACAAAGGGAAATGAATAGTTTACCTTGGTGGTTTCTTCTAATTGCCCTATTTGGGCGGTCATCCCACCTTTAAACGCGTGTACCTTTTCACATCAAGTAGGGAGAACTACAAGACTGAGAGGGAAAAGGGAAAAGGGAGAGAGAGATGAGGGTATGGCGGTGGCCGGAGGCTCACCATTGTGACACCACCACCACCATCGCAGTGGTGTTTCTAGGGTTTTAGATCTCCATATCACCGCCTTTTTCTCTCTCTCTACAAATCTCTCTGTCTCTCTCGACGGCCGGTTGTTCCGATTGATCTATTTTGGTGGTCACCCCGTGTCTTCCAGCTTTATACCTTAAAGAAGGGATAGGAGCAGTGACCGAAGGGTCACCGCTGGTGGATTCAAACCGTTTTGGCGGTGATGGTTTTCAAACCCGACGATGATGTTCGCTTGCTACCTGGTATGGCAACTCCGGTTGCAACCGTAGCGCCACTGAGCAGGTTCAACGACGATGATGATCCTTTCTGATCCGAGTCGATTTGTATAGATTTGATGCGTTTTTAATAAATATATGTGTGTAGTTTCTGCCTCTACAATTTTAAATGATACGGATGTGTATTGTTTGTTGAATCCATTAGTCTCTACTTCTTTATGAAGATCTTTCGCAAATATTGTCAACACCACAATGTTTTTTTGAATGATACGGATGTGTATGGGTTGTGAATGATCTGCAAAGAAGAAGATAAGTCAACTTAAAAAGTTCAATTTTGAATCCATTAGTTTGTTTTCTAAATCCGGTGAAATTGCCAAATTGGGTTGTTGATAGTGTTTCTGAATGGAGAATTCAAGGGGAGTATTTTGGACTGAGCTACGATAATTAATTATGTCTGGTTTTAATGGATTGTTTTAACCATTATGGCATTAGTGTTGATTTAATTATTAACTTTGCGTCTTATTAAACAAAGAAATATGAGGGTGTTGTGCAAATATATCAGATGTATTGTAAGATTGACCTTAGCCTCATATAAGAACTAATTCCATGTATGCTCAAGTGTTTTTGGGTTTTGGAGGCACATCCGAAAGGTACTTGAATAGTTGAATTTGTATATTATTTCCCTTTAGTTCTTTCTCTAATGGCGATGGGTGTGAACCCTTGGATTTGTGAATATGGACAACATTAATATCACTTGTAACTCACTGTCGTGCTTGAGTTATTCGATGATGATGAACTTACGTTCATCTAAGAGGCTCATGACTTTGTTTTCTGGGGTCAATGGTTTGTTTTTGTTGTTTCTTGAGTAAAATCCAATAACTCGTGTGATGATAGTTGACGTACACTTGATGTTGATGGCTTTGGAATGCTTTCTCGCACAGTAAATCTGTGTAGCTCCATTCAGTTGAAATTCAAGGACTTGGGATCGCAGCGATGATGACAATAAAAGGATTCCTATGTTCATTGTCTTGGCGTGGCAATCGTGTTGTTTGCAACCACAACAAGTTAGCAAATATGAGCCTTCGATTGCTTACATCGACTTCTTTTTATTCTTTTATAAAGTTACACTACATGTATATAGTAGAATGCTTTTGATTTGTTTTTTTTATTAAAAGCGCACACACATATACAGCAGAATGATTTTAATTTGATTTTTTTTATTAAAATCATGTTTCTTGACTTTTATACAAAACTAAGTGTACTTTTGTTTGGTGCAGAACTGCAGATAGTTGAAGATTTAGAAAGATCCTCTAGCTGTATAGCAACACCAGCAACAAAAAAAAAAGGTTTCAGTCATCTTCAATACCACAAAATACTACTTACAACCAATCAACTATATGTAATTAGGTATATTAGTAGTTCAAGCTAACTACCAAATTTACCCTCATTCTTTTTGGGGATATGAATGGTGGGTGTGCATATTTTGTTGATTGACTACTAAAAAAATATATAATCTTGAAAAGGGTAAAGCTGAAATTTATGTTCTCTATAGTGTGTTAATGCTATGCGGAAACACCCTTTTATTGTTTAGTCATCTTTTTCTGATCAGAAGTGATGATGGATGTGCGGATGGGGTATATTTTTGTAGTGCGTTAACCAAAGGTGTTCATAAACTGTTATTCTTGGTGACATATATATAGGTGGATATGGTTTTATTACGAAGATTGAACAAGAAAACACATGAGCAAGCCGGAAGAGCGAATCCCTTGTGGACTTACAAGGAACCTGGTGTGGGCTGGATGATGGGTTATTCTTTCTTGGTATGTTTTATCGGCCTTTTCGTATTGATTCCACTTCGAAAGGTATATCGCCTTAATCTTTCTTTTTTCGTACATGTCGTGGCAATTAGTGGATTATTAATCTTATAATCTAAGCATAATCAACCAGATTAAATGTGCAGTGTGCTTTAGGCTTTGAACGTACTGTGCTAACCATATCAAATTAATAGTATATACAAGATTACAACTTGATTAATTGAGTTGAATTTGGTCATCCGCAGGTTCTATTATTTGACTAAGTTAATATTTCCTGGATGACGAATGGGTTCCATACTCAAGGAGACGATATCACAAAGGACTTAAAATTAAACCTTTTAAATTCAAGCTTATTTAAAAAGTGTGTTATTTTGAACTGTTTGTCTATGACTGTAGGATCGTATACGGAACCAACCGAGTCTATCAGAAGAGCTATTACTGATTTGAACGGCGGAAACAGACAAATCAGGTTCAATTCAGCGATAATACACTTTAAACTGTCGATTTATATTGATAGAATGACGTTTACAACCTGATGACACTTCGGCAGCACTTCGTTGCAAACCGGAAGAACACACCTAGAACTATTATCTGATTTCGCCCCAAATGACCCTATATATAGGGTTCTGATTTCGCTCCAAATGACATGGTGTCATTTGGAGCGGAATTAACATGTTATTTTGGAGTGGAATCAGCAAGTTACATTTGGAGTGGAATCAGAAAATTACATTTGGAGTGGAATAAGAAAGTTAACTTTCGAGTGGAATTACTCCTAAATATTCTGATTCTTGGATTCCGTGCTCTATTCTATCTATCTCTAAACAAGACTCGATACAAGACATAGACGACAGACGGATGCACTAACAAACTCCCCCTCGGATGTTGACGGAGTCTTCAGTGTCGAGTCTTCGCATCTTCAGTCTTTATCAGTCTTTGGGCTTCTCTTTGAAGTATCTGACGCTGTAAGTATCCTCAATCTCTATCTTCTTTTCTCTTTTCATCACCAACATACCCCTTCCTTTAAATGTCTTCAGACTCCCCCTTTCGATATGCTGGGATCGCAACCTGGCTTGTTAAAATCACAAAGTTCTCAGGTATCAGAAACTGGCTCTTCCTCAAACCTGTACACTCTCTACCACAAACATAAGTTTTCTAATATTAAACTTTAACACACTCAGACACTACTTGTAAATATCACAAAAATGATCTAACATTTATAGTCTCTGATGAACAACTTGAAAAAAATATCATTTTCTTTACTTTCGATGATCACTTGTAAGATAGACTTTAACTTCTTTCACACACAACACTCCCAAACCAGTTCGTCAAGTTTAGCACTTGGAATTTTGAAAATCAGCTCTTCAACACCAGTTGTCGAAAATCTTTTTGGATTTTTTTTCAAAAATTTATGCTAAAACACACTAAAATCTTTTTGGGATTTTTGAATATAAAGAAATGCAGTAAAGAAATATTTACAAACAATATTTTTGTGAGTTTGTGTAAGAGGATCATATCAGTTTCTGAGACATATCACCAACACCGTTAAGCTTCATTTCATTTTAAGTTCTAAACAATTCACTTAGATTGTCAGTATACTTGTCCACTTAAATTTTCACACAAAGTTCAACTGTTTTGAGATACGAAATTAATGTCTTAAGCACTTAAACTCAATCGCGTGTCCCATCTCAGAATATACTCCCGTATCCAGATCCCAATATTCAGTCTTACAGGTGAGTATACCACAGATGATATCTGTAAGGAGTTATAAATTATGAAGAATCATGAGAGCTCAGGTCAGAACTACCGTTCAGCAGAGAGACCATGACTCAACTTTTGGGTATGTCCCCTTTAGAGGATCTTTTGTTACAACAGCAATGACTATCAATTTTATTGTTTCATCAATTTGCTGAGGGCGGCGCTATATTTCAAGCAAGCAGAAAGTATTCTCCGGGGACTAGGCCATTGCTTCCGCAAAATCAGAAGTCCCGGGATAATACCCCAGATATCACTGAGTATAAAGACCTAGTATCTCAGAAAGAGGGACCTTTCAAACAAGATTTCGGGGGTTACCCATATATCCGAGAGATGTTTCCCCACGATATAAGCAAGTTCGAACTTAGGTTTATATCTCGTCACAATCTACTAAATGAGCAAAAACCTACTGGCATATCCGCAGTGAGATTGTTTATCACTTTTTAACTTTCCAATTCTTTAGCATGTTGTGATCGTCCACTGATGTACTATCATTTCCTCTTTTATACAACAAAACTCATTTTTCATTTTATCATGTTTTTGTATTTTTCAAATTTTCTAATGTTTTTGGATTTTCTGAAATTTCTACTCCCCCTAAAATGCAAACACATTTAAAGAAAAAATTGAAAACAAACTATACAAGAAAAATGACAACTAATATCAAATCGCCTCAAATCGCCATCCACTTGACATAAACAATCAGAACTCCCCCTCATAACAAACTATTTTCTCATTTAGATTTCAAAACACTTAAGTTTGTTTTAATCAAAAATGATTTTTCCGGAAAATAAGTTTGTTTTTACCACTTGTAGGGGCATGGTTCATCATATTGTCTTTCAATCACTTGTATGAAAATTACATCAAGTTCAAATTAATGACCTTGAGTAATCACTATGTCAAAACAAACCTCTGTATCACTTATATGACGAACTTATCAAAGTAAATTTCAAGATAAATGCCGATACCTATACCACACTTACCAACCTGGGAGTTCCGGCATAGTCCTTCACCTGTAAACATTTCATCAATCTTTTAAAAATTTCCCAAAAACAAACTTAACAAGAATGATGCCGATTCCTGATCCACAATTACCAACTTGGGATCTCCGGCAAGTCCAGAGACTTACTGTTCATAGTATGAGCCATCCCAGTCACAAACCAGGGATGGTTCAACTTTATCTTTCTTCGTCTTCTTCTCATAGAACTCTTTAACCCCTTTGACTTTTCGATCAATCATTTTACCAAAAATATGTTTCACAGTGGGGTTAAAGGCCTTTTCAACATCGAAAACCTTTTTGTCATCATAAAATTGGTTTGAAATCTCAACTTTACCAATTTTCTTTTTATAGTTTTCAGTCCGAAGTGATGGAAAATTTTCATCATCCACAGTCAGAACTGATTTATCTCCTTTTGAAACAACCTGTGGCTCATCTGATTTTGTGGAATCAGATTCATCGCCAGAAGATAGCTCCTCTGATTTTGACCTATCAGAATCATCGCTAGAGCTACCGCCAGACTCTTTAATAACCCATTTCTGGTTGTCAGATTGAGCTCTTTTCTTGTAAAACTTGTTTGAACATTCACCAATTTCAAATTTTGAATTTTTAAACAATTTAGTTCTGTCAATTGGTGGTTCAAACTCAACCACTTTTTCTTTTAGTTTACGTGATACTCCCTGTTTTGATTGTATTGCCTTTGAACACTCTCTGGCAATATGTCCAACTTTGTTGCATTGGAAACAGGTTCTCGTATCTTTCTTCTGCTCAGCCATCTTCTTCATGTCATCTTGCTTCTTTGCAAGGAATTCACTGTTTGACTGCCTCCAGAATTCTTTCTTTTCTTCCTCATCTGCTGAGGTACCTGAAACAAATGCCATCTTTGATTTAAAATCACGAACATATCTTTCATTTTTCTGTTTTTCTGTTGGAATAAATCCAAGACCTTTCTTTTTGAAATTACGGTTAGGGTTTGGTTTCTTGTGAAAACCAGAACCAGAACTGTAACCTTTTTTCTTGTTTAATCTTTGTTGTACTCTTGAGGTGTATTTTTTAGGTTTATCAGTAAGATTTAAATCTTTTATTTCAGAAATGTTAATTTCTGTAAGTTTGAAAACCTTTTTTATCATCTCAGTTTTTACACCTCTTATTGGAAATTTCTCATCAGAATATAATTTGTCGGAATCATTCAATGTATATGCAACTTTGAATGTTTCGTCACTCAAATTAGATTTTGATAACAGGAATTCTTTGTTGTAAACCCTTTTGCCCTGTTTGTCGGATTGACTCGGATTGCTGGACTCAGACTTTGACTCCGACATAGACTCTGACTTTAACTCCTCTGTTTCATCTTTATCCAACACCTGATCGACCACCTTTTTTATTAACTCGGACTCATGATCAGTGTCAGATGATGTAAACGTAACATCAATATTTTCTGGCAAATTGACTGAGGACTCCGACTCCCACTGTAAATTTGTTGCTTTTTCTACTCTTTCCTGATTTGGATTTCTGGGCAAATATCCATTTTCTAGCGGGGGTGGACACTTGTTGTAACCGACATCTTGTTTCTTACCAGAATCCTTCTTGTCAGTCTTTTTCTTTGTGTCACTCTTCTTCTTGTTCTTCTTTTCTGGAGTCTTTTCTTCAGTCACTTTTCCATCATCATTCTTTTCTTCAGTTACTTCATTCTCTTCAAATGATTTCATGCCTTCAACAGTCGGATATATCCTGTCAATGACATAAGAAGTACATGAGTAACTTTTCAACAAACGATTAACTCTTTCAGTTTCGATTCTTTGCAATTCCAGTTTCTGTTCAAGAACAGCACACTTCTCAATGTAGTTGTTCACAACTTTTTGCTTTATCATGAAAGCTCCCTGAAGTGTCTTCATTGCTGTTGCTTGTTCTTCACTTGTTTGGTTGTATTGATTCATGGCTTTGTTCAGAACATCATAAGATTCCTTCAAACTGTTCAAGTTGTAAATCAGTGTGCTGTTCTGCTTCTTTATAGCTTCACAGTTTTCACACTTAACCGGAATCTTTTTAGCATCAACTTCTTCATCAACTTTGAACTTTGGAACTTCAACCTTTACTTTCCTTTTGATCACTGGAACTTCTTCATCGTCACTACTAACTGGTGTCTTTACCTTTTTCTTTTTCTTCTTAGCTTTCTCATCTTCACTGTCACTCTCTGCCATCGTTTTGAAATGAGCTGCCAAACTTCTTGACCAATATTAACTATCATCATCACTATCCTCTTCAACTCGAGCAACAAAAGCTGTTTGAGCTAAAGCTTGATCAAGACCATAATTATCCCATGTGAAATTTTCCCAGCTAAACCCTTCAGGTAACTTTTCGTCATCTTGATCTATTATCAAGGCACTACCATCAGCTCTCTTTGAAGAATCTTGATTAACCACACAAGCTCTCTTTCCAGAGTCTTCAATTACATTCCTTCCATGTGCAGTTTGTGCTTGATGTTGATGTTGTTGAGATGGTTGCTGAGCAACTTGATGGTAGATGGCTTTTCGGTAGTAATCATTGTTGTTGTTAAAAGGATTCTGAGCTCCACTTGCTTCGCGATTGGTGCACTCCCTCTTGAAGTGACCCTTTTCCCTGCAACGAAAACAAGTGACTTTAGATTTATCAAAACCTAAAGTAGAAACACCAGCCTCACGAAGATCATATCTTCCAGTGATTTGCTTGAATTTCTCAGCTCTCCTCAACACGCTGGCCAAGCACCATTTTATGTCCATCAGTTCCATCTCTTCAGCATCGATCTGATCGTAATCTTCCTTTGTCAGCATTGGATTCCCGATTCGACCTGCAACAAAACTACCATAAGATTCCAAAACAGTTCCCAATAAAGACATGCAACTCTTAGCAATTTCTACTGAATAATCTTCATCATTCTCCAGATTCAGTACAATGTTGCATTGTAGCTTCTTTCCACTCTTTGTTGCTGAAATGTTTGGATCAAATGATGGATATGAAGAAAAACTTGTGTTGCTGTTTGATCCTTTTGATGAACTACCAGATGAATCTTTTGCATTGAAACCAGTTTGGATTTTCGGTGACATGTTGGTGGATTTATCACTGACACCACCTTTGTAATAAAGACTAATGTCTTGTTCACCATCGAAATCTTTCATTCTTGAAACCTTTCTCTGTTCCATCTCCTGAGCTTCAATCTTTTCAATGAACTTGCTGAGTGTTAAACTGCTAAAACCTTTCTTGTTTCTAAGCATCATGAGATATGTGCCCCAAGTCTCGTGTGGCAAAGCATCAGCAAGCTTCTCGATCAACTCTTCATTATCTTTCTTAATGCTTAATCTCTTCATATTAGCTAGCAAATTGCAGTATCTTTCTATTATCTGCCTTGTGCTTTCATTTTTCAACCCACGAAACAGATCGAACTCTTTCTTCAAAAGTGATTTCTTGTTTTTGACCATCTCTTGACTCCCATGAAACTTCGATCTTAATTCTTTCCAGATTGAATAAGAAGTTCCATTATGTTGCAATAGAACCAAGATATCTTCTTTCACTGCTTGTTGTAGAAGACTTAGCATCATTTTCTCATTTTTATATTTCTTTCTAGCATCGGCACTTAGATCTTTAATAGGAACAACCTCTTCATCATCATTCATAGGTCGAATGTATTTCGTCTCGATACATTCCCAAGCATCTAAGTAATTTACTTGTACCCAGTTTTCAAACTTTTCTTCCCAACTTTTGTACTCTTCGATGTTCATGAGTTTAGGTGGCTTTTGCATAGTGCCCGTTTCATTTTCCAACATCGTATTATGTGCTAGAGTAATAGGAGTTACTGGGGTAGCGAATGCGTTGTAAAAATCCTCGTCCATGATTCGATGTCGAAATATCACAAACTCAGATTCTTCAAACGAGCTGGTAAACAAATCACCTTGAATCACCTGGTTCACAAAGACACGACCTTGATCCTTTGAAACCTTTGAATTCCAAACTGTGCGGACTAGAACTAACTTGTGCGACCAGGAGATTTAATGCGAACTGAACAATTTGGTTGACTTCGTGTGATATGTGATCAAAACTCCACGTGAACTGTAGACACTTATGAAACTCGTCTGACAACTGACAACGTATTAGGACAAGACTTTAATGGGTCAGACACTTTAGATGGGCCGATGATATACAAATAAGATTGGGCCGTACTAAAATGATTTTGTTATCTATTCAACGAAATACTACTATGGGCCAACTATACTTTTATAGTTCAAAACAGATTGGGCCGATTAGTTTCACCAACTACACATTTACACTGATATCAATTTTCTTTTAAATCATATGGCGACAATGATCAGATCCGAAAGCATCTCATTGGACCTCAATATGAGGCACATGCAAACTCAATTCAAATGTCTGTGCAATTATTGTTTCACATGCCCACTGACTTCACATGCATCTTCCATTTTTCAATGTATAGTATATCACATGGACTAGTAAATGGCCGACAAATTTAATACCACATGCAATTCTTTGAACAAAACCAACTGACTCTTTCACATGCAAACCGACAACGACTAAGATCCGATTAAAAATTCTTATGTTCTCGAGATATTTCACATGCAGTCATAAATGTTTCACACAAATCAATGCACTTTTCAAACTGTTCACACTTTAAAGCTGAATCACATTAGTTTTTAGGAGCGAAATCACGACAATACTTAGGAGCGGAATCACGACAACACTTAGGAGCGGAATTAGATTTAACTCAGGAGCGAAATTAGATTCATTCTTTGGAGCGGAATCACCCAATTAAAGTATTTGGAGCGGAATCTGATTTTTCGAACAGAATCTCGAGCTGAATCAGACCAATGAAACTAATCAGGAGCGGAATCAAGACCTATTTTCGAGCGGAATCAACTGTGACGTCATATTTCTCTCGAACATTTTCGAGTTGAATCACAAAAATGACCAGTTTTACTTCGAATTTGGACATGAAACTTTCAAGGCTTTGTTAACTATCAATTCCGAACACAGTGTGAAAATTTGAGCCGATATTAACCGTGAAATAATGTTCAATTTGAAAAGAAGGTGAAGAAAAACAGAAAACGCAGCTGAATTGGCAAGAGCTCTTCTTCCTGAGCTCTGATACCACTTGTAGGATCGTATACGGAACCAACCGAGTCTATCAGAAGAGCTATTACTGATTTGAATGGCGGAAACAGACAAATCAGGTTCAATTCAGCGATAATACACTTTAAACTGTCGATTTATATTGATAGAATGACGTTTACAACCTGATGACACTTCGGCAGCACTTCGTGGCTCACCTGAAGACAACACCTAGAACTATTATCTGATTTCGCCCCAAATGACCCTATATATAGGGTTCTGATTTCGCTCCAAATGACATGGTGTCATTTGGAGCGGAATTAACATGTTATTTTGGAGTGGAATCAGCAAGTTACATTTGGAGTGGAATCAGAAAATTACATTTGGAGTGGAATCAGAAAGTTAACTTTCGAGTGGAATTACTCCTAAATATTCTGATTCTTGGATTCCGAGCTCTATTCTATCTATCTCTAAACAAGACTCGATACAAGACATAGACGACAGACAGATGCACTAACAATGACGAAAACGTGAAAGGATTTGCAAAGTACTTCAAGTTTTGCATGGGGATTCTTTCAATGGTTCTTTACAAGAAAAGGGGATTGTAGATTTGTTCAGTTTATACTACATTTCGACAAAGGAAAGAAACTGTTAATACCTCACATTCAAAGAGAACGGCAAAGTTTAGCGTGCCGCAACGCGCACTGGTGTATAAACCTAGTTGGTTTTACAATGGAAGTCTCTCTCTCTCTCTCTCTCTCTATATATATATATATATATTTATATATATATAATTAGTGTCTATCTAAGTGCTTCATTCATTTGTTCATATGGTCATCCTCTTCTCCCGTTCGGTTAAGCTCATCCGTTGTGTTCATTTTTCGGGTGGATTAACATACATTTGTTACCAGCCTACAATGCACAAACTTCACAAAAAAATGGTGTAGACATGAAGAAGGTTTACTTTCGGTATCAAACTAGGCAACAACAAGAAGCTAGGATATAATGCCAAATGTTGTACTTTTTTTTATGAATAATATCATGTATTTTTTGTTATCGTATGATATAAGAAGCATATGTGTACCTTAATTTCTTTGGTTCTCCCTTCCTTTTTACAATATGTTAATCAAAGATAATAAAGTTATGGAATAAGTGTGAAAATGATCATGAATAATAAGAGTAAACATATATACATTATTTTAAAAAATCTATTTTTATCAAATTACAAATTGTTTATATTTAATAAATCGGTTTAGTTGACAGAGTTGTAAAAAGATGTATTTCATAAATCGGTTTAATTGCACTGGTGTAGATTGTTATGTTTTATACAACAGTATAACTCCTACGGGTTGTAAAAGATGTCATATACTACAACCTGTGCGTTTATTATATTGTTAGGTTTTATATAACGTTGTTTTCCAAAGAGTTTTAAAAGATAAATTAAAATATATGATTTAATTCACCGCTATTTAATTTATTAAAAAATGATGGGTTGTAAAATAGGTATGTAATACACTGGTGGGTTTTCACCGGTGTAAATTGTTAGATTTTATGTAACGGTGTGTCTCAAGGAGTTTTAAAAGATGTATTAAATATATATGATTTAATTAGCACCATCGTTTTAATCAAATAAATAAAACGTTTCATAGCAAATTGCGAGTTAAATATTATAGTGATGTTTAAGTGTTTTATGTTTAAGTTCTATAATGAACCGCTTTAGTTAAAAAATAAATTCCGCTCGAAAGTTTTTTTTATGCCAGTGACTTATGTTAGGATTCTATATTTACATCTTTCAATACAAAAATGTATATGATTATACAATAGTATAATGTTGATATAATATAAATGTATATCACTTATGTTAGGATCCTATAATGTTTAAGTGTTATTATCATTTAAGTTGACATAATGTTCTTTCTTTTTATCAATTTAAGATGTGACAACATTTAATGCAAAATATGTAGCTAAAGGAAGCAAGTTAGCAAGAAGTGAGACATATACTCAAAGAGAGACTACAAATGACTATTCATAAAGTTATTAGTGGGACACGAGTGGACAAGATCATGGGCGCATTATTCAATTCATGGCAAATATTAAGGATTGGAGTTTGGTAAACAAATGATAACCACTAAACCATCAGGTGTGGGTTTGGGAGAGGGAAAGAGTGCAGACGTGGAGGAGCCCCGACAGGGAACACCAATCCCTCCTCCCTTCGGTCCCACCTTCGGTGTCATAGGGGATTTCTCTCCGTTCTCCGTTCGTCCTGACGCTATATTCTTTGAAATCTGAAAATTTTGGCTATTGAATAACAACTATTTACTAAAAAATAATTGAACTTTTTTTTAATTTTAAATGCTATATAGCCCTCATTTTATACCCAAAAAATCACCACACTCTCCATCTTTTATATATTATTCTCTCACATTCATCTATATCTTTTCAAAAACTCACCACACTCTCCACCTTTTATATATTATTCTCTTCTTCATCTACATCTTTTAAAGAATAATTGCCATGAGTTCTTCATCGGACGAGGAAAATGCTAGGAATTTTTTTCTTAGCATGATATTTGAGACGGCTAAAATTATTGCCGAGATGTAAGAAGATGGTGAAGACATAGAAACTTTACAACTAAGAACGAGGGGCGTTGCGTTAAATAGAGATCGCCAATGTATATTATTTTTATACATTTTATTTTTTTAAAGTTTTGTTAGTTATTTATAGGATTGTTTAGAATATTTTATTAAACTTAGTTTTCAACCTATATTTAAGGTGCTCATGAACGTTTGGTTGGTGACTATTTTGCTGAAAACACAGTGACGAACAATTTAGGCGTGGGTTTCCAATGAGTCGAACATTGTTCACATTGCGCTACGATGATTTGGCTAATTATCATGACTTTTTCACATTGCGCTACGATGCTACAGGGAAAAGGGGTTTTACTATGTTTCAAAAATGCACTTCGGCACTTCGTCAATTAGCGTATGGCACTGCTAGTGATTCAGGGGATGAATATTTAAGGATGTCCGAGAGAATGAGTCAGGAGTGTTTGTATGAATTTTCCAAAGGTATTGTGAACCTGTTTAGCAAGCTCTATTTACGTAGGCTAACGAAGAAGGATATAGAAAAGTTTTATGCATTCCATGAAGAGACACATAGATTTCCTAGGATGCTAGGAAGCATTGATTGTACGCATTGGCGATGGCGTACTTGCCCTACTGCATGGCGCGGTCAATATATGCGTGGTGATATAGGTTATCCCTCAGTAATCTTAGAGGCCGCTTGCTCACAAAATTTATGGATTTGAACTGCCTTTTTTGGTGTTGTAGGTTCAAACAATAACTTAAACGTTCTTGCAAGATCTCATAGTTTCGACGATATCATTAGAGGTACGGGCCCTGATTGTTCTTTACTGTTCAATGGGGTGTCATACAAGCATAGGTATTACCTAGCCGACAGTATATACCAT
Source organism: Helianthus tuberosus (assembly GCA_030545235.1). Taxonomy (NCBI): domain Eukaryota; kingdom Viridiplantae; phylum Streptophyta; class Magnoliopsida; order Asterales; family Asteraceae; genus Helianthus; species Helianthus tuberosus. Next base: position 56,091,629 of record CM060402.1, read on the forward strand.
CCTATATGGCTATTGTTAAAACTATTCTTGAACCCCGTGATGAAAAAAGAAAAAAGTTTGCGAATTACCAAGAATCGGCAAGGAAAGATGTCAAACGGTTGTTTGGTGTGATAAAGGCAAAGTGGGGGATAATACAACAACCGACTCGTCCATTTGAACCAAAAAAATCGAGATACATTATGTGTGCTTGTTTAATACTTCATAACATGATTATTGAAGATGATGGTCGAGTAATATGCGAATACGATCCAAATGACATTCTCGAGAATGTTGAGCCGGTTGACGAGGAACAACAACAATCAAATTTGTGGGCGTTACGCAGTGAGCACGTGCATGAAAACCTATGTGTGGATTTAATAGACTGTATTTCGAATAACTTTTGTGTCAATTCCGTTGATTACGAGTAGTGGTTTTCGTAGGATTAGGCAAAATTTATTTTATGATATTAGTATGTAATTTGTGTTTTTTTTATTTGTTGTTTTCTAGAATTGTTATGCAAATTTGAATTTTCTTAAACATATTCGTATTTATTAAAAATAAAATACGTTAGACGAAAAAAATGTGTTTAAAAATAAATACACCAAGTAAAAAAATATTAAAAAATGGAAGGGGGAGAGGAAATCGCACCGCATGGTTGGGAAAGGATGATGAGGTGGAAGAGGAGGGTGATGTGGCGCTGATGTGTATCATACCCCATAATCTTAGATCTTGATTTCGAGTCTATCACACTTCGCAGGCTAAAACGATAGTTGTTGTTTTTTATTGTAAATGAAAGTTATTTTCGTTGGCCTTCTTCTAAATACATCTCTCCTACTACCCCCCCCCCCCCCTCCCCGTGCGCGCATAAGAGAAAAAGCGTAGACTCCACCTTTAAGTATGTGAGAGAAGAGGGGGAGAGGAATGCATTTAGTAACACCCCATTTGTATTATATAATCTTAAGTCTTGATAGAGAGTTATCACAAGTAACCCTTGTATAAAATCATATGTTGGTTATGGTGCACATGACAAGCCGTTTTTAGGACTCAACCGTAACTTGATACATATAGTAAATTAGTATTCTTAAATACAATCCGTAACTTGATTTTTTTTTGAACGACGATATTCTACAACAGGCGATAGGTATCGCACCCGCTTAACAGGCCCTCCATCCCACTCTGGCACAAGACTATGTTGTCTTAACCGGGCCCACGCTTGGTATCAGAGTTTGGCTTGGCGCTCCCCGAGAAAATTTCCAGCCCACCGGCATCCCTGGCAGTTGCATCTTCCACAAGAGTCAGGACTCTCTAGAGTAAATACACTGTAATAGAAAACTCGGGTGTGCTCCAGGATTCGAACTTGAGACCATAAGGTCCCAAGCCTTATCCCTTCATTGCATAACCACTGAGACAAGTCCCAGGGTTCCGTAACTTGATACATATAGTAATTAGTATTCTTAAATACAATAAAAACCCTTGTTTTGCAAGTCAAATCAATATCTCACATCAATGGACCTCATTACGGGTGATATCAAGTAACATTGGATCAATCCACTTAGGAATAGCTCAGTAGTGTAGTGAGTTAGAGTTATAATAGTAGAAGATTAGGAGTTCAATTCTTATAGTGTGTAAGTTTAGCCCTTAAAAAGGTAAGACCGGATCAATGATCATCAACGAAGCTGTCAAGTTGTTTTAGAGATATTTATAATCAATAAAATAAACCAGTGAATTATGCTCCTAAATGTGTACATCATATTCGACTGAGTAACCAAAATCATAATATAAAACTAAATTATGGATCCATTTTGTCATTTTTTTCAGTTTTTGGAAATAGATGAAAAAATTAATTCAATTTGTTTTTTTTTCATATTATTTTATGTAAATTATGTGAAATGCAAAAAGAAATAAGGTCGCTTATATATTATTATTTGCACATTTTAAACCAAAATAATAATAAAACTCTTATATATTGTACAAGAAACTGGAAGATTCAAGTGATTCTATGAGGAAAAAATACTAAATTTTCATTTAGTAAAGACTATACGTTCTGGAGGAACCTGCATAGCCACATTAGTTGGTTTCAACGGCACACACCGAAACATTGGCACCAGAGATTTTTTTTTAAAGACCAAAGAAACTTTTATTGCAGGTTTGCACCATCCGAACAACAATTGTTAACCAGAAAAATATTACAATAGGTTGACCTCTCGAAGACATCCCTCTAGCCCCACCGTCAAATGATTGATACGGTCGACCAATGCTTCTTCCACTCCCGTCATCTCATCAATGGCCTCTCTTAAAGTGTAAACGTAGTTTACAAGAGAGTCTTCAACCATTGATGACCTTCTCCCTTGTCGGTTGTTCCTGGAGTGCGATGAAGATGTTCCGCTAGTTCTGCTCGCCATTCTGAGAAAACAGACCGAAAAGAGTTTAATTTTATTGGAACGGGACCTCGGACACGGCCCCGCGCTCATTGAGCACGGCCCCGTGTTCGGATGTCTGCAGATTTTTGGAACAAGGAATCTTGGAGTTTCAAGTTATTTTCATGATTTTTAAAGCGATTTTAAGCGGAAATAACTTAAAACACTATTGTAGAACTTATTTTTAACAAGATTCCTTGAATAAAAATCTAACAAACATCACCATAGAGCTTGGAATCATGGTGATTTCAAGCTCTAATGGAGGTATTAAAAAAAATTGAAGAAGAAGGCAATGGATAAAAGTGGAAAAGACAAGATGGTTGTTGCGAACCTTCTTTAGAATATACCTAGCATGGTATGTGTGAAGATCCCAGCAAATCTTTGTCTTTGGAGTGGTCCAAATGTGAAGGAATCTTGCTGCCTTTATAGAAAAAGACAGCCCGCTGCACACGGCCCCGTGTCGGCTGGACACGGTCCCGTGTGCAGACAAGATCCTAACACATTTTTTCCGTATTCTGACAAAAAGTCAGACGGGAATCTTTTGGTGGACACGGGGGCGTGCTGACCTGGACACGGCCCCATGTCTAGAGGCTGTTTATGAAGTTTCGCCTATTTCTAGGGAATTTATCCGGATTGGGTGGTTCCTTACTGGACGGAACAACCCCGAAGTGCCTGAGATACCTTAATTGCTCTAGATTTAGACGAGAACGCAAGAGGTTGTCGGTAAGGGTGATTCCTATGCTAAATTCTTTCCTATCCACCAGAAATTATTTCTTAAATCTTGGTACATCTTATTGTTACCAGGATGCATGGTATACCTAGATTTATGGGCTTCTTCTAAGATTTTATTTCTTAACTCTCCCTGCTTAGGTACCCAAATTCGTTTCTTATGGAATCTCCAAATTCCATCTGCTCCTTGGTCTAATTCTTTTATCCGCCCTTTCATTCCTTCAGCAACATCTTGGATTGTTGTTTCCTAAACATCCTTTAATTGTTCCATAAAATCTAACTGTGGATTTAATCTAAGAGCACGAACTCGCTTTTGCTTTTCATGATACTTACAACTTAAGGCATCTGCAACTACGTTTGCCTTTCCTTCGTGATATTGGATATCACAGTCGTAGTCACTTAGGATTTCCATCCATCTTCTTTGCCTCATGTTTAATTCTTTTTGCCCAAAGATGTATCTTAAGCTCTTATGATCTGTATAGACAGTAAACTTACTTCCATACAAATAATGTCTCCAAATCTTAAGGGAAAAAATTATGGCTCCTAACTCTAAATCATGAGTTGTATAGTTTTCTTCGTGCTTTTTCAATTGCCTTGATGCATACGCAATTACCTTCTTGCGTTGCATAAGCACACATCCTAATCCTAGCTTTGAAGCATCACAGTATACTTCAAAATCTTGTGTTCCTTCCGGTAAGGATAAAATTGGAGCATTTGTTAACTTCTGCTTCAAAATCCTAAAGGCTTATTCTTGTTTAGGTCCCCATTCAAACTTAACTGCTTTACAGGTTAACTTAGTTAATGGTACAACTATTTTGGAAAAATCCTTAATAAACCGTCTATAATAACCGGCTAACCCTATAAAACTTCTAATTTCCATAGCTGATTGTGGAACCTTCCATTTAGTGATCGCTTCTATTTTAGCAGGATCTACATGAATACCTTTGTGATTCACCATGTGACCTAAGAATTGTACTTCCTGTAGCCAAAATTCACACTTCGAGAATTTGGCATAAAGCTTCTTTTTTCTTAATAGAGTTAAGAGTGCATGCAGGTGCTGACAGTGTTCATCCTGACTTTTGGAATAAATAAGTATATCATCAATGAAGACAATTACAAATTTATCCAAATACGGTTTACAGATTCTATTCATCATGTCCATAAATGCTGCAGGAGCATTTGTTAACCCAAAGGGCATGACTGTAAACTCGTAATGACCATACCTGGTCCTGAAAGCAGTTTTAGGTATGTCTTCTTCTTGTACCTTTAATTGATGATATCCGGAATGTAAATCTATCTTAGAAAAATATCTAGCTCCTTTAAGTTGATCGAATAGATCATCAATTCTAGGTAATGGGTATCGATTCTTAATTGTAACTTTATTCAAGTCCCTATAATCGATACACATTCGCATCGAACCATCTTTCTTCTTGACAAACAACCCTGGCGCTCCCCACGGGGAAGAACTAGGTTGTATGAATCCTTTGCTTAGTAATTCATCTAATTGCTTTTTCAATTCTAACATTTCTGTGGGTGCTAACCGATAAGGTGCCTTAGCTATCGGTGTAGTTCCAGGAATTAGATGAATTCTAAATTCGACTTCCCTATTAGGTGGTAATCCAGGTAGTTCTTCTGGGAATACCTCTGGATATTCTGATACTACTGGAATTTTTTTAAGTTCTTTACCCTTAGTGTTAATGATTACTGAAATCATATACACTATTCCTTGCTTTCGTTCATAATTAGCAACTTTCAATACTTAAATGAATTTTAGTGGCTTACGTGGCTGATCTCCTGTAATCACCACTAACTCTCCTGTGGATGTATGAATTTCTATGGAATTCTTATCACAAAGAATTCGAGCATGGTTGGCTACCAACCAATCCATTCCTAACACCACCTCGAATCCAGCTAAATTCATAGGTAACAGGTTTGCCGAAAATTTATGACCTAATAGTTCTATCTTTATATTTTGCAAAACCTTATCTATGTTAACGAAATTTCCATCTGCCGTTTCGACTGTAAAAATCTGCCTAAGTCTGGTTAAGGATAAGTTAAGTGCTTGGCAGAACGAAGTATTTATAAAACTTTGGTTTGCACCAGAGTCAAATAATACTTTTGCATAAACGTTGTGAACTAGGAACGTACCAGCTATCACATCAGGAATTAGCTCTGCTTCCTGAGTAGTTAACTGAAAGGCTCTTACATTCTTCTTGGTAGTTCCTTCTGCAGGTTTGGTTTTGTTATCAGCTGGTTTGACCAATTTTGGGCAGTCTGGCGTAATATGTCCAGCTTCTCCACAGTTGTAACAGACTGTGGTTTTCTTCTTCCTGCAGTCTTCTTCTTGATGCCCCGGAATTTTGCAAAAATTGCAATATCCCTTGCATCTTCCAAAATGCTTCCTTTTACAGGAATTGCAAAATGGAACAGTGGAAGATTGCCCAGTTCCTCTTCTCTTGAAATTACTTCTATTACCCATACGGAATCCTTGGGTAATCTTTTGGGCTACTTCCTTCTTCCGGTTTTCTTCTCTTGTGTGTACCAGTTCGTCAGTCAGAGTGTTAGCTAACTCTACCGCATCATCAATCGTGCAGGGTCTCGCAGCCTTGACAATATTACGAATCTCGCTAATTAATCCCCAAATGTAGCGAGATATAAGTAACGGTTCTGGCGAAGCCAGGGTTGGTACCACTCTAGCGTATTCGAAGAATGTCGAAGTATACCCTCGACAATCAACGCCTACCATCTGATGATTTAGGAATTTATTGGTCATTTGCTCCTTTTCGTACTCGGGACATAATTTTCTTTCTACAAGACTTTTAAATTCTTCCCAGTTCATAGCATATGCCACAGTTCTTCCTTTAGCTTGTAGAACTGTATTCCACCATTCTAGCGCCCCTTCTTTGAAAAGATGCGACGCATACATGACCTTGTCGTCCTCAGCACATTTACTTATCATAATTACTGCCTCGGTTTTCTCTAACCAACGCAGTGCAGCAGTTGCCCCTTCGTTACCTGCAAACTCAGCCGGTTTACAGGCAAGAAACTCCTTGTAAGTGCAACCAGGTGTTGCAGCTTTCATTTTCTTAAGGAATGGAGCTTGTATCCCTTCGTTGTCGTTATTAATATGGTTGCCACCTCCGTTTATACTATTACTAAAATTGTCACTTTATGTGCGTTTACTAGGAATAATTTGTTGAGGTTCAACAGGTTTCTGGGCAGCAGCCAGGATTGCGGGGATAGCATTGGCTATTCCTTGACCAACGATATTCTCGATATCTTGCCTATTCAGAAATTGATCCTCATGATTGTGCTCAGATTGGTTACCCTCGTTAACTTGTTCATTACCAGCGTTTGCCATCTGGTAATTTATATAATTAATTAGCATAAAATAATTAAACAAAACAAAATAATCGCACATAATCACATTTAACACGTATAGCCAAAATTGTCGATTTCTCAACTTCCATTTTTATATATTATATTATGCATCCGTACACAGTGTTATCTTACAAAAGTTTTTATTTTTTTTTTATTTTTTTTAGGTTATTATACATACTTATATTTTTATTTCTATTATTATTATACAAACATAGTTTCACAACCACACCCCCCCTAGTCCGCTAGTCTTTCAGAAATGATGTTCCCTTTCATCGTATTTCCAGGAGATTTGTTCTCCTATCTCCCGAATCTTATTCCATGCATCCATTAGTTCTTCGCCAAAATGGTGAAGTTCAGCTAAGTTTTCATTACTCATTGGTGGGTTTGGTGCAGGTTCTGGGTCGAACTGAGGGAAAAAGGTATAGGGATTATTTAGAAGGTTTTAGAATTGCCAATCGTTGGTCCACCATTCGTCCATTCCTTGTGGTTGGGTGTGGATCAAAGGTTCTGGGATGGCTGGTTCCAAGTTTATTGGAAGTTGGGTTTCAGCAGGATAAGTAAAAAGGTTTTCATTGACAGGCTTAAGGGTATCACAGCTTGCCAGTATGAAATCTAGTTCTTCCTGTAACATCATTTCCTTGGTTTGCTTGGAGCTTTCCCCAATTTCCATTCCCCCTTGTCTAAAACTTTCCCCGATCTCAATCCCTTTTCCTTTATCCATGGGATTTTCTATCTTGGGAATTTTCCTAGTTGCTGGTTTTCTTCTGTGCACACGTCTCCAACCCACAAATCTTCTTCTTTTCTTAGGTTTTGATTTTTCCGGAGGTGGAGCTTGAAATTCCATAGGTTCTTCCACATCGGCCAAGTAACCAGTAAAATCTTTGGAAACTTCCACTTTTACGGGATAGAGATTGAGATTTTCTAGAGCTTCAGATAATTCATTCATGCTGTTTAGCATTTACAAACTTTTAGTTTAAAATTTTGGTAAATTAATTTTCACAGAATCCTAAAAATAGAATCAGAATTTTAATATTAATTACAATTATTTAATAAACCATTTTATTGAAACAAAATATTTATTTTTAGTACAACTAATATTATTTTAAAGTTTCTAGCTAATAGATAATATGGGTGCTAATACTGGGTCAAGGTGTTGGTAATTTAAAGGTCAGCATTTACTGCTACTGTAGCTAACATATAAAGATTTGCCCATTTTTCATCTAATTTATCTTCCCATGGTGGGTTGTTGTCTATTTCCTGGGTCTCTTTTATTATCACTTCTTCGGTTTGTAACTTCCTCATTTTCTCTTGACTTTTTCTAATAATAAAACTTCTTTTACTAGGGGAAAGTGGTTTCTCATACTCTGCCTTTCGAACAAATATTCCCTCCTCAGTGTCTGCTGAGTATCTTGAGGAATTTGATTGGGATGAGGATCCCTTATCTTTTGGTACACTATCTAATTTAAGATAGATATCCGACATTCTCTGCTTACCCATACTGTAACTAACAAGTAGTCAGTTAATAAAGCACATAATCACAAAATGGTAATCAGGAAAATTAAGTATATTTAAATACTTAAAAGGCTTAAATCAGTGGCTGTTTCAGTTGCTCTGATACCACCTTTTCCTGTCACGGCCCCAGCCCCGGTTTTTACCCGGTCAGGAGCCGCGGGACAGGAACCCGTGGTATCTATGATGCGACAGCGGAAGATTTTACAGGATCTTTTTAAAACTCAAAATGCCCGATTATTTTATTTCATAACGCGGGATAAACCCCGGTAATTTACAATAGAGGAATTTCACAAGTAAATTCCCTGATTTATTAAAACATGTTTATTCATTTTAATTGAGCCACCTCTTCAAGCTTGTTAGTGCTCCGTAGCACGTTTTCCTTGAATTACAGCAGGTCGCCTGAAACATGTTTTAAAAATATTTTATCAGCGGGGAAATGCTGGCGAGTCATTCAAGTATGTAAAACGACACATTAGTTATTAATTACAGCATAAGAGCGATTACAATGGCTTCTATCTTATTTTTTTATCTGGCGCCGTGTCACCTGGTGACGATGGTCATACCACTATTGGGTCTTTCCCCAAGTAGTGACGTTTATCACTGTTAGGATTTATTAGCCTAACCCGTGAGAAATTAGTAATGTGCACAATACTCCACTAGCCAGTGATTAAGATAACCACGACTTACTCCCTGTAATTATAACATTTAAAAATGGAGTATTGTAAAATACTTTTGATAAAAAAGAGAATGACTCACATTGCAAATTTATACGGGCAGAGTTTAGCCTACTGATTAGCCTTGTAACCTAAATTTAAATAACATGCACACGAACTAGGTCAGTAACTAATACAGCATTTACGATAACTCACGAGATTAAACCCTCACAACGAATGACAAAGTGCGATACTTAAACATCCATCGAATTCACGACGAATGACAAAGCATAACCCTAAGGTGGGCAGCACTTAAACATCCATTGGATAGTTTCAATCGATCGGACATTGAATCGTAGCAGAGATCGAGTTAATACCATGTATCGTAGCAGCGCCTCGCTATTAGAATTGAATTTTCGACTTCAGAGCAGTGTAATTCGAGTTTTGAACTGAATTTTCGACATCAGCGGGCACGGCCCGTGCTGAGTTCTGCAGAAGCTGAAAAATTAAGAAAAATCCTAAAAAAATAGAAAAATAAGAAAAAATGATTAGGCCGTTGATTCCTAACTTTATTAAAATCCTTGTGTCCCCGGCAACGGCGCCAAAAAACTTGATGTGCGTGTGGTGTTATAGATTTTTTTGTATATTTTAAGCCCTTTAACACTTTTTAGCCAAGTTTTAAATTTATAAAACACGATATTTACTAACACTAAACACACATATGGGCAAGCGCACCCATCGTGAGTGTAGTATAGTATTGGTAAGATACCGAGGTCGTCCAAGGACACAAGAGCTTTTAGTACCGGTTTATCCTCAACGTCTAGTCAAATCAAAAGTTTAGAAAAAGGTTTTTAAACAAGAAAAATAAAACTAACTAAAATACTGAAAAATAAAATAAAATAAAAAACAGATAGACAAGATGAATCACTTGGATCCGACTCGTATTTAGTGTAACCTTTGATTATTTCCGCACTTTTGCACTTTTTAAGAGATTATCTTAGTTATTGTAGTAGGCCCCTCTTCTGAAGGTGACGTTACCCTCAACCCAGTAGTTTGAGTCAGCAAGGATACAATCCTAAAGGGTTAGATTATTGAAAGATAATTAATTAAGTTATTAATGCATATTATGGTAGGCCCCTCTTCTGAAGGTGACGTTACCCTCGGCTAAGTAGTCTGAGTCAGCAAGGATACAGTCCTAAGTAGTCGGGTTAAAGTATTAATAGTATACATATGAGGGGATCAAGGAGTTCGGACCCCCGCCATCCAATACCAGTGGGTATTGAAGGAGGTCCTACTAAAGTTGACCCAGGTCCTTGCAGGATCTATACACTGAACAAGGTAAGACTCTTACCAAACCGTTCCCTTAACCCTCGACCAGGTAGCCAACATACCTCCATATAGACCGTGGAGATATGAATGGTGAAAATCTTTTATTTTATATAGACAGTAAAATAATGCCAAGACACCACGGACAAACGATAAGGAAGACTCACCTTCAACATAAGAAACTAGTTATTAAAGTCATTAATACAGAACCAAATAAAAAGTGTGAAAAGATTAAAAATAAAAAATATTACACTAAACACTTGTCTTCACCAAGTGATGTAAGATACTTAGGCAAACATGGCCTTTGATTGTCAAGATCTCTTACGATCAATCTTGGATCCCGAGACTACTCACGCACTCTATGATGGATGATAGTGGTGGATGTGGGTTGTGATGGTGGTGGTGGGTGGGTGAAGTGTGAGAGAGGTGGTTTGCCAAGGGATGGTTTGCAAGTGAGCCAAGCACCTTTATTTATAGTCTGTACAGAAGCCCGGACACGGCCCCGTGTCCATTGGGCACGGCCCCGTGTCCACCCATCTTCTCTTTCTTCATTAAATGCAGTTTGTCTGCATTAGTTGACCACACCCCCGTGTCCGCTGGGCACGACCCCGTGTGCAGAAGTGTATCTGTACTATCAAGATTTTCCTAGATTCTACAAATCTTTGAGTTGACCACGGCCCCGTGTCCGCTGGACACGCCCCCGTGGTGGGTGATAGAAGCTTCTACAACTTTATCTTTTCTGCAGACACTTGGGCACGCCCCCGTGCTCAGTGAGCACGGGGCGTGTTCAGCCATCTGTTCTCTTGTTTTTGCTTTGGAGGATGCTGTTGAGGGGTCGGGCATGCCACTTTTATTCCTTTTCTTGTATTTATGCTGGATTTGGCTGCATTTTTGCTTCTTTTGTTCAATTAAGCTCTTTTAACCCTGAAAATACAAAAGGAAGACAAAAGCACACTTTTTCCAACATTAGTACTAAAAAAGGGTTAGTTTTATGCCTCATTTGATGTAATTTATATGTTGCATTTTGCACACATCAAATACCCCCACACTTGAATCTTTGCTTGTCCTCAAGCAAAACTCTTTATTTTGTGGGTTACACACCCAAATGGAATGGGCAGAAGAGAAGGTTTTGGGCTTGTCATAGAGTGTCGGGATTTCCAAGATTCTTTATCAGGTTTTATTTTTATTTATTTACAATCCTATTCATCATGATTTATTTAAAACTTTTCATAAGAGAAATTATTTATTAGGGCATAACATGCCTCTTTAAAATTCCATTTATATACAAGTTCACATACCTCACGGGGGATCACTCAACACTCGGCCAAATATGTATTTTTGTGAAACACTCGAGAGCGGCATGGAACTTACTCCTACCATAAGCTTGCCAAGTAATCAATCCTCCTCCTTTTTTACTAAAAACCTTTGTAAATATCAAGAGGACTTTTGGGGGAAGGGTTAGGATTGGGTTAAAGGTAGGTGGTTGGGTTAGTGGTTAGTAGAAAAGGGCGAAAGGCGTAAAAAAAAAAACTTCGGTTTTTGTAAGACTTTTTATTTTTGTAACTTTTTATTTTGATGAAGAAATTCTTCAAACAAAATTCTTTTTGATAAACTTGTTTGTTTATTTCTTTTGGCTTCATCATCAATTTTTTTTTTTTTTTTTTTATAAGGAAGTCATAAGAAAAACCGAGCTTTGTTACTAAAATAAAGGGTTTAAAATGAAAAAGGGTTTTGGTGGGTAAAAAGGGTGTTTGATTTGGGTTAAGAAATGAAAATGTTTATGCTCAAAGGGGTTAACTAGGGGGATTTTGGGTAGGTGGTAAAAAAAAGAAAATTAATGGTGTTGAAATAAAAAGGGTTAGTCCTAATGCCTCCATCATTTACTTACTTGGGTTTAAGTTGGTAAGGACCGGGAATGTATTGTCGTGGCAAGTTCTAGAGTCGTAAGAACCAAGCGGCTATTCACACAAGAAACGAAAAATGAGCATTTAGTTTAAAGATGTGTATTTGTATGCTCAATAAAGGCTCAAAACTCACTTTTTGTGGGAATGGGTTTTTATGTGATCAAGTATATATAATCAAATTTTAACTAGATTTGTCATGCCGTTTCGTAATTTTCTTATGTTGGTTCTTTTTATCACGACACTATCGGTTGTAAATTTGTAAAAATATCACCTTTTTTAGAACTTGTAATTCCCAAATTAAACCAAGACAAGTAAAAAAAATGAAAAAAAAAATTTTGAAAAAAAATTGGGGTGTTTAGCGGTTCCAATAGAGTTTTGTGTAATGCTTGTAATTAGGACTTGCAAAATTCAAGGTTTTAGCATCCCCCCCACACTTAAATTACACATTGTCCTCAATGTGTCCCAAAAATAAGTTTTTAGGTTGATTGAATGTGTAATAAGATGTGAAATAGCAAAATTTTATGTTACTGGGCGTCTGGACACGGCCCCGTGGTGTCCGGGCATGGCCCCGTGTTCAGATTGCCAGTAACAGAAAATAAAACAAAGTAACAGAAGGCTGGACACGGGGGCGTGTTCAGTGAGCACGCCCCGTGTCCAGGTACCTGAACTGGGCATTTTTTCTGCAGATGGTTGAGCACGGGGCGTGTTGGATGAGCACGGCCCCGTGCTGAACTTGCTGTAACGAAGAAAAATCTGCGGGTGGCCCTGTTTTTGTGCATGGGGTGCTGGTGCAAGTTTCCCTTGGTGTCCTTCACCATCCCGAGTGTGTTTTATTCCTGAAAATTAAAACTAAACTAGAAAGCATAAAAACTAATCTAAACTAAACTAGGGATAGTTCCGCGGAATGCCTCCGTGGTGCGCCACGTATATAAGGGTCCTTGGCTAGACCCAAAGTCAGTCATATGTTACCCAAGTGGGATGTCTTGCATCCCATGTTGCACCGTCGGAGAGCATCATCCAAACTTGAGTCTATGACCTTCATGTAATTGACCGGGTCATCGTCTTCTACTCTCTTGCCAACTCCAAACTTCATTTCCTTGTCCCCAACCCTTAATGTTAGTGTCCCACCATTCATGTCTACCACTGCGTGGGCCTTGGCTAGGAATGGCCTACCTAAGATGAGTGGTACTTCGGTATCTTCCTCCATATCTAGTATGACAAAGTCGGCTGGGAAGACAAATTCGCCGACTTTAACCAATAGATTTTCAGCGACACCTTGTGGATATTTGACCGACCTATCGGCGAGTTGTATGCTCATTTTCGTAGGGCTTGTTTTCCCTAGGCCGAGTCGGTCGAACATTTATGCGGGCATGAGGTTGATGCTAGCCCCGAGGTCGGCTAGTGCATTGCGAATGGGAGATTCCCCAATCGAACAAAGGATTGTGAAGCTTCCAGGATCAATCTTCTTTTGCGGGAGTTTGTTGAGTAGCAAGGCGGAGCATTCTTAACTTAAATTAACTAATTGCAATGATTCGATTTTCCTTTTGTGAGTGAGGAAGTCCCTCGTAAATTTTGAATATTTAGGCATTTGGGTTAGGACTTCAACAAATGGAATATTGACATGCAATTGTTTTAGTAAATTTATGAATTTTGTGAATTGCTCATCGGTCTTTTGGCGAATTAACCGACCGGGGTGTGGAACCAGAGGATTCTTGGGGGGCTCTTGATTTGGTTTAGGAGCTGCTTCATGTTCGGCCGTCGGTGGAGTCGCAGTTTGACTAGATCGGCTCTTTTCAACTGGGGGTAGCGGAGCCTCCTCGGGACCCACGGTGCGGTTTCTCAATGTAATGAGATGTACTTGTGCCTTTGGGTTGGTTTCGGTATTGCTGGATAATGCACCTTGTGGTCTCTCGGACATATTTTGAGCCAACAGATTTATTTGTTTTTCAATGTTTTGAATACTAGCTTGTTAATTTCTAAAATTTGATTCCAGTTGTTGAAATCGATCCGAGTTTTTCTTTTCGGAGTCAGAGATGAGGCGAGATATAGTATCTTCAAGCCTCTCTCGCCCCCTTGTTGTTGTTGAGAGAAATTTTGCGACTCGTTTCTTGGTTGTTGAAAGTTTGTTCATTAGTTTAGATTTTGTTGGTTAATACTATTGTCGGGTTCTCTCCAACCAAGGTTAGGGTGGTTACGCCATCCTTGGTTGTAGGTACCCGTTGGAGGACCTGACGGCCTAGGTCTATTATCAATGTAGTTTACCGATTCTGTTTGATTATCCATTTCTTTCATACAACTCCAATTTTCATGCGGCCCACCACACCCCTCGCAAGCCATAACCGAGGCTGTTTTTGCCATTTCTAATTTTTTTTTATTTTTGAAGAAAGGGCCTCAATTTGGGCTTGCAAGGAGGTGCTTTCATCAACCTTATGGGCGCCCGGGGCAATGGATTTGTTGCCTCGGGGAGTGTGCCACTGAAAATTGGTTTGAGCAATTTCCTCAATTTGATTATAAATTTCATTTGGGCGACGATTACCTAAAAGTCCCCCGGAGCTAGAGTCAAGTGTTTGTCTTGTGTGTGACAACAATCCATTGTAGAAAGTGGAAACTTGTTGCCACACTGCAAGACCATGATGAGGACACTTTCTCAGTAGCTCCTTGAACCTTTCCCAAGTTTCATATAAGGATTCCCAGTCCTCTTGTGAGTATGTATTAATTTCAGTCATTAATTTAGCCGTTTTAGCAGGAGGGAAATACTTATATAGAAACTTTTGGGCCAGTTCATCCCAGGTGTTTACCGAGCCAACTAGGAGGGTATTAAGCCAAGCCTTAGCTCGGTCTTTTAATGAAAATGGGAACATTCGAAGGCGGATGGCGTCGTTTGATGCTCCATTGATCCGACACGTATAACATATTTCTAGGAAATTAGTGATATGCAAATGGGGATCTTCGTCCGCAAGCCCATGGAAGGTTGCGAAATTTTGGAGCATTTGTATCAAATGAGGTCGAAGTTCGAAGTTGTTGGCCTCGACATTTGGTACATTGATAGCGGCGCCAAGATTACCCACGGTGGGTCGTAGGTAATCCATGAGGGTACGTTGATCCGCCATTGGAAGTGGGTCCCCCGAAACTTTCTCTTGGTTTTTAGCTTTAAGTCTTTTTCGGAGAAAGCGTTCGGGTTCTTCTAGAGGTTCTTTTATGTCTCTACTAGAACTGGAGCTCATACACTACGTAGAAAGTTCAGATGTGGCGCCTGGGTTCCAAGTCCTACAATAAAAACAGAAAAGAAAGTTGGTCAGAAAGTTCACCACGGCCCCGTGCTCAGGTGAACACGGCCCGTGGTCGGAGATACAGTAGTTGTTTGATGTGTGCACTGGGTGTTATATAATTGATGTGCGTGTGGTTTTATAGATTTTTTTGTATATTTTAAGCCCTTTAACACTTTTTAGCCAAGTTTTAAATTTATAAAACACGATATTTACTAACACTAAACACACATATGGGCAAGTGCACCCATCGTGAACGTAGTATAGTGTTGGTAAGATACCGAGGTCGTCCAAGGACACAAGAGCTTTTAAGAATTATCGGGCACGATGGGTGCACTTGCCCATATGTGTGTTTAGTGTTAGTAAATATCGTGTTTTATAAATTTAAAACTTGGCTAAAAAGTGTTAAAGGGCTTAAAATATACAAAAAAATCTATAACACCACACGCACATCAACCATCCGGAACCTCCATAAAAGGTATTGCCGACATACCCCTCAAGCCTTTAGGGCAACTAACCCTTGATGTCCGTTTCAGTGAAGGCAAAATGGAAAGAGTTCAACCTCTCACTTTTGTGGTCATCAATATACCTTCCAACTATGATGTCATCATAGGAAGGCCAGGGCAATGTGCATTCTATATAGCTGTCTTAGTTGGTCATGGCATGGTGAAGTTCCCTACCGAGAGAGGGATTGCAACCATTCAACCTACTCAAGAAGCTTACATGGTTGAAGGAGAAAGTCCAAGAAATGAAGACGACAAGCAAGGGCTGATTATAAACCCCAAATATCCTAAACAAAGGATACGGGTTAATCCAAGCCTTTCTCAAGAAACCCTCTCGTACCTTGAAAAGCTGCTAGTACACTATAGCGATATCTTTGCTTGGTGCCCGGAAGACATGACGGGTATCCCTCGAAGCATTGCTGAACATGAGCTGAGGATACCACCCGAAGTCAAGCCTGTTGTCCAGAAAAAGCGAAGTCTAGCACCCGAAAGAAGCTTGGCAGCATGCCAGGAGGTTGAAAAGCTTGTCTCAGCTGGAATTCTCCGAGAAGTCAAGTATCAATCCTGGGTTGCAAACCCAGCCATGGTTCGAAAGCCCGATAATTCTTGGAGAATGTGCATTGAATTCAAGGACTTGAACAAGGCTTGTCCCAAAGATTGTTACCTGTTGCCAGAAATTGACCTTAAGGTTGATTCCCTCACTGGTTACCCTTTCAAATATTTTCTTGATTCCTACAAGGGTTACCATCAAATTCTTATGAAAGAAGAGGATGAAGAAAAGACCTCCTTTCACACAGACAAATGTATCTTTTGCTATCAAAAGATGCCCTTTAGCCTCAAGAATGCGGGTGCAACCTACCAACGCCTAGTTGACAAGGCCTTTGCCAGCCAAATTGGCAAAAACATGGAAGCATATGTCGATGATTTGGTAATCAAAAGCAAAACAGAATACCAAATGCTTGATGACATACAAGAAACTTTCCAAAACCTAAGTAAGGTTAACATGAAACTCAATCCCGAAAAATGTTCATTTGGGTTTGAAGAAGGAAAGTTCCTGGGGCACATTGTGGGAAAACAAAGTATAAAGGCCGATCCAAACAAAGTCAAAGCCGTTCTCGAAACTAGGCCTCCACAAAGAAAAAAGGAAGTGGAAAGTCTAAATGGAAAGCTTGCGGCCCTGAAGCGTTTTACCTCAAAACTGGCTGAAAAATCTTTACCTTTCTTTAAACCGCTTAAAGGGTGCTCTGAAAAAAAAAAGATTTCAAGTGGACTGAAGAAGCAAAACAAGCTTTCAACCAGATGAAGCTGCTCCTGGCTTCACTTCCTGATATTGCAGCCCCGGAAACAGGAGAGCTGATCTATGTCTACCTCTCGGTTGCTAAAGAAGCAATAAGCGCGGTCCTAACCATTGAACGAGACAAAGTTCAGGTACCCGTCTATTTTTTCAGCAAAACTTTAAAATTGGCAGAAATCAAGTATCCTCCTCTGGAGAAGCTTGCCTTAGCCCTACTCCAAACGGCTAGAAGGCTTCGAAGGTATTTCCAAGCACACCTTATACAAGTGGTCACCGACCAACCCATAAAGAGTGTGCTTAAAAAACCAGAAAATTCAAGAAGGCTGGCCAAATGGGCTGTGGAATTGGGTGAGCACAAAATAACCTATGTTCCAAGAAAAGCCATCAAAGCCCAAGTCTTGGCTGACTTCATTGTAGAAGTCCCAAAGTAAGCTGTCTCGGAAGTTAATACAACTACGGCTGAACCTTCAGACCCTGAAGCCTGGAAGCTCTTCACCGATGGAGCTTCAAGCGTTGAAGGGTCAGGAGCCGGGCTCATTTTAATCAACCCTGAAGGCTTAGAATTCACATATGCTCTTTGATTTGAATTCCAGACCACAAACAATGAAACTGAATACGAAGCATTGATAGCTGGGTTGAAAATAGCCAAGGAAATGAAGGTTCAAAAGCTTCAAGTCTTCACAGATTCGTTGCTTGTGTCAAGCCAAGTCAATGACTGCTACGTCGCAAAAGAACCCAACATGAAAAAATACAAAGAAAATGTAACAACTCTCAAATAAACCGACACCCTCATAATATTTCCTACACCCTAGTGTATTTTAAAATGTCCTAATATGTCTTTAAACACACTCCGTATGTGAAAACAAGCCCGAAATATATGAAATAGTATTAAAAATAAATAAAAATTTAAATCTAGGGCTGAGGCGGGCCGCGTAGACCCACCCCAATCCTTACGCGGGCGGTATAAGGGTTAGAACCGGATTCCTTTAATTTTCTTAAGTTCAAGCGGGCCGCGTAAAACCCATGTTAAGTTTACGCGGGCCGTGAGAGATCAACAACGCGGAGGCACCCCAGGCCGACATGTGTCATCATCGTGTCGAGTCTATACGCTGATCCGGACGAGCTACACGTTGACTCGTAGTCAAGGCGGGCCGCGTAAGCCCCTGCGTATATCTACGCGGGCCGCGTGAGACCCAGTTTCAGCAACTATATAAGCAGGCATCGGGTTTCAGTATTCCTCGTTCATTTCTTTTCTTTCTTAAGCGAATTTCTGAAGATATAGGCATAATATTCAAGTATTATACCCCCTAATTAGCAAGGTTCTGCCCCGTGGTAAGTATTATAACCCCAGTTTCGTAATAGATACGCTGCCCGATTGATTTAGGATTCCGTAACAACTGTCGTGGTTCTGCCCGACGTAGTTGTTGGAATGCCGTCTCGGGGAGGGTATCATTAATATTTTCAAAGGGTTATGACACTAACCTATGTACATTTGTATAAATTATAGATTATTACCGGGAAACCCTTACGTGAAGTCTAAGATAGCAATGTGAGTTTATCCTCTTTTTGTAATATTTTACAAAACCTTAATTGTTTTACAATGTGATTAAGCGGTGATTGAGTCTTTGTAGTTCTTCAATTACTACCGGTATGTTGGGGTTTTGTATACAAAATTTACTACTACGAGTAGTAAGTCAGCATGACAGTACGTTACCATTGGACAATGAGTTAGCCAATGTGTAATATGACCCGCAAGTCAGGATTGACAGTACTGAATGAGTAATTGTGTAGAAATAAAAAATGTGATCGCTCTCAATACTGTTTTAATTGATAAAATGTTTCTTGATTAAACTGGGATTCACTCACCAGTATTTCCCACTGATAAATGTTTTTAAAACGCGTTTCAGGTAACACAATGTGACAGCCAATTAGTAAAAAGCCAGCTGGAGAGCACTGAAGGCTTGGGAAAATGTGGCCATAAAAGTTACCTAAAAGACGATGTTTTAAATTCAATAAAATAGGGTTTATCCCTATAAACGTATTGTAATAAGAAACTTGGGTTTTGCCCATGTTATTATTAATATTAAATAAGGTGGTTTTACTCTGATAAATATTTCCTAACTACGGTCCTGATGTAATTTCCGCTGCGAAATTAACCAACTGATACCACCAAAACTCTGAGTTCGCGTCCGCCCGTTCCCGGGACAGATAAGGGATCGGGGGTTGCAACAGAAGGTGGTATCAGAGCCTAGCCACTGGTCTAAGCCAAAGAAGTGTTCTGCTAACACTTAAATTCTAAATTTTGTGTTAGGAAATAAACTACAGAATTATGTGCATAACTGTAATTATTTGTTATGTATTATTTGACTATTTGTTAGTTTACAGTATGAGTGATCAAGGACCCTCGGACATGTGTCGTCAGTTGTCTGATTCACCTAGGAGTGAAGGTACCTCTTCACAGCCTGCCCTTTCTGGGTATTCTGCTGATCAAGAAGAAAGAATGTTTGCCTTTAAAGCTCAGTCAGAAGAGTCGTTCCCTCATAAGAAACGAGGATGGTTCAGTAAGGAAGCCTTTGCACGTAGGAAAAGAATGCGAAAGTTGCAACAGCAAAGAGTTCTAACAGCCACTAAGCGAAAGACAGATGCCCATACACAGGATATGCTTAATAGAAGCCTAGCCAATTTCCATATCCTAGCTACAACTGCTGCTGACCCAAGTCTGGAACAACTAGTAGCCCCACAACCACTAATCCCAGACCAACCCATTGAGATAGAAAACCCTGAAAACCAAGTGGAGATGCATGACTTCAACCCAGACGAAATCCCTAGGGTACAAGCACCAAACCCCCTAGACCCAAATTACGACCCCTGGTGGGACGATAATAGGGACTTTGTGCAACGTTACCCGATACATGAAGACACACCCATACAGAACATAGGAGCCTATCCAGGTATGGACCCTTTAGATCCCTATTACCATGATAACTACATTAGGGAAATCTTAGAAGATCCTTACCGATTTCAGTCACTTTCACCCACATATCAGGAACCCGCACCCCAGATTCCGAACCCAGTCCTAGAACCTGCACCCCCAATGAGTGCAGAAAACGTACAAGAACTTAGGACATTTGGTGAGGAATTTTTAGAAAGCAGTGAGAGAATGCGACAGGTGGGAGAGCGTCTCGTATGGAAATACGATGAGCGCAATATGGATTTTTGGATAAATCCATATCCATAGATGTGATGGAGGAGACGGTAATAATAATATAATATAATAAAATAAAAATAAAAATAAAATAAAATATGTGTGTACGGATGCCTATTACTATTAGTGTGATTCTATTTCTGTTGGTATTGTAATTTTTATTTCAGTACTAGTGTGTAATAGACACATAATAGTATCTCTCTATTATAATAAATCAAAAGGATTCTGGCTGAGGTGTCAACACCACAAGCCATCCTTTCTCCTTCTCTCCTACGTGTCCATCCCTCCTTTCTTCATTGCCACTTGTCCATTCCTCCAATTTCTCGGTTATTTCTTTTTTATTTTTAAACCAATTTGTAAAGATCAAAGACCATTAATGAGTGCAGAGTGCAGACAAAAAGCTTTTCTCCCACCTCTCTCTTCCTGCTGGTCAAAACTACCATCCAAAACCCTACACGCCCTCCCACCTTCTTTCCCTTTCCTCGTCTTCTTCTTCTTCTTTCCTTCTCTGCCTTTCAGTTTTCCCAAAATAACTTCACATTCAAATTCAAAATTCAAATTCAACTTATTCTCAAAATCCTATATCTCTCTTACACCGAACACTTTCCTCTTTCCTGCTTCAATCCTCTTAATTCCTATACTAAACTATCATCTGAGATCTGAAACCCTAACGGCTGGAATCACTATCTCTTCCTTCGTTCTTCCGATTCAACAACCATCAGGTTTGTGTTTTTGAATCTGAGTATCCATGAGTTTTGGAAAAATAATTACGATTTTTGAGGTCTAGGGTTTCAATATCCATGAGTTTTCTTGAATGTAATTAAAATACTACAGAATTATTTATGAATAGGCTATTGAAAATGCAAGAATTGCTGGTGCTTCATGGATTATTGGGGTTGATCTCAATGCCAATAGATGTGAGCTTGGCAAGTAATAAAAAATCTAAATATTTTGTTGCTAAAATGTGTATATAATTGAACAAATCATAGTTGTTTTATTTCGTTACCACAACAAAGAACCCAAAAGATTAGAATCTGAATCTGTTTTGTTCTTTAATTTCTTCCACTTAAACCACACATTCTGGTTACTGATTTGTAATTTACTATTTTGTTCTTGATTTTTATCATCTGAATCTGATTTGTACTTGAATATCTTGCTGGAAAAGTGATGATTTGCCGGATGAAATGTTGAATCTGTATTCGTGATGTTTTTACTTTTGTATTCATGTTTAAGCTTTCATTCATGTGCAGTAAACTGAAAGAAAGGAAGAACTCGCCAAATTTGAAGCCATCGACTGTGGAAAACTACTCAATGAAGCAACATAGGATTTGGTATGTCCATTGCATATACTCATATTGCTATGTTTACTCACAAACTAGAGGAAACCCGAAGAACCCAGACCGGAAATACCCGAACCGGACCAACCTGGCAATTAAATGGGTTGGTTATCAGGTCACCTTTTCCAACCCAAAAACCTGAGCAACCTGACCCAAAAAATCCCGAAAAGTCCGAGCAACCCAATAATTTATGGGAAACGAATTGTGAATGAGTATGGAATGATGGAATTATCATACATGAAATACCATGGTTCATCATTATGCAGGAGTTCGTCTTTGATTTTGAGATATCCCTTCATGAATTATCATTCTGTTGTTTTATGCTTTTCATGACTGATGTAAACTGATTTTGAAATGCTAAGACCAAACTTGTGTAATGACTTAAACATGAATTATCATTCTGTCAGTCTTTGCTTTTCAATTTGCTTTTAGATTTTTTTTCGTTTTATTTCAGGTAATTTTTATTTTGGTTTTTGCTTTCGATTTGTTTATTATTTTGCAATGTGTAGAGATTTATTTGTTACTGGAAAATGGGTAGTTTTGGAGCGCTTTGGGCTTTTGTCAAACGTGGCAAGGCTGGTTAAGCCAGTCAGCACGTTAATTGAGGAGTTGCTTGTGCTGAAAATATACAAAATGGAGATTGCTGAAGGTATAAACGATAACCCGATATATTTAGTTATTTATTTTACCTTTATATTAGTTTTATAGATAACGTGCGACACGGGTCGGATCAAGCGGGCCTAAACAAATCAACCAAAAGAATTTGGTATTCATGGAAAAGAGGTTTTCGTTATCACTAAAAACCAGTCATTTCGTTTCGAAACCACTACGGGTGCACTAAATTGTGAGTTTTTGGCTTAATAAACATTCTTTAGGTATTGTTTTGGGACATAATTGATAAAGTTGATCCAGGGGAACGCATTAAAAGAGTAACACTTTGGTCTGCTTAACTTTTTGTTGGGTTTTGATGTAACGAGTGGATGCACATGAGTAAACCTATTATCATGTGCTGCTTATATTTATTTGATGCAAATCATATTCTTATGCAAAACACTCACTTTATGGAAATGACTTGGTAGTCTGGCGAGCATCTTTGACTTCAGTTTTTTTATAACAAGTAATCATTTGGATTTTTTGGTAAAATGTTTTTTCTTTGCAAATGAATCCTTAGTTTTTTTTATCTTCTGAAATAAAAGTGACTTGAATCAGTGATCTTAAGGATAAGTTGATTTGATCTTATAGATAAGCTGTTTTTAGAGCTTGAACTTCTTTTCATACTTCCTTTTGCTGGTGGCTAGAATAGATTCCTACACACGTAGATGCAAAGCGGAAGAAGACCTAAATGGCCTTCACGGAAGTTAACCGTAATCAAACATCTAGAAGTGTTCTTTAAGCCGCCGCCGGAGAACTTTTTTGGAGGAGAATGGTTGAAGAAGCTGGCGACGTCGACGACGGTTTACAAGGGCACCATGAATCTGTGAGTTAATACACATTTGTTTACTTTATATGAGCATGTGTTTAGTATTTGTTGTTTCAGATCTGGGTTAGTGAATTTTTATACTAAAAGCTGAATAAAACGGTTTTAAAAACAAATCACTATCTTTTGTCAGATTGACTTGACTATTTAAAAAGCTTGGAAATCGAGGAGAATATCAACAAGATTAGATGGTGTCAAATAGCTAACAACGCCATGTTTTTGTTGTCCTTTAATGATAAAACTCTAAAGTTCCTTAAGGTATGGATTCTAGAAAAAAAGTGTGGTAGTATTATAGTACCACTGTAATATGATGTTTTTCTTATATAATACAAAGTCTAAGGTGGCATCATTTATTTGGGGGGGGGGGGGGGTGATTGGGTCGTGTAACTTGTCAAAACAGGAAATACATTTAGGGTGGGTCGAAGCATGTCGGATGGCGATAAGTTGACCCGCGATTACGGAAATTATTATTAGTGTAATATTTCTAAGTTTTAATGAATAATTTAAGATGTTTTTTTTTGTATTGAAGGGTCGAAACAGGTTTTTTTGTGGATTAAATGGGTCGTGTAACCTTACCTAGGGCTGCAAACGAACCAAATGTTCGGTGAACAGTTTGTGAACCGTTCAGCGGGAAGTTCGTTTGTGGTCGTTCGTTTATTAAACAAACGAACACGAACAAGAAATTTCGTTCGTTTAGTTAAATGAACAAACATGAACAGAGGTCGTGTTCGTTCGTTTATGTTCGTGAACATTCGGTAACGTGTTCGTTTGTGTTTGATACTTCGTTAGTGTTTTTAGTTTTTATATTTATTTAAATACTTCAAACTTCTGACAAATTAAATATCTAATAAGTGTCGGTGCATTATATATTATGTTTATGAACGATTTTTTGTGTTCGTTTGTTTCCATTTGTGTTCGTCAATGTTCGTTGCCTAAAATTAACAAACAAACACAAACGAACACGAACAAGTTCATTTCCTTAACAAACAAACACATTTATCATGTTAATGAATGTTTTTTTTTCCTTTTTACGTAGATTAAGCATATCTTCAAGTATTGGCATGAAAAGTTGTAGCAAAAGCAAATTCTTCAACCTCCTATTATTTCATCTATAAGTACCTTTGCTGATTTGTGTGAAAATAGTTAAATTACACATTTTTTATTTGTATATTTGGTGTACACTTGGAAATCGTGACCTATTCTTTAATAAATGGGTTGATTTGGGTAATTGTTTTTAGCTAAATGGTTTGATTTGGGTGACTCAAATTATATAATGGGTCAAAATAGGTCACTCCAATGTACGTAGCTAAGGTCCAAATGGGCTAGCACCACCCCCTGTTACCACCTACAGGTCATCACTTCGGTCAACAAAGTCACCACCTTTTTTTGTCGGAACCCATATTGACCTGATTCAAATTGATACTTTACTTTAAAAAAGACCCGTTTGACCCGTTAGCTAAGCCAACCCGTCCTCTTTGCTATGTTTAATTTGAAACATGAATATTGTGTTTTATTTGTATCGATTATAACAGTTGTTATTCATGCTTTGTTTTAGATATTGACTATTTTTTATAGCATGCATGCCAATTTTTGAAGCAGTTAATATTCATAGTTAATGTTCATGCCTGATGCACCATGCTACCTTATTCACTAATAATTGTTTGATTCTTAGGCATGAGTTTTTTCTTTTCTATGTTCTTTTCTATGATTCTAGAATATTATACAATCATGTGATAATTTTTTTATCTGTTTGCTTTTATCTGTTTCATACCGGATTGATTATTTAGGTCTGAATCTATGTTAGAGATAGTGATTAGGGCAGTGGGAAACATGTTATTTTGGAAAACATGTTATTTAGATATATCGATGTTGTTTCCATTTTCTTTGTAATTTGCAGGGAGTCTACAAAGAAACACTGACTAAACTAAGATAGCTTAATTTCATCATATAAAGGGTTGTGGTGATTTGAAGAGTCATTGGAAGGGAGTATTGGGGGAGCATGATGGGATAATTTAAAATGAAGACAAATAGGTGAGTATCTCTAACTTTGACTTTCAGATTGGATACCATATTTATTTGTTTGCTAATTTGTTAATTGAGTATGTATATGTATACAGTTGGGGTTTTGAATTATAAACTTTATTGATGTTTATTCAAAAAAAAAAAAAAAAACTGTTGTTTTGCATAGATTTAAGCGTTATATATGGCAAGCTTGGACCGACATGCTTGCAGGTCAGTTGCTTTCAGTATCTTCATTTAGAAATTCTCTATTGAAAGTTGTAGGTCAAACAGTCCTTTGTGAAAAAAGAGGGGTTATGATGTATGGATCTAATAATCAAATGTAATAACAATACGGGTCATGAAGCGGGTTTAATGGATCTGCGAATATCCCTAAGAAAAGTCTGGTGGGAGGGAAAAAAAGAGGGGGAAAACCAAATGAGGAGCCCCCCAATGAATGCCAAGTGTCCCCTAGCCTAAACCATGTCTGAAGCTGCTAAAAACAGTCTGTTGATACTGTATTTCTTTCTTATCTTGGGCCCTCGCTTTTTTATGCGCCTAGGTGACAGGCTCAACCTTTGTGACTTGAATGCGCGTAGCGCCTTCAACTTCCTATTGAACCATTCAAATTGTTTTCTTATTCAAAGCCTGCAAACTAATCATCATTACACTCTTACCCTTCCAAAGTGTGGTTTATATTCACATTTTTGCATAAATTGTGGTTACTTTGCCAAGGAAGTCAACTATTTTCAATAACTCTTTTTGAATCACTTTTGACTGATTATTGCAGGGTGTTTACTGCTTAGAAAAAAATGCAAGAAACTTCTTGATTCTAGGACGGATAGCCTTCATATTCAGGACTTAGATTATATGTTCCATATAAAAGAACTAAATGGATATATTGAGAGGTAATTTCCGCCCATTAATATGAATATGGATCAATTTAGATGTACTTTATTAATAACGGGTTAACCAGATAAAAGATAAACTATAAAGGAAACAGGTTGAAAGCCATTAATGTGAATGCAAATTCTTACAGCCTCTTAAATCATTCTGGTTTAAGTTGAGTTTGTTATATATTTTTATGCAGGAACAAAGCATTGTGAAGCCAGGTTGTTCTCAGGACATTCTGAAAGCCACTCTTGACTGGATCCGAGGTCGAGGGAGAAGGGTAGAGCCCCGTTCCTGGTAAGTAATGAAAAATTCTATAAAGTGCCAAGTCATCAGTGGTGGACGTCTTTTCAGTCATGGTGTCTCCTTCAAATGGCACCATTTATAAAAATGTAACTGTAACTTAAGTTTATATCTCCATGTTTGTATGATGAGCATCTCAATCTTTGATCATTTGAATAATTAGAAATAAGTGCATTTTAGGTTGAAAAATGCCTGCTATTTTGTAAATTCTTTGCTGGGTTGTGCAAAGGTGTATAGTGGAATAATGTGTTTGTTTTGATGGAACTTGAATCTGTTTTGATGGGTACCGGTACCGAAAATACACGGTACGGTTCGGTACCATGTCGAGCCATACGGTTCGGTACGGGGAAATTCGGTAAATGAAACGAGAGTTGTTGGTAATGTTTACCAAACATGAATGGTTATCCACTTATAAGAAATCATATAATTTTTTTTTGTAAATATATTTTTTTAACACAACCCATAACCCGTGAAGCTCACGGGTATATAACCTAGTATGGAAATAGAGTAAAAGTCGCAATGATCGACGTTTTTGGCTAGATTGCGTATCATGTGAACAACTATATTATCTTGTGATATTAATATGGGGTAAATGTTTAAAATTCAGATGGCCGATGAAGGAAATTAAGGAAATCTGAATAATGATAACCAGAGCAACATTAACGTGGTTAATGAGAATCCAAGCATCAATAACAATGGAAACCAAATGGATAATAGTGATGTTCAACATATAGTGGCACAAGGAATCATAGATGCAATGCCATTTATTATTCAAACTATTCAAGAAGCGAATAATAAAAGTAAGCATAGCAGCATCGAAACCGAAAACAGCGTAAACAATGGACCCGTACTTCAAATGTCCATCCCCAAATGGAGAAGAACCGTGTCTTACGGTTGTTCTTATAAAGAATTCTGGTCTGGTAAACCAATGGAATTCTCGGGCAACGAAGGGGCCATTGCAACTCTACGCTGGATAGAGAAGACTGAGGCAGTCTTAAGGATAAGCAAGTGTGCTGAAGAAGATAAGATATTGTGACACCCCAGGAAAACCATCCAACTTAACTAGCTTCCTCAGTAACCACGTGCTAAATTTCGGGACGAAATTTCTTTCAACTTGGGGATAATGTGACAACTCGTGTTTTAGAACCTCTCTTTGTACTTTGGTGTAACGTATGTGGAACGTTATGTGATTATATGAATTTGGTTGATTAATTGAATGTTATGTTATGTGTTTATGTGTGTAACGAATTGTATTGTATATATGAACCGATCGCACAACACAAACTGACCGCACAAGCTCATTCGGGCTACACTGTTGGCACTCGAAGACTCAAGGGCAACCCATGAAGGGTTCGGCCCACTCCTTTATGTTACCTAGGGTGTTAGTATAAATTCTACACTCTACCAACTCACACAAGTTTAGCAAACCCTAAATATTTCTCATTCTCT
Source organism: Helianthus tuberosus (assembly GCA_030545235.1). Taxonomy (NCBI): domain Eukaryota; kingdom Viridiplantae; phylum Streptophyta; class Magnoliopsida; order Asterales; family Asteraceae; genus Helianthus; species Helianthus tuberosus. The sequence continues at coordinate 56,119,253 of CM060402.1, forward strand.
CTCTCAAACTCGACGGCAAACACCCCTCCTTCCCATCGAAGACCTTCTTTATTCGGATCCTCCCTGTTCTAGCATCAAATCCGGTCTGTGTCTTGCTATTGTTTGTATATTGCTATGTCTATATGTTAAGTGATATGATTATTGCTATGATCTTGTATAGTGATTAGGGTTCTTGTTAGTCACTGTTAACATATGTTGTATGAGGAAACATGATGGGATAATAAGTTGATTGATTCACATGTAAAGGATAATGGGATCGAACATAAGTAATCGGCTGTGATGTGGGTAGATGTTTGATGGATTCGTATGTGTTGACATGAAGTATTTGTAAGCTCTAATGTTATGGATTGTTATTATAATATTAGGGTTCATATGAATTTTTGTGATAAAAACCTTGTTTTGATCGATATATGGTTTGGTTAGAAACTGTTGATTGATAAACTGCAAATATGGAAACTGTTAAAAGTGGTCAAACGAATTGATGGAAATTAGTAACTGACTTGCATGATTTAAGGAGATATGCTACCAATCGCACAAGATCAGATCTTATCACACAAGCTTTCTGATCGTACAAGTCCTTGGTCGCACAAGGACTAGTCGCACAAGTTGTCGGTCGCACAAGATCAGGTCACACAAGACCTGACCTGATCACACAAGCTCCCAATCGCACATGATGGGATACAACTGTTACAGCACTATGTATATCCTATATCTTGCATGATCGCACAAGACCTTGTGGATCGCACAAGACAGTGCTGATCGCACAAGGCTTGGGCCACACACGAATCACTTGGACTTTTATACGGTTGGGCCTCAAAGCCTAAACCACGATCGCACAAGCCACCCGAATCGCACAAGTCCATCCGGACCGCACAAGAGATTCATGTTTATTTGTTTGGGCCGTTTACAGGCTGGACTGTTTATTTATATTGGGCTGTTGATTGATAAACTGCCAATATGGAAACTGTTAAAAGTTGTCAAACGAATTGATGGAAATTAGTAACTGACTTGCATGATTTAAGGAGATATGCTACCAATCGCACAAGATCAGATCTTATCACACAAGCTTTCTGATCGTACAAGTCCTTGGTCGCACAAGGACTAGTCGCACAAGTTGTCGGTCGCACAAGATCAGGTCACACAAGACCTGACCTGATCACACAAGTCCTTGGGCCGGCCACTCGCACAAGATGTTATTGGGATGTACGATTACCTCAGCCCAATACATCCTGATCGCACAAGTTGGGTTTTATGTGTTTACTGTTTCGTCTAGCATGCTTAATGTGTTGCCATGATCAATAAGTGTTTGTAATCTGTTAACTTATGTGTAAACATACGTGCTTTACTTGAACCTAGACCTGACTTGTATGGTAACCATGTTAGGACGTGGTTGACCACATATAGCTCAAGTAACCTTTCTGTGTATCTGCCGAGCAAACCAAGGTGAGTTCACACTCTATCCAAGGCATGGGATTCCCAAGGGTTGGGAATGGGTTAAAGAACTGAACAGTAACTACAAACTTGCGTATTCCCCATACAACAGGATACGTACGACCATAAGACCATCACTCTATCACTTGAAGTCCCTCATTTATCGACTTAATCGCCGAGGCCTATGGCGAGCGGGTCATTAGTTAATAGCGCTATTAGGTTTAACAAACCTCACACCGTGCCAGTCGGACGGGCGTGTACTAATGGACTATGGGCAAAGGGTCAATGCTGATAGACATTGACTTAGGGCACCTCTTACATTTTCGTAGCAGTCGATACGCGTGGTCTAGTAACACATGGGAAGCCCCCACTAATCTTCGCAAACATGTCTGGGAGACCGCGATACTAATTAACACGATACATGGGTTACAAAACGAACATACGATTTACGAAACGAATACTACAACTAAACAACCAACTGTGAACTCGCTCAACTTTGTTGTTGATTCGTTGCTACATGCCTTGCAGGTCGTTAGGTACTCTTGGAGCTTGCACAGGGAGGCGCGATCGTTGTGGGACATGGCAGTGTGTGCCATGCTAAAAACATTACTTTATTTCGTACTTAATACTTGCATTTGGGTTTTACAATTATGCTTCCGCTAAACACTTAACTACGTTTTGATTTGAAACACCTTTCATATTATGTGGTTGAATTTTACTTATAACTTGATATGTTCAATATGATTGGTGGCTTGATCCTGGTCATGTCACGCCTCCAAGCGGTGATACTCCGCGTGTGGATTTTGGGGGTGTGACAGATTGGTATCAGAGCCATTGGTTATAGTGAACTTGGTTTTAGTAAAGGAAAAAGTTTTTGTTAAAACTAGACTATAACCTGTACAGTGCTCTACGATCCACAACGACGCTTCGCTCCACGTGCAAGACTCGACATTCTAGGTGATATGATTCATGCTTATATTGCGTACTTGCTAATTACATAGAACTATGCTCATGGTATGCTTAGATAAACGTAATAACTATTGGTTGAAAACACGTGTGTGCTTACTCTCTTCTGTCATCGCACTTTCGCGAACCCCTCTCACTCATGTTTCCTTTGATACGAAGATCATGAGTGGATGCGTTAACATGACTCAAGCCCAGTTGACGGCTCTGATTAACCAACAAGTTGCTGCGGCACTTGCAGCCACCCAAGCAGGAGGTATATCCTGCAGTTGCAACTCTCTCTAGGATCTCTAGATCCTACCCTCCTAACCCAACTCTTGTGTTTAACTTTGTCCTATTCTCGTTTATACAACAGGCCAGCATGCTCAGCTGCCTGCGTGCACGTTCAAAACTTTCATGGACTGTCGTCCTAGTACTTTTAGTGGCACTGAAGGGGCCGTTAGACTCCTCCATTGGTTTGAGAAGCTCGAGTCAGTCTTCGAAATGTGTGAATGCCCTGAGGCTCGTAGGGTGAAGTATGCCACTGGTACTCTCGAAGGCGTTGCGTTGACTTGGTGGAACGCACAAGTCCAAATGTTGGGGCTGGTAGCTGCCAATGCCACCCCATGGAACGACTTTAAGGAACTGATCAAGCAGGAATACTGTAGTCGTGAAGACATCCACAAGTTGGAAGTGGAGTTCTTTAACCTGAAGATGACAGGGTCAGAGATAGAGGCGTATACGAAAAGGTCAAATGAGCTGGCCATCTTGTGTCCAACTATGGTGGATCCTCCCATCAAACGTATCGAGTTGTACCTCAAAGGCTTAGTACCAGAGATCCAAAGCCATGTGACTTCGGCTAACCTTGCTACCATCCAGGATGTTACTCGTCTTGCTCATCGTCTCACAGACCAGGCAGTGGAACAGAACAGGCTGCCTAAGCGCATCGGTGCTACTACTGACTTCAGCTACTCCCAGTGACAACAAACGAAAGTGGGATGGAACCTCTAGCAAGGGTTCGACTACGGTTCAATCCCAGGCACAGCAGCGAAAGATCGATGACTACCAGAGTCCTGGTCAGCAATCTTCTGGTAGTCAAGGGCAGGGTGGATATCGAGGAAACCTTCCAAAGTGCAACAAATGCAACAGACACCACAATGGTCAGTGCAACAGGGGTCTTTGCCAGAGGTGTCTCAAGATGGGTCATGAAGCTAAGGATTGCAGGAGCTCACGACCTGCGAATCAGAACCAGCAACAACAACCACCCGCTCCACAGAACCAGCAGCAGCAACAGCGGGGCAACAGGGGATGTTTTCAATGTGGCGCTGAAGGCCACTTTAAGCGGGACTGCCCTCAGTTAAATCTGAATCAGAACAACAACAATAATCAGGGCAATGGGAACAACAACGGGGGAAACAACGATGGTAATGGCGCAAGGGGTCGAATGTTCGTGCTGGGTCAGGGTGACGCAAGGAATGATCCTAACGTAGTGATGGGTAAGTTCCTTCTGGATGACTTTTATGTTACTGTTTTATTTGATTCGGGTGCCGATACCAGTTATGTGTCTCTAAAAGTTGGTCAAATGCTTAAACGCACACCAACACCTTTGAACACTAAGCATGTCGTAGAGTTAGCAAATGATAAGAGTTTAGACGCTACACACATAGTTAAGGGTTGTAATCTTATCCTCGCTGGTCAGACTTTCTCTATCGATCTCATTCCTATAGCTCTGGGTAGTTTCGACATCGTCATCGGGATGGATTGGTTATCCCAACAGCAAGCAGAGATCCTATGCAAGGAGAAGATTGTTCGTATACCCCGTTCTGGCAAAGAACCTCTCGAGATTCAAGGCGACAAGAGTGGTGCTGTGGTGGGCATCATTTCCTTTCTCAAGGCCCATAAGTGTTTGCGAAAGGGCCACACTGCTATCTTAGCACTAGTTACTGATGCATCGACGAAAGAGAAAAAGTTAGAGGACATTCCAGTTGTACGCGACTTTCCTCAAGTGTTTCCTGAGGAATTACCTGGTCTACCTCCTCATCGCCAGGTCGAATTTCAGATCGAGCTAGCTCCTGGAGCAGCACCCATAGCTCGAGCACCTTATCGCTTAGCTCCAACTGAATTGGAAGAACTGTCTAAGCAGTTGCAAGAACTCTTGGAAAAGGGTTTCATTCGTCCTAGCTCTTCACCCTGGGGAGCTCCAGTGCTATTTGTGAAGAAGAAAGACGGTACCTTCAGAATGTGCATCGACTACCATGAACTCAACAAGGTGACCGTGAAGAATCGCTATCCTCTTCCACGCATTGATGACTTGTTCGATCAGTTGCAAGGGTCGAGCTACTATTCGAAGATTGACTTAAGGTCAGGCTACCATCAGTTGAGAGTCCGAGATGAGGACATCTCTAAGACAGCGTTCAGGACTCGTTATGGGCATTACGAGTTCCTGGTTATGCCTTTCGGACTAACAAACGCACCTTTTGTCTTCATGGATCTTATGAACAGAGTGTGCAAACCTTACCTGGATAAGTTCGTTATAGTTTTCATCGACGACATCCTGATCTATTCTAAGAGTCAGGAGGAACACGAGCAACATTTACAACTTATTTTGGAACTCCTTCGAGTAGAACAGCTGTACGCCAAGTTTTCAAAATGCGACTTCTGGCTTCTTGAAGTCCACTTCCTAGGCCACGTGGTAAACAAGGATGGGATTCACGTTGATCCATCCAAGGTAGACTCGATTAAAAACTGGCCTGCACCCCGTACACCAACAGAAATCCGCCAATTCTTGGGTTTGGCGGGCTACTATAGAAGGTTTATCAAGGATTTCTCCAAGATTGCGCAACCTCTCACCTTACTGACTCATAAAGGCGTTGTCTATCGTTGGGGTACTACACAGGAATCAGCATTTCAGCACTTAAAGGATAGACTTTGTAGTGCACCTATCCTTTCATTGCCAGAGGGCACAGATGATTTTGTGGTTTATTGTGACGCATCCATCCAAGGACTTGGATGTGTGATAATGCAACGTGACAAGGTTATTGCATATGCATCACGTCAACTTAAGGTTCACAAAAGGAATTATACTACACACGATTTGGAGCTGGGAGCTGTTGTTTTCGCACTCAAGATATGGAGACATTACCTGTACGGTACCAAATGCACCATTTACACCGATCACAGGAGTCTCGAGCATATCTTCAAGCAAAAGGAGTTGAACATGCGACAACGTCGATGGGTCGAGCTATTGAATGATTACGAATGTGCCATCAAGTACCATCCGGGCAAAGCCAATGTGGTGGCCGACGCCCTCAGTCGAAAAGATACCACACCTAGGCGTGTGCGAGCACTACAACTCACCATCCAATCTAGTCTTCCTTCACAGATTCGAGATGCTCAGGTAGAAGCATTGAAACCAGACAACGTCAGGGCTGAAGCCCTACGCGGCTCAAGGAAACGATTAGAACAAAAGGAAGACGGCGCCTACTACGTAACAGGACGCATTTGGGTCCCACTCTATGGCAATCTACGAGAGCTTGTGATGGATGAAGCACACAAGTCTCGCTACTCAGTACATCCTGGTTCGGATTAGATCTACCACGATCTCAAAACTACGTATTGGTGGCCTAGCATGAAAGCTCACATAGCAACTTACGTTAGCAAGTGCTTGACTTGTGCGAGAGTCAAGACCAAATATCAGAAACCATCGGGCCTACTTCAACAACCAGAAATACCACAATGGAAATGGGAGCAAATTTCCATGGATTTCGTTACTGGCCTGCCTAGATCTCAACGTGGAAATGATACTATTTGGGTGATCGTGGATCGACTCACAAAGTCTGCACACTTCTTGGCTATCAAGGAAACGGATAAGTTCTCCACTCTAGCAGATGTCTACCTTAAGGAAGTTGTCTCGAGGCACGGGGTGCCAACCTCTATTATTTCCGATCGTGATGCACGTTTTACTTCTGAACTGTGGCAAGCAATGCACAAATCCTTTGGCTCTCGATTAGATATGAGCACAGCTTATAACCCGCAAACGGATGGGCAGTCTGAACGCACCATCCAAACCCTTGAAGACATGCTTAGGCATGTGTGATTGACTTTGGCAACGGCTGGGAAAAGCATCCGCCACTAGTGGAATTTTCGTATAATAACTGCTACCACACCAGCATCCAAGCCGCTCCGTTTGAGGCATTGTACGGGCGTAAATGTCGATCACCTCTTTGTTGGGCAGAGGTTGGCGACAGCCAAATCACTGGCCCAGAACTTTGTTGGGTAGACGCAATGGAAAGGATTGCACAGATACGACAACGCATGGCGGCAGCACGTGACCGTCAGAAAGCCTACGCAAACAAGCGCAGGAAACCACTCGAGTTCTAGGTTGGGGATCGAGTGCTACTCAAAGTTTCACCCTGGAAGGGTGTGGTTCGTTTTGGTAAACGGGGCAAGCTCAATCCGCGATAAGTCGGACCATTCGAAATCATTGAGAAAATAGGCAAGGTGGCCTACAAACTAAACCTGCCCGCAGAACTCAGTGCAGTTCACAACATCTTTCACGTGTCGAATCTGAAGAAGTGTCTGTCAGATGAGACCCTCAGAGTTCCTTTGAAGGAACTCACTATCGACGATCAGTTGCGATTCGTCGAGGAACCAGTTGAAATCACGGACCGGGACGTTAAGGTCCTCAAGCACACCAGAATACCTCTTGTTCGAGTTCGTTGGAACTCTCGTCGTGGCCCAGAGTTCACCTGGGAGCGCGAAGACCAACTGAAACAAAAGTATCCCCAATTGTTCGACAACAGTACAACCACTACTGAGGCTGAAGCTACCGCGGAATTTCGGGACGAAATTCCAAACCAACGGGGGAAGGATGTGACACCCCAGGAAAACCATGCAACTTAACTAGCTTCCTCAGTAACCACGTGCTAAATTTCGGGACGAAATTTCTTTCAACTTGGGGATAATGTGACAACTCGTGTTTTAGAACCTCTCTTTGTACTTTGGTGTAACGTATGTGGAACGTTATGTGATTATATGAATTTGGTTGATTAATTGAATGTTATGTTATGTGTTTATGTGTGTAACGAATTGTATTGTATATATGAACCGATCGCACAACACAAACTGACCGCACAAGCTCATTCGGGCTACACTGTTGGCACTCGAAGACTCAAGGGCAACCCATGAAGGGTTCGGCCCACTCCTTTATGTTACCTAGGGTGTTAGTATAAATTCTACACTCTACCAACTCACACAAGTTTAGCAAACCCTAAATCTTTCTCATTCTCTCTCTCAAACTCGACGGCAAACACCCCTCCTTCCCATCGAAGACCTTCTTTATTCGGATCCTCCCTGTTCTAGCATCAAATCCGGTCTGTGTCTTGCTATTGTTTGTATATTGCTATGTCTATATGTTAAGTGATATGATTATTGCTATGATCTTGTATAGTGATTAGGGTTCTTGTTAGTCACTGTTAACATATGTTGTATGAGGAAACATGATGGGATAATAAGTTGATTGATTCACATGTAAAGGATAATGGGATCGAACATAAGTAATCGGCTGTGATGTGGGTAGATGTTTGTTGGATTCGTATGTGTTGACATGAAGTATTTGTAAGCTCTAATGTTATGGATTGTTATTATGATATTAGGGTTCATATGAATTTTTGTGATAAAAACCTTGTTTTGATCGATATATGGTTTGGTTAGAAACTGTTGATTGATAAACTGCAAATATGGAAACTGTTAAAATTGGTCAAACGAATTGATGGAAATTAGTAACTGACTTGCATGATTTAAGGAGATATGCTACCAATCGCACAAGATCAGATCTTATCACACAAGCTTTCTGATCGTACAAGTCCTTGGTCGCACAAGGACTAGTCGCACAAGTTGTCGGTCGCACAAGATCAGGTCACACAAGACCTGACCTGATCACACAAGTCCTTGGGCCGGCCACTCGCACAAGATGTTATTGGGATGTACGATTACCTCAGCCCAATACATCCTGATCGCACAAGTTGGGTTTTATGTGTTTACTGTTTCGTCTAGCATGCTTAATGTGTTGCCATGATCAATAAGTGTTTGTAATCTGTTAACTTATGTGTAAACATACGTGCTTTACTTGAACCTAGACCTGACTTGTATGGTAACCATGTTAGGACGTGGTTGACCACATATAGCTCAAGTAACCTTTCTGTGTATCTGCCGAGCAAACCAAGGTGAGTTCACACTCTATCCAAGGCATGGGATTCCCAAGGGTTGGGAATGGGTTAAAGAACTGAACAGTAACTACAAACTTGCGTATTCCCCATACAACAGGATACGTACGACCATAAGACCATCACTCTATCACTTGAAGTCCCTCATTTATCGACTTAATCGCCGAGGCCTATGGCGAGCGGGTCATTAGTTAATAGCGCTATTAGGTTTAACAAACCTCACACCGTGCCAGTCGGACGGGCGTGTACTAATGGACTATGGGCAAAGGGTCAATGCTGATAGACATTGACTTAGGGCACCTCTTACATTTTCGTAGCAGTCGATACGCGTGGTCTAGTAACACATGGGAAGCCCCCACTAATCTTCGCAAACATGTCTGGGAGACCGCGATACTAATTAACACGATACATGGGTTACAAAACGAACATACGATTTACGAAACGAATACTACAACTAAACAACCAACTGTGAACTTGCTCAACTTTGTTGTTGATTCGTTGCTACATGCCTTGCAGGTCGTTAGGTACTCTTGGAGCTTGCACAGGGAGGCGCGGTCGTTGTGGGACATGGCAGTGTGTGCCATGCTAAAAACATTACTTTATTTCGTACTTAATACTTGCATTTGGGTTTTACAATTATGCTTCCGCTAAACACTTAACTACGTTTTGATTTGAAACACCTTTCATATTGTGTGGTGGCTTGATCCTGGTCATGTCACGCCTCCAAGCGGTGATACTTCGCGTGTGGATTTTGGGGGTGTGACAGATATTGTTTGCTTCTAATCTGTTTAAGAATTCAGCACTAGAATGGTGGAACACTATCCTCCAATCAAGAGGAAGTGATAGAACTTACAATATGGAATGGGAAGAATTTAAGAATAAGGTAGAAAGAAAATTATGCCCACCTAATGAGAAGGAACAGATAGCAAACAAATTCCTAAACCTTAGGATGACTGGTGTGGATAGTAAGGGATATACTAAAATATTCTTCGAATATGCTAGAATAGTGCCAACTCTTGCTTCACCTGAACCAGTGTTAATCTCCCGTTATATCTAGGGATTAATTGGAGAGATAAGACACGTAGTCAAGGCAGCTAGACCTCAAACCATAGAAGAAGCTGTAGAACTAGCAAATACCTTGACAGATGAATTAATCCGTACCCGAGAGGAGGATCAAAGGAGGAACCTAACCCAGAAACTCACACAAGAATTTCGTTCTGGAAATTTTAATCATGGGAAAAATATAGGTTCTACCTCTACACCTTACTGTAAGAATTGCAAAAGAAAGCATTCAGGAAGATGCTCCATATACTGTAACTTTTGCAAAATATTGGGACACAAGGAAGTAAACTGCAGGAAGAAAGCTAACAACAGGATATGTTACAACTGCGGAGAACAAGGTCATATCAAACCTAATTGCCCAAAATTAGCTCCAGCTACAAACAACAAAAATACTCAAAATGCTAGAGCATTTGTTCTGACTGCAGATGAAGCCAAGATGATTCCAGATGTCATAGCTGGTACGTTTTTAGTTAATGATGTTTTTGCTAAAGTATTATTTGACTCTGGTGCAAACCAAAGTTTTATTAATACATCATTTTGCAAATTTCTAAATCAGTCATTAACAAAACTACCACAAGAATGCTTAGTAGAGACAGCTAATGGAGAAACTGTTAGTATTTCTGAAATCTTGCAGGGAGCAAGTATAGAAATTTTAAATCAGAAATTTATTGCAAACCTTTATCCCATGAATCTGATAGGATTTGATGTTGTTTTAGGAATGGATTGGTTAATTGCAAATAAAGCCAGTATTTTATGTGATCAAAAGTCAATTCAAGTAAATTCACCAAAAGGTAAAACGATCACAATTAAAGGAGATAACTCATCTAGAACCACAAAATTTATCTCTGTGATGAAAACTGCAAGTTACATAAGAAAAGGATCATTAGTGTATTTGATTTCCATAATCACTAACACTAAAGGAAAGGATTTAAAAGACATCCAAGTAGTGTCTCAGTTTTCAGATATATTTCCAGAAGAATTGCCAGGACAACCTCCAGATAGGGAAGTTGAATTCAGAATCCATTTAATACCAGGAACAGCACCAATTGACAAAGCACCTTATCGTTTGGCACCTGTAGAAATGCAAGAATTGAAGAAAAAATTAGACGAATTGTTAGAGAAAGGATTTATACAACCTAGTTCGTCGCTATGGGGAGCGCCGATACTGTTTGTTAAAAAGAAGGACGGATCGATGCGTATGTGTATTGACTACCGTGAATTAAACAAGGTTACGATTAAGAACCGGTACCCATTACCGAGAATCGATGATCTGTTTGATCAACTGCAAGGAGCTCGATTTTTCTCTAAAATCGATTTAAGGTCAGGATATTCTCTAAAATCGATTTAAGGTCAGGATATCATCAATTAAAGGTACAGGAAGAGGAGATACCTAAGACCGCATTCAGAACAAGGTATGGCCATTATGAATTTACTGTCATGCCATTTGGATTAACCAATTCCCCAGCTGCATTTATGGACATGATGAACCAAATATGTAAGCCATATTTGGATAAATTCATAATCGTCTTCATAGATGATATTCTCATTTACTCTAAGAATAAAGAGGATCATGCAAAGCATTTGCACGCACTCTTAAGTTTATTAAGAAAGGAAAAGCTTTATGCTAAATTTTCTAAGTGCGAATTTTGGTTAGAACAGGTACAGTTTCTTGGACATTTAGTTAATCATGAAGGAATTCATGTGGATCCCACAAAAATCAAGGTGATTACTAAATGGAAAACCCCTGAATCACCAACCGAAGTTAGAAGTTTCTTAGGATTAGCTGGTTATTATAGAAGATTTATTCAAGATTTTTCTAGAATAGCCATTCCTTTAACTAAACTAACCTGTAAATCTGTTAAGTTTGAATGGGGAATAAAACAAGAAGAAGCATTTAGAATCCTTAAGCAAAGATTAACCCATACACCCATATTAGCATTACCAGAAGGATCTGAAGACTTTGTAGTCTATTGTGACGCTTCCAAATTAGGTTATGGATGTGTATTAATGCAACGTCAAAAGGTTATAATAGCTTACGCATCTAGACAACTTAAGAATCATGAAGAGAATTATTCAACCCATGACTTAGAATTAGGAGCTATAATTTTTGCTCTTAAGATTTGGAGACACTACTTATATGGTAGTAAGTTTACTGTATTCACTGATCATAAGAGTTTAAAGTATGTTTTCAAGCAAAATGAACTGAATATGAGACAAAGACGCTGGATGGAGATGCTTAGTGATTATGATTGTGATATCCAGTATCATGAAGGAAAAGCAAATGTAGTGGCAAATGCTTTAAGCCGAAAGTATCATGAAAAGCCAAAAAGGGTACGTTCTCTTAAATTAAATCTGCAAGTAGATTTAAATGACCAAATAAGAGAAGTACAAGAATCAGTAATCAAGGATGATGCTGAAAAATTGAAAGGTGTGATTAAAGAGTTAGAACAAGGAACAGATGGAATTTGGAGATTCCATAAAAAGAGAATATGGATACCTAAATTAGGAAACCTACGTCATCGTATATTAGAAGAAGCCTATAAGTCCAAATACACAATGCACCCAGGAAATGATAAAATGTAACAGGATTTAAGGAAAAATTTCTGGTGGATAGGAATGAAAAAGGACATAGCAGCCTACGTTTCTAAATGTTTAACTTGTTCACAAGTCAAAGCTGAACACCAGAAACCCTCAGGAGTTCTACAACAAATAGAAATGCCAGTGTGGAAATGGGAATTAATAACAATGGATTTTGTTACTAAATTACCCAAAACAAAGAAAGGCAATGATACAATCTGGGTAATTGTAGATAGGCTAACCAAGTCAGCTCATTTCCTACCAATGAAAGAAACTTTCAGTATGGAACAGTTAGCTAAGTTATATGTAAATGAAATTGTTTCTTTACATGGCATTCCTTTATCAATTATTTCTGATAGAGATAGCCGATTTACCTCTCATTTTTTGTCAAGTTTCCAAAAGGCAATGGGAACCAAGTTAAAATTGAGCACAGCTTATCATCCTCAAACGGATGGACAAAGCGAAAGGACAATTCAAACAATGGAGGACATGCTTAGAGCTTGTGTAATTGATTTCGGAGGTAATTGGGACGATCACTTACCTTTAATAGAATTTTCTTATAATAATAGTTATCACACAAGTGTCAATGTTGCACCATTCGAAGCACTTTATGGACGAAAGTGTCGAACCCCAGTCTGTTGGGCAGAAATTGGGGAAAAGCAACTATCTGGACCTGAGATAGTGCTAGAAACAACTGACAAGATTATTCAAGTCAAGGAACGATTGAAAGCAGCATGTGATCGACAGAAAAGTTATGCCGATAACCGACGCAAGCCATTGGAATTTCAAGTAGGAGAAAAAGTATTATTAAAGGTCTCTCCTTGGAAAGGAGTAGTAAGATTCATCAAACGGGGAAAGCTAAGTCCCAGGTATATTGGACCTTTTGAGATTATTAGAAGAATAGGACCTGTAGCCTATCAGCTACAACTGCCAGAGGAAATGGCAGGAATACATGATGTATTTCATGTATCTAATCTCAAAAAGTGTTTAGCTGATGAATCACTGATAGTACCTCTTAAGGATATAGAGGTAAATGAACAACTCAAGTTTGTAGAAAGGCCTTTACGGATTGAAGACAGGAAAGTCAAGAATCTCAAGCACAAGAGACTAGTTCTGGTCAAAGTAAAGTGGGACTCCAAAAGAGGACCTGAATACACATGGGAGCTTGAATCAGAGATGCAAAGAAAATATCCGCACTTGTTCCAGTAGATCTCGAGGACGAGCTCTAAAACAAGGTGGGGAGAATGTAACAACTCTCAAATAAACCGACACCCTCATAATATTTCCTACACCCTAGTATATTTTAAAATGTCCCAATATGTCTTTAAACACACTCCGTATGTGAAAACAAGCCCGAAATATATGAAATAGTATTAAAAATAAATAAAAAATTAAATCTAGGGCTGAGGCGGGCCGCGTAGACCCACCCCAATCCTTACGCGGGCGGTATAAGGGTTAAAACCGGATTCCTTTGATTTTCTTAAGTTCAAGCGGGCCGCGTAAGACCCATGTTAAGTTTACGCGGGCCGCGAGAGATCAACAACGCGGAGGCACCCCGGGGCGACACGTGTCATCATCGTGTCGAGTCTATACGCTGATCCGGAGGAGCTACACGTTGACCCGGAGTCAACGCGGGCCGCGTAAGCCCCTGCGTACATCTACGCGGGCCGCGTGAGACCAAGTTTCCGCAACTATATAAGCAGGCATCGGGTTTCAGTATGCCTCGTTCATTTCTTTTCTTTCTTAAGCGAATTTCTGAAGATATAGGCATAATATTCAAGTATTATACCCCCTAATTAGCAAGGTTCTACCCCGTTGTAAGTATTATAACCCCAGTTTCGTAATAGATACGCTGCCCGATTGATTTAGGATTCCGTAACAACTGTCGTGGTTCTGCCCGACGTAGTTGTTGGAATGCCATCTCGGGGAGGGTATCATTAATATTTTCAAAGGGTTATGATACTAACCTATGTACATTTGTATAAATTATAGATTATTCCCAGGAAACCCTTACGCGAAGTCTAAGATAGCAATGTGAGTTTATCCTCTTTTTGTTAACCTTTTTGTAATATTTTACAAAACCTTAATTGTTTTACAATGTGATTAAGTGGTGATTGAGTCTTTGTAGTTCTTCAATTACTGCCGGTATGTTGGGGTTTTGTATACAAAATTTACTACTGCGAGTAGTAAGTCAGGATGACAGTACGTTACCATTGGACAATGAGTTAGCCAATGTGTAATATGACCCGCAAGTCAGGATTGACAGTACTGAATGAGTAATTGTGTAGAAATAAACAATGTGATCGCTCTCAATATTGTTTTAATTGTTAAAATGTTTCTTGATTAAACTGGGATTCACTCCCCAGTATTTCCCACTGACAAATGTTTTTAAAACGCGTTTCAGGTAACACAATGTGACAGCCAATTAGTAAAAAGCCAGCTGGAGAGCACTAAAGGCTTGGAAAAAATGTGGCTATAAAAGTTACCTAAAAGACGATGTTTTAAATTCAATAAAATAGGGTTTATCCCTATAAACGTATTGTAATAAGAAACTTGGGTTTTGCCCATGTTATTAATAATATTAAATAAGGTGGTTTTACTCTGATAAATATTTCCTAACTACGGTCCTGATGTAATTTCCGCAGCCAAATTAACCAACTGATACCACCAAAACTCTGAGTTCGTGTCCGCCCGTTCCCGGGACAAATAAGGGATCGGGGGTTGCGACAGAAAAAGCTAAAGAATTGATGAACACATTCCAGACATGTACCATAAAACAAGTCCCGAGATCTCAAAACAAGAGGGCAGATGCCTTGAGTAAGCTTGCCTCCCTCACCTTTGCCCACCTTACAAAAAAGGTATTGGTGGAGGTATTGAAAGCCCCCTCAATTCAAGAATTGGAGGTTCAAGATGTAATCACCGAAGAAGATCCCAATTGGATGACTCCTATTAAGAAATTCCTCAAAAATGGTGAGTTACCCGGTGACCAAATAGAGGCTGAAAGGGTTAAAATCAAATCTAGGCAGTACGTGTTGCAAGATGAGATCCTCTACAAAAAGGGTTACCTTGTACCTTTACTGAGATGTGTTGGCCCGGAACAAAGCCAGTACCTGGTCAAAGAGGTTCATGAGGGAATATGTGGAGCTCATTTTGGAGCAAGAACGGTGGTTGCTAAACTAATGAATCTCGGGTATTTTTGGCCCTCAATGCACCGAGACACTACCGAACAATTGAGAAAATGTGAAGCCTGTCAAGTACATGCACCGGTGCCCAAGAGCCCCAAACACCATCTTGTCCCGATATCTTCAGCTTGGCCGTTTCACAAATGGGGAATGGACATTGTTGGTCCATTCCCACCAGCCAAGGGTGGAGTGAAATTTTTATTGGTGGCCATAGATTACTTTACCAAGTGGCCTGAAGTCAAACCACTTGCAAAAATCACGGGAAAACAAGTCATTGACTTCATTTGGGAAAACATCATTTGTCGCTATGGGTTGCCGGGAGTCTTGGTCACAGACAATGGGAAGCAATTCGCTGAGAAGCCTTTTAACACTTGGTGCAAAGAATTCAGAATCACCCAGGTATTCAGCTCAGTTGCATACCCACAGTCAAACGGCCAAGTTGAAAGAACGAATCGAAGCATTGTTGAAGGAATCAAGATGAGATTGGGAAGGCATGAAGGCAATTGGCTTGAAGAATTGCCAAATGTTCTATGGGCTATACGAACAACGGAAAAAACAAGCCACAAAAGAACACCCTACAGCTTGGTGTTCGGATCAGAAGCCGTGATTCCAGCTGAAATAGGAGTTGTGAGTCAAAGAACACTCAACATGGATCCTGAGACAAACAGCAAAGAGACCATGTTGAACTTGCAACTCCTCGAGGAAACACGAGACCAAGCTGCAATTCAAGAAGCCAAGTACAAGCAAAAGATGGAAGCTTATTACAATACAGGAGTCAAGCATGAACGCTTCAAGCCAGGAGACCTTGTACTTAGAAACAATGAGGCTAGTAAAAAAGAGAACCAAGGAAAACTCGGCCCAAAGTGGGAAGGGCCATATACAATCCTTGAAGCACATAAGGGTGGATCCTATAAACTGGCCAACGCGGAAGGTAAAAAGCTTCCCACACATTGGAATGGCAAAACCCTTAAAAAGTTCCATGTCTAATCAAGAAAGTTTAGTTTGTATTTCAAAAGTTGTATTTCAAGAGTTGTCCCATGCCCACTTTTTGTAAAACAATATCTCTCGAATGAATGATAATGTTTTATCAAATATGTCTTTCTATCCTAAAATCAGGTTGAGAACCTAGCAAAAAACTCCATGGCAAGGGCTATGTAAGGGGATGAGCTCCTAGGCCACATCGCCAATAGGTTCAAGGGTTAAATGAACCTATATAAGGGGTGAGTTTCTAAATCAATACAACTCCATGAGACTTGTAAAATTATAAAAAACAAAGTTTTCTCATAGACGGGTCCAAACCGCCTACACCAAATGTTCCTTAAGCCTTGTAAAAGTTCTAAAAAGCAAAACATTATTAACAGGCTTACAAATCAAAATCAAACAAAGAAAAATAATAGATAGGATAGGTACCATGTCTTCTTGTTAAAAATACCAAGGCTAAGTGACTGCAGCACTGAAACCTTTAAGGTATAAAAAACATAAAGACAGCACAAAACTCAACAAAGACAATACCATAAACACAAAGAATAATTGAAGGGGCAACATAACAACGCAATAGCAAAAGGTTGCATACAACCCAAACTCAGAAATACAAGTTGAGGCATCAAGCCACAAAAATAATGTAGCAAACGGAAGCCTCGAAGGCTTCAAGTTACAAACATCCCACAAAGCCGCTTTACAAAAAAATAAAACTACATCTAAAAAACCACAACACAAGGTAGGTAGTCAAAGTTAATAGCATAAGAAGCTTTAAAGGCCCCCAAATATTCAAACAAGTTAAAACAAAGCTTACGGTTTGTAAACATGGATATTGTTCAAACGACCACTAAGACCAACCACAACCACAAAACAGAAACCTTGAGGGTTTCTGCAAAACCTAAAATTGTTCAAAGTAACATACAAACCATCAAATTGTTTAAGGGTGCTAAGAAAGCTACGAATATTGTTCAAACATCAGAAGGAGGCTTAGAAGCCCCAGCACCATTACCTTTAGCCTTCCTGGCCTTCTTCGACTTCTTAGCTTTCGAACCGACATCATCACCAACTGCTGAACCTTCGAGGCTTGCATCCTTGGAAGCATTAGGTTCTCCCGAAAAGGTCTCCTCACTATCCCCTGAACGAGAATGCTTCCTCGAAAGGGAGTCAAGCACTTCAGCACATACCTTTTCATTAAGCCCATCCGGCTTCAGCTCCTGTAAAACAAAAGGGGGTTTACCGAAACAAGCTGCAACCTGACTTACATATGGGTAAGTTAACCTCTCCATCCGCTGAATGGAACCTTTAAAAACCTTAGAAGCTTCAGGGCGATACAGGGGAGACTGTTCCAAGGGTTGACCAAATTCATGAAGTTTATAACCAGCAATAAGGCCTTGATGTTTCCCCAGGTTTAGCAGTTTGGTATAGACTTCTCTAAGAGCAGAATTGAATTCCTTGGAGTGAAGAAGATAGGTAACAACTTGGTGAAAACCTTGCTCAATGAGCCACTGATTATCACCAGTGGCTTGAGCAACAGAAGCCTTCAAACCTTCTTTCTATTCTTCAAAAGCCTTCTGCTGAACATCTAAGGCCTCCCTATCAGCCCTCAGTTTCAATCGATCAGCTTCAAAACTCTTCTTGAGATCGTTCATCTCAATCTCATGTCTCCTTGTCAACTCTCCAACCTTCTTCACCCAAGCCTCCTCTTTCTTAGAGAACCCCTCAACCTCCTTCTTCATTGCAGCCATAGAGGCTTTCATCTTGTCCTTCTTCTTGGAAGCTTCCTCATACTCCTGTATACCCTTTGTAAAATGGGTAACACCTTTAGCCAACAGGGCCGAAAGGTTGCATGAGCTTAGCATCAATCTTGAAATAAAATGATCAGCTTCCATCTCAGAAATCGCACTCCGAATGTGACAACCCGTACTCTCGTTGTCGAGAGAAGGGCATTTTAGTAAAAACGTGCGTTTATTATTATTATTATCATTATTATTACTATTATTATTATTTGCGAAATAATAATAATCCATGACGAGAGTTCCAATTATTTGCGTATGAGTTAACAAAACTGGGCCAGTCCGTTGAGCGAGACGCCTAATCGTTTAACGGATTCACGCACTTGGGCTAGGCCCAACCCAACTAACCTAAAAACCCTACCCTTTAAATATAAACTTAACCCCCCCATCCCTCTCATTTTTCTAAAACCCCAAAACCCTACAAGAAAAGTCAGCCGCACACATTCTGTGCTCTCTTCACCTCCGGTCGCCGGAGATGTTCCGACCAACTCCCGGCTGCCGGCAATGATCTTCCAGCCACACTCACCCAACCCGCCATCCACTCAAGTCCCTCTCGCACACTCACACCCTCTCTTTCTTCTCCTTCTTCTGGTTCCGTCGGTCTCCGGTCGTATCTCCGACGGCATGTGCGCCTGCAACTTTTTCTGTTGATTGCAACGTCATATCAACGAGTGAGAGAGGAGAGTTCCGTGCAGAGAAAGAGAGTCTGAGGAGAGAGAAAGGAAGAGAACAGCGGCGTTGCCGTCGATATGGTAGCCGGAATGGCTACAATTACGGAGGCGGTGTCCAGGTGGCGTCAGCTTGGCTGAAGAAACAGTTGATGACAGTATGACGGGAGGAGCCGGAGCCAGAGATGACGGCGGCGTCTAGAATCCAGAATCGGGTCCAACTTGCACGACTTGATTCCGATAACGTTTTGGTTCGAGAAGACAGTGGCGGTGGTTTGGTGGTGGTTCTCGTCGGCAACAATGATTATGATGGAGATTGGTGGCAGCGGATGTGTTTTGGTCGAAGGCGGTAGTGGAGCCGATGACAGCAGCGGTCGCCGGAGCTCCGACTCATGACCAGTAGCTGTCATTCGGAGTCTTTAGAGCAGGGTATGTTTAACTTGTTTTGCATTTTTGGTTATCAGTGCTTTGCCTTCTTTTAAATCTTGATTGAGAAAAGTATACATATCTACATGTTGATGATAAACTGCTAGGCTTAGATTTACTCATATGAATGCTGAAATCGTTGATTTATTCATAGTTATCATGATTATTTTTGGAAGTCTGTAGTGTTAGATTTACTCACTTGATGATTTGTGGTTTTAAAGTAATGAATAAATTGCCTATTGATGTGATGTTATGAAATGGATCAAGTAAAATAAAGAGGTGCAAATGCGGCATGTCTGATGTTTGTAATAACTGGTCTGATAGTATTAAAACATAGATTTATTCTTGTAGGAAACCAAGGATTGACACGGTATATATGTTGGTTTGTACCAATATGACGTTATTATTATGGCTAAAACAAAAAGTGGTTACCTTATGTTTATTCATGAGATTTGCAAAGTTAGAATTAGTTTAACATTTTGGAGAATAGGAGTATTTATAAAAATGACGATAATTTCAAATGATGCTAATTTTAGAAGATGTGTTTCTTTCTATGAATAATGTTAACTGTTGATTTCAAAATGTTTGTTGTGACTTATGATTTATTGTGCAAACCTGAATTAATATAAATGGCTGCATTTCTTGTGTCTATTAGTTTTGTTGGTTTGAATCAATAGTTTGAATGTTCATATGCTTTCTTATTAGTAATTGATAAATTCTAAGTCGGTTGGTAATTGTTTGCTTAAATGAAATGTTTGAAGATGATTTGAATATTTGAAATTTGTTGTTTTGATCTGATCTAGTGATTGTACGGTAGAATAAAACATGTTAATGAAATTTGATTGGATAGTACCATTCGGAGAATTCTAGAAGCATCTGCATAACTGCGAGTCGAGACCTTATGGTTGCGACTCGAGACCATTGATTGACAACTCGAAACCAGACAACACGCTCCAGGAGTCGAGACCAGCTTGGTTACGACTCGAGATCCCCTGATCTCGACTCGAGACCCCTACGGTTGCGACTCAAATGTTCACAACTCGAGACCAGCTGATTACGACTTAGAATCCAGTGGTTACGACTCGAGACCTCATAGTCTCGAGTCGAGACTATCCGGTTTCGACTGGACTGCTTGACTCCGTTATTGGGCCGCACTATGTGATAAACCTGTTTCAGACTGTGTGTTATTTTCTACTGCTTAACTGGACTTTGTGCTGCTACTATTTAACTGCTCATATGTTAGGATAGGCCCAATAACGTATATGCCAGTATGACTTACGTGCTATGTGTTAGATACGTGTAACTTATACGTGACACTACCTGCATACGAACCTAATAAATATTTATAACCATAATAGGGTATGGTTGACCAACCTAACACAAGTAAATTGTCTGCCGAGCAAACCAAGGTGAGTTCACATACTAAAAGCATGCGTCCCAGGGAGGGACACGGACAAACTACCAACTTTGGGAAAAATACTTTCGAACTATTATTTCCGGGGGAAAAATTACTATATCCGGGGGAGATACGTTTGGATATTATTTATAAATCACAACTAGCAAAACTAAACGAATCTCTATCACATTAAGTCCCTGCTTACAGTACCGATTAATCGCCGGGGGCGAACGGGTTATTAGTTGATAGCGCTATTAGGTTTGACAACCTCACACCGTGACCGGGGGAGATCGGGCGTGAACTAGTATACCTTGCATCTTGGTCAATGATGATAGACATTGACTCGGGGCACAAAATCTTCTCGTCAATAGTTTCGGTAACGCCAGTTTAGTAGCTTTCATATGGGGTAGCTCCCCATGACGTGATTATAAATGTTTTATCTAAACAACTTATGTTTTCAAAAACTAAAACTGGACAACTCGTGAACTCGCCAACTTTATGTTGACACCCTACTGCATGCTTTGCAGGTTGCTCGATACAGTTTAGGACGGACATTGCAATCGGCTGGAGTGCGTGGTTTGTAAGCCTCGTAATTAATAAATTGGTGGTTTTAAATTACGATATGTTCTCCTTTCCCTTCCACTGCAAACTTAAACTATGTTTTGAAAAATTTAAATTGGTCGCTAATTATACCATTATTTGTAAGAATAACTAAGCGGTTCAAAATAATTAGTGGCTGGATCCTGGTCAGTCGCACGCCTCGCGGTAGTACTCCGCGTGTGGATTTGAGGGTGTGACACCGAACACTAGGGGGAGCAAAATGGGCTAACACTTCAGCACACACAGCTGGATCCTTGAAGCTATTCCCAACCTTCACATCCCAGTTGGGAACATAAACTTTTTCAGCTTCAACACCCACCAAGCTTTCAACGCTTTTGCCTGAGGAACCCTGGATGGTAGGAGTAGCACCTTTCTTAACCAGTTTCTTCTTCTTCCCAGAAACAACTAGCTCTTTTGACTTACCCTTTCCAATATCAACCTCAAGAACCTGTTCCGCTGACACCTCAATATCATCGCTAATGACAACGGCCTCCAAGCCAGAAGGTTGATCAACACCTTTCAAACGACGGTTTGAACGATGAACAGAAGCCTTCGAACCCGGAGCCTTCGTAAAACCTTTAACATTGGGAACATTAACATAGCCAGAACCCTCGAACCTATGCTCGGATCCCCTAACAACTGCATCTTGAAACGTCCTAACACGTGATAATTTGAAAACGACATAGCGGAAATATGAGCCCAAAACTTTTCTTTCTTTATTAACCGTGTAACATACTTGGAGTTTATTACTAAATTAAATAATACTTTACTAAAAGATTTACAACATCCTTTCTTTTTTTAAATGACATTAATTAAAATATAAAACTCCATTTGAGTGACCACTCTTCCCGTACAATCCTTGCACTTGACTCGATCTTCAATCCTCTCATTCTTCATAATAATATTATGTCCGGCCTACCTGCATTCACCACATACATAATCATCATTTAGATTTGATGACGTGTTTCTTAAATTAAACATATGCAAACAATTAACCACTCCATATTCCTTCTTCTCATGCAAGTCTCTTCGAATAAGCTTTCCCGGTATAATCATGCATTCCAATTCTTTGAACCTTCACAAGGTCCTTAATGGCGTACCTGCATTCTCATTCCATACTTAAAATCCCGGTTTAGTAACTTAACACTCAAACATACACACATATCTCATTCATTCGTAAGTAATAATTCCCACTTCGTACACGGACGCAATCATATATATAATCTAAAAACGTAAACATACACGAATGTACAAACTATACAAACATACACGCTACATAAGACATCCCAAAAGGGTTTGCTAAGACACCCTAAGTACAAGCCTCCCAATGAATAGATCACGTACATACGAGGCTACGGGCATTCTTTCTTCTATTCATAATTACCTAGCAGTCCCGACTATCGGAAGGTAATTATTATTCCTAACGGAATATATATAAGCGTTTACAATCGAAACCGGGTGGTTAAGCCTACAACTCACAAAACATAAGAGGGATTACTCATATATAGCTTAAAACGTGTTTAAACGAGTTCGCGAGACAAAACAAACTATGTAAACAATTTTCGCCAACCCAGCATGTCGTTGCGTCGCGCGACGGCTCCTTGCCCTAGCTGTCGCATGGCGCGACCCCCCTTATTTTCCAGATTGTTTGCTGCTGAATGCAGCAACTTCCAGCAACACTAAACTTCACAAAAACGAACATAACATTCTCGTTTTTGATCCGTTTTGCATCCCGTTTCTTCCTACATGATCGTTAATTAATCCTCTATCATAAGACTCAATTTCTAACATCCGAACTAGGGAAAGTTTCTTAGCCTATGTGCCTTCAACTAAATACTCAATTACATATTATTCGAGCCGTTCATGTTTTTAGTAAACAACTCATATGTTTAAACTTAAGGTTCACATGAACGTTATAACTATAACACTTTTACATTATTTGGAGTATCGTACTTGGGATTTACTCACCCGATACTTGGTATGCGCTAAACTCATTCACTTCATTCATTCCTACGAAATCATACTTTAATATTAAAATTCCATTCACAAATTGGTTTATTCATTAGTTATAACTCACAACCGAGTCTTTTATCTATATTAGCGTCTTCGTTTCTCGATTAGCATTCTTATGTGAAACTCTACCCTTTACCCGGTTACAATACCGTAGCCATTACTTAAGCATCATTCCGACATATCAATACTACCTTGTTTTGACCCGTTCGGTCTACGTAGTAAAAATCCCCGATTTCATACAACCAAAACCATACGCAACTTCAATCTTCATCATGCTTAATTAACTAGTCGTTACCTTACTTCAACAACTAAGGAGAGATTCCGGAAATCACTTACTTAATACTCTTACTTGATATCATCATTAAAAACACATCCCAACATAACTACTAAAAATTATCAATAACATTTCCAATAATTTCATTTACTTCTAAAACGGAACTCCGTGAATTTACTTACCTCGAGTGCCCGTTTCGTACATGCTTCCTCTTATCCGTTCCGTTAACCTCCCGTGCTTTCCCTCATATTGACATGATCCTATACTTATCATGTCATCATGATTACCACATGATTAGTATAATGCACATTCTAATATTGCATTCATTTCTCATTCATATCCTACATTGAACTTTATTCTACAAATTCCAACAACACAATGTATAAGCTAGTAATAGCATCTTTTCATTCCTCTTAATTCTTCATGTTGTCACATATAACACATATTGACATAGTATGTACCTAATGATAACATAATGTTTGTGACAAAAGCCTTAGTACGCTATTTATGCATGTTTGACTTTTAGAAAGTCAATTGTTATCTCATGAACTAGCAATCTAATCTCATACATCCACATTATTATAGACGATTATGCTATGGACATTATGTACATTCCCTACTCACATAGTAAAACACATACAACCGTAAGGTCATACATGCACACATAGCATAATTAATCCCTTCGATACTACTTATCTCATAATTCCACAACAAACAACATCATTCAAGATTAACTAATTAAACACTATCCTTGAACCCGACATATATTTTTTTACTAGAAATCCACATACTTGTTCTCTTAAACATTTCATCGAACACTTTTCGGGTTTCGCATTAATAGCCCACATTATACAACTAATTTATGCATCTTTTTCCCAAGTTCATACATAATTCATCCAACCTTCCTACCAATCGACAAATATCATTCGCATATGTTCATCAAACATAACAAACACTACATTTTCTTCAATTCATCTAACAAGTTTCTATCAGACATTACATGGTGAAATATCCATGTCATGTTCATCATTCCACTAGTGGGTTTTCATTCTTGAACATCAATTAAATTGAAATTATGCTTAACACATGCTTCCTAAAGTGATGCTAACACCTATTCATGCTCAATTTCACAAAATTTCGTGGATTGATCATAACCCACTTCATACAAAGATCATCAAATTCAAAATTACAACTTACCATATGTTTGTTAGGACTAGATGGTGAGAGATCTTCATCCATGCAATGCTTTCCATTCGATTTTAGGCTTTGATTGGGCTGAATTGTATTGTTGTTCTTGAGAGCTAGGGTTTACACCCCTCTGCTCCCTCTCCTGATCGATCTCACCACACGCACACTTGGTGTGTGTGAGATTTTTATTTTTATTTTTATTTCTAAATAAACTTAAACCCATTCACCCAATTTAGTCCCTCATGTTTGCTAATACTTCCCCTTTTGTCACAACTAAATCCCTACTACATAACTTATACTTTATCTATTAAAAAAATAGAATATCTAATAAAAGTTAGTTAAACCGCCTTATACCATATAATATGAGAACATACTAGGGAATTAGACATTTCGGTTTTTGGGGCATTACAAGTCTACCCCCCTTAAAGGGGGTTTCGTCCCCGAAACCTTTCTCATTCCAACTAGACCAATTCTACTCTTACTTTTTCATTTATTCGTTCACGATGCTTACTATAACAAAAATGCATTCGGGATCTTGGCAAAAGTTTTATTCATGCATAAACATAATTATACGCATCGTCCCTACGTTCTTAAATTAAGTAAATTACTTTCATAATTACATACAGGTTAGGATCTGATCCAGAGCTCTTATTAGTGTCGTTTTCACATTATAATGCTAGTTCCTAGCACACATCACCATTAGCGGTTCGTTCATTGAAACTTATTCCATATGTACACCAATGGTCGTACAAGTCCAAGTTTTTCGTTCCTATCCTTTTAATTAATCATAATATCCTCATGTTTCTGCTTATTCTAAATATTTCAATTCATTTCATTCGTCTCATATATCTTCTATGATATTTCATTTTGATTACCATAATTAAATCCCAACATTCCATATCGTATCATACATATCCAGCATAGGTTAATCATTTTACTAACCTCGGTTTTCTTGCATAAATCATCAATCCGCGATCCGGATTGGTCCACTTCTTCATGAGTCCAAGACTGAACTAAACTAACTTCGCCCATCCAAGTGATGAGCTTCCGCTCGTGCACATACTTTTCCAAATCTACCAGTTTTACTCACCATGAGTCCTACCGTTCTTATCTAAAAAAATGGAAGGTTAGCACATTTCATTCACATTCCTTCGAGTATGGCGTTAATTAAATCATCTGGTTTACATACTAGCCCTTTCTAGATTCTTTTTAAATCAGTAGATCGTTTGACTTATTCATAGTGGGTTAATACATGACCATTTTCTAACATATTACTTTCGTTGTTTGACCCATTTATGACGGGTCAATACATAACCGTTCCTTTGCAATTGTTTAGCTTATTTGTCAACTTCTGCAGTTTGACTTTTCAAAGTCAATCTGTCACTTCTTTCTTATTAGAAATACACACAACAAAGCACACGTTTGTACTTCTTGTCGATTCAAGCATGCATACAATCTCATCGCTTCATGCTTTAGTGCTTCTCACGTATACTTGTCCTTTCCATTAAAACTTAAGCCTTCCGCCCGGGTCGTAACCTGTCATTCACTTTGGCTCTCTAGAGTCGAGTATTAACATATTTCATGCTTGTAATTTATCTAAGGTTTATTTCTTACAACTAAAGCTTCTTGCCACATCAACCCTTTTCAATGTTTTATACTTACTTACTTAATGGACCAGACTGCCCTATCCATTCTTTTATTACTTATCATTTTATTTCGTTTGGCTTTCGGAAGTTTAATTTGTAAATTCATTCTTACATATGCGTATCAATTATCCTATTCTGACACATCCACCTCTAGTCGAGTAATAAGCTCCTATTAAAAGTATAACCCTATTTTTAAATACCTAATGTTTAACAAAATTCATTGATTCATTATTCATACCTTACGATGGTCATCTCTTTCTAATGGGTGTCACTGCGTGCCCATTCATCAAGCTCACCTATGCGTATGAAACTTAACATATCAAAACATTAAATACCGAGTCCAAATGGTGATCACCATCTGACCCGTATGACCCATTTATTCTTTCAACCATTCTTGCATACAATACATGAGCATAATTATATTCATATATATATATATATATATATATATATATATTCAAAATATAACTTGGAAAATATCCGCTTTTTAAAGAATATTACTCGTTTGATCTGTAATTACTTACAATTTTGAACCTTTCATTCTTGTCATTCCTTCTTACTTATTTGATTCGTACCTATTTACAAATTTCAAACTTTTCATTCTATCATTCATTAACATATCATTCATATCTTTCATTCTTTTCGTGTTTCGAATCCGTCTCGCGGATTCTAACATATCATTCATATCTTTCACTCATTTCATGTTTCGAATCCATCTCGCGGATTCTAACATATCATTCATATCTTTGTTTCATACTTCTCATGTGTATTTAGTACTTTCAAATCCCTGAAAGTCTTACATTTCCCTTCACCCTCACGTCCACCTACTACCTAATTCTAACAGACATACCTGTAACAATTATCACGGTCTCACGAACGTCATATGTTTCTTGTGTACTGGCCAGGTACACAATCCACATACTAGTTTCGTGTCTTCGTGTAATCATCACCTTATGTCCGAAGAATAAGGTTTCGTCACGTGTAACTTTTTCAAATCTTCATTACCATTCTATTATTATATTTCATTTAAAATTTTCCTTCACTTGATAGATTTTACCATTACACACCCCCACATGTTAAATTTACATACATGGGTCAATTTGTCTTATTACAAGCCTTGGTGCCGGTCCTAGACCGCTTTCACGGATCATCCTCTCCAAGCAATTACGCTTACCTTACACATAACATACTGTTAGTTTTATTCAAATGCATACTTAAGTACATACTTACCTTTGCTTCTTCCCTTAGATCTTGATCGAGTCTCGAATTGTACGGGTTCCTTGTCATAAGAGCACACAGGTTTGAGTTCAAGTATTTACATCCTCATACTTGATTTCTCTCAAACCAGGGCTCTGATACCAACTTGAAACGTCCTAACACGTGATAATTTGAAAATGACATAGCGAAAATATGAGCCCAAAAATTTTCTTTCTTTATTAACCGTGTAACATACTTGGAGTTTATTACTAAAATAAATAATACTTTACTAAAAGATTTACAACATCCTTTCTTTTTTTAAATCACATTAATTAAAATATAAAAATCCATTTGAGTGACCACTCTTCCCGTACAATCCTTGCACTTGACTCGATCTTCAATCCTCTCATTCTTCATAATAATATTATGTCCGCCCTACCTGCATTCACCACATACATAAACATCATTTAGATTTGGTGACGTGTTTCTTAAATTAAACATACGCAAACAATTAACCACTCCATATTCCTTCTTCTCATGCCAGTCTCTTCGAATAAGCTTTCCCGGTATAATCATGCATTCCAATTCTTTGAACCTTCACAAGGTCCTTAATGGCGTACCTGCATTCTCATTCCATACTTAAAATCCCGGTTTAGTAACTTAACACTCAAACATACACACATATCTCATTCATTCGTAAGTAATAATTCCCACTTCGTACACGGACGCAATCATATATATAATCTAAACACGTACTTCACTACATGATATGTACACATACACGAATGTACAAACTATACAAACATACACACTACATAAGACATCCCAAAAGGGTTTGCTAAGACACCCTAAGTACAAGCCTCCCAATGAATAGATCACGTACATACAAGGCTACGGGCATTCTTTCTTCTATTCATAATTACCTAGCAGTCCTGGCTATCGGAAGGTAATTATTATTCCTAACGGAATATATATAAGCTTTTACAATCGAAACCGGGTGGTTAAGCCTACCACTCACAAAACATAAGAGGGATTAGTCATATATAGCTTAAAACGTGTTTAAACGAGTTCACGAGACAAAACAAACTATATAAACAATTTTCGCCAACCCAGCATGCCGTTGCGTCGCGCAACGGCTCCTTACCCTAGCTGTCGCGTGGCGCGACCCCCCTTATTTTCCAGATTGTTTGCTGCTGAATGCAGCAACTTCCAGCAACACTAAACTTCACAAAAACGAACATAACATTCTCGTTTTTGATCCGTTTTGCATCCCGTTTCTTCCTACATGATCGTTAATTAATCCTCTATCATAAGACTCAATTTCTAACATCCGAACTAGGGAAAGTTTCTTAGCCTATGTGCCTTCAACTAAATACTCAATTACATATTATTCGACCCGTTCATGTTTTTAGTAAACAACTCATATGTTTAAACTTAAGGTTCACATGAACGCTATAACTATAACACTTTTACATTATTTGGAGTATCGTACTTGGGATTTACTCACCCGATACTTGGTATGCGCTAAACTCATTCACTTCATTCATTCCTACGAAATCATACTTTGATATTAAAATTCCATTCACAATTTGGTTTATTCGTTGGTTATAACTCACAACCGAGTCTTTTATCTATATTAGCGTCTTCGTTTCTCGATTAGCATTCTTATGTGAAACTCTACCCTTTACCCGGTTACAATACCGTAGCCATTACTTAAGCATCATTCCGACATATCAATACTACCTTGTTTTGACCCGTTCGGTCTACGTAGTAAAAATCCCCGATTTCATACAACCAAAACCATACGCAACTTCAATCTTCATCATGCTTAATTAACTAGCCGTTACCATACTTCAACAACTAAGAAGAGATTCCGGAAATCACTTGCTTAATACTCTTACTTGATATCATCGTTAAAAACACATCCCAACATAACTACTAACAATTATCAACAACATTTCCAATAATTTCATTTACTACTAAAAAGGAAGTCTGGGAATTTACTTACCTCGAGTGCCCGTTTCGTACATGCTTCCTCTTATCCGTTCCGTTAACCTTCCGTGCTTTCCCTCATATTGACACGATCCTATACTTATCATGTCATCATGATTACCACATGATTAGTATAATGCACATTCTAATATTGCATTCATTTCACATTCATATCCTACATTGAACTTTATTCATCAAATTCAAACAACACAATGTATAAGCTAGTAATAGCATCTTTTCATTCCTCTTAATTCTTCATGTTGTCACATATAACACATATTGACATAGTATGTACCTAATGATAACATAATGTTTGTGACAAAAGCCTTAGTACGCTATTTATGCATGTTTGACTTTCAGAAAGTCAATTGTTATCTAATGAACTAGCAATCTAATCTCATACATCCACATTATTATAGACGATTATGCTATGGACATTATATACATTCCCTACTCACGTAGTAAAACACATACAACCGTAAGGTCACATATGCACACACAACATAATTAATCCCTTCGATACTACTTATCTCATAATTCCACAACAAACAACATCATCATTCAAGATTAACAAATTAAACACTATCCTTGAACCCGACATATATTTTTTTACTAGAAACCCACATATTTGTTCTCTTAATCATTTCATCGAACACTTGGCGGGTTTCGCATTAATAGCCCACATTATACAACTAATTTATGCATCTTTTTCCCAAGTTCATATGTAATTCATCCAACCTTCCTACCAATCGACAAATATCATTCGCATTTGTTCATCAAACACAACAAACACTACATTTTCTTCAATTTATCTAACAAGTTTCTATCATACATAACATGGTGAAATATCCATGTCATGTTCATCATTCCACTAGTGGGTTTTCATTCTTGAACATCAATTTAATTGAAATTATGCTTAACACATGCTTCCTAAAGTGATGCTAACACCTATTCATGCTCAATTTCACAAAATTTCGTGGATTGTGTGACAACCCTCAAAATTCCATGTATTCCGTACAATTTATTAATAATAATTAATGTGCTTGACGACTGTGTGGAATTACGTAACTGCTTTCTGATATCTGTGTTATGCTTACACGTATTTGTTAATACACTAGTAGTGTACAGAAAAGTCATTAAATAGTCTGTTATGACTTCCTGAGTGTTAAAAAAAGTAAAAACGTTACAAAATATATAAGTAGGATGCTTTACGGATTACTATCCAACCGGACACCCGGACTTTACCCGGAACATGAAAATATTAGTATTTTCACTATTTATATTTTTCTGAGCCAGTTAGGGTCTCTGATTACCCTAACACCCATCATAACACGTTATGTATTACTAACGGAGTTTAACGCTTAACTTAACTAAGTTAACCTAACTATTTAATCTAACTAATGGTTAGGAATGGACTAGACCCCCCCCCCCCCCCCTCTTTACAACCGTCCCCATGAAGGGGGACATGCCTTGTCCTCTAAATTATTATTATAATCCTCATGCTTAGTATCTAGATGACACAAGACCCATTGGTTAAAGATCAAGAAAATTATCTATAAGTAACTAGGGATTACACATGAGATCATTCATCACATTTCATAACTCAAACACACTCCTCTCTCTCTCTCAAAGGCTACGGCCAAACATCACCCACACATCCATCCATCCTTCGATCTTGTTCAAGCCATTCTAACATCATACAAGCTTCAAGGATCACGTATTAGGAGGCTTGGTGCACTCGGAACGCGAAGGACCACTTCCGTTAGCTTTTATCCACCTATTTTCCATCAAGAATCTTCCCTAGCCTCGAGCTAGAGGTATATCACTTAAAACTCACTCTTGAACGTATCTAGAGTGGTTAATAAGAGTTTCGTCGGTTAAAAATTACGAACATATAAGATCAAAGTCTAAAAGTTTACTAAAGTAATGAACAAGGTGGTTAATGGATGAATATGTGTGTAAATCATGTAGATCTTGTGTGATTATGATGATTGGGTGATTATCTGATGTTTTACTGAATGATATTAGTATATGATGTTGTTGTGGTCACTAAACTCGTTAACGGAATCGATCGAACATGATTTGGATGGTTAAACACTTGAAATCAGAATCTGTCTAACTTTTACAGCCCACTTCTGTTGGCTGCAAACAGGTCTTAACTTCAACGAAAAATTGATATTTTGAATCTAAAATATGTTATTATGAAATACGGTTCTAATGGCACCGGAATCGTAATTTTTGGACTCCGTTTACTATTTTTAAAGTGTTAATTTGTAACAGCTACTTAAGCTGAATTTTGACAGCAATAAATGGGTGTCGTACTTTCAGTCATAACCTGAGTTTTGTGATGAATCGGACCATGAAAATTTTACTGTAGATGAAAACTGAAGTATTTGTAATTACCCCACTGGAATTTCGCAAATCGGACTTACGATGAATTTTTAATAAATTGTTTCGTGGACTGTGGTCAGAAATACATAAATCTGAGTTCAGCCCTGAATATGAATTTTTATAAAATGTGGGTAATGAACCGGACCCCGATATTTTTACACAATAAAATATGGAATGTTTATGACGTTCTATAAAAATTTGGGAATTTTTGGAATAATTTAACTATTTTATTAATATGTCCGAAAACAGCCGTTTTGAGTATTAATGCTGAATTGACATAAGTTGTGACTTGCGTGTCTAAATGTCGAGTATGCTATCTGTGAATGATTTAACATGTTATATATGTTATGTGCATTATCGTATGTTTGATTTTGAGTGGGGAATGGACGGGAAACTTAGATGGGCATAAACCGTTACAGTGATGCATGTAGTGTGATAGATACGTGTAGGAACTTTGTGTTCTATTTGAAAACCACTAAATAACTAACTGGTAAATCATACTAGGACGTGATTGACCGACCTTGACTGTTAGCTATATCTGAGAGTCTAACCGAGCAAACCGAGGTGAGTTCACACCCTTACTAAGGCATGGGATTCCCGGTGGTTGGGAATGGGATTGAATAACTACTCGTACTATCACTCTATTTATATTACCAACACTACTAGACTACCTACTACTGTCCTCGGATTGAGAAGGGCACGTACGTAAAACCTACGTACACTCACACTTACTACTGTCCTCGGATGAGAAGGGCACGTACGTAAAACCTACGTACACTCACACTTACTACTGTCCTCGGATGAGAAGGGCACGTACGTAAAACCTACGTACACTCACACTTACCACTGTCCTCGGATGAGAAGGGCACGTACGTAAAACCTACGTACACTCATACTTAACACCGTCCTCGGATTGGGAAGGACTCTTATGGATACGCCTAGTCTAGTAACATACATAATGGGAAGCCCCCACTAAATATCGTAAAGGTCTGGGAATCAAGAATAATGGGTAATACTTAGTTATGAAACGAACTTCCGATTCCTGATACGAACTCATTAACTAAACAACCAAACGTGAACTCACTCAACTTTGTTGTTGACTAGTTGTTACATGCCTTACAGGTCGCTAAATGCTTGGAGCTTGCACGGGGAAGGAGTCGTTGTGGAACATGGGTTGTTATATCCCATACTTAATAATTGAACTTTATAAACCTATGGAACTTATGTTTGAGACTTTAAACTTATGAACTGTGAACTTATGTTTTGAACTCACGTTTACGCTTCCGCTGTCTAAACCAAACAAGGTTAACTAGCTTTGGTCACCAATCGTATTATGTTTGGTTTTATTTACTTAATTGAATTGTTCAATATGATTGGTGGCTCGATCCTGGTCATGTCACGCCTCCAAGCGGTGATACTCCGCATGGTGGATTTTGGGGGTGTGACAGATTGGTATCAGAGCCATTGGTTATAGTGAACTTGGTTTTTAATAAGGGAAAAAGTTTTTATTAAAACCAGACTATAACCTGTATAGTGCTCAACGATCCACAACGACGCTTCGCTCCACGTGCAAGACTCAACACACTAGGTGGTATGATTTAAGTTTATATTTCTTACTTGCTAGATTACTTTTGTCCGGTGTGGTGTTTATGGTGTGTTTATTTAGGGTAGTAGCATGTTGTCTATTAGCCCTACTGTATTCTTTATGATATGCAATTGTTTACTTGAAATTTGACAAATGGTGGTCAAATTCTATTCTAATTTCTCGTCACCCCACTACGACAACTGTTTATGCATTCCATCTAATTACACGCTTAACTCGACATGACGTCACCATCTGACCCTCCGTACATTCGGCTTGTACGTCAACATTCACGAAGACCAGTCCTGGCTCAAACGAACTCGGGTTTTGGAGAACTATACCCACGCATCCCTGTTGACGGACCTCATCATCTCCACTGGTCATCGTTACCAGAAATGAAGCAGCCACAGTTACGCGTGTTCGTCGCTTTGCAACTCGCAACCCTACCAACCAAACTCTGCTTTGGACGAGTGATATACTTTCGTGATCGTGATGCAACGAACTTCCCTTCTTGTGTGTCGTGCTGCCACACCTCACTACTAGAATTGCTCCTAAGCAACAGATTACTTGGTTGAATTCTTCTGTCGTTGGTGGACCCCTGTTTTTACTCGATCCTTAACCTCACCAATCCCCTGCTTCTTTGATTGGAAACCAGTATAACGGAACGCTAACAACCATACCATAATTTCCACCGATCACAAGATTTCCCCCATTACCTTATTGGATGGTTAATGCTTCTTCTACTTGATTTACCCCTTCGTAAACCCAACCTAGCGAATGGATGCCCTTACTGATGAGATAGTCTTCAGAACGTTCGAGAGCGGAGATATAGATCACTCAACCTACAGGCGAACACGATAATCTATAAGCTTACCTGATCCACCTTACACTATAAGAAATCATATCATTCCATGACAGTCTTCTTAAATACGCGGAATCCTTACACTAGCTTTTGTACATACACATGATTGTTGATTTATGTTATGTCTAATTTCTACCATTTGCTTAGACCAAACCGTCATTCTCTTACCACAGTGACTTGGTGATCACTCCCTGAAACCATGAGGGCGACGCAAGGAACAATCCCAATGTTGTGATGGGTAAGTTTCCTCTGGATGACTTCTTTGTTACTGTTTTATTCGATTCGGGTGCCGATACTAGTTATGTGTCCTTAAAAGTTAGCCAAATGCTTAAGCGCACTCCAACACTTTTAAGCACCAAACACATGGTAGAACTAGCAACGGTAAAAGTCTTGAAGCCACACACGTAGTTAAAGGTTGTAACCTCGTCTTAGCTGGTCAGACTTTCCCTATCGATCTTGTTCCTATCACCCTTGGTAGTTTCGACGTCGTTATTGGGATGGATTGGCTATCTCATCATCAAGCGGAGATTGTTTGCAAGGAGAAAATCGTTCGCATCCCTCGTTCTGGTGAAGAACCTCTCATGATTCGTGGCGACAAGAGTGGTGCTGTCGAAGGCATCATCTCTTTCCTTAAGGCCCAGAAGTGTTTGCGAAAGGGCCACACTGCCATTTTAGCACTCGTTACTGACACATCCACGGAAGAGAAGAGAATTGAAGGCATCCCTATTGTGCGCGAATTTCCCGAGGTATTTCCTGAGGAATTACCTGGTCTTCCTCCTCATCGCCAAGTTGAGTTCCAAATCGAGCTAGCTCCTGGAGCAGCGCCAGTAGCTCGAGCACCATATCGTCTAGCCCCATCAGAACTCGAAGAACTGTCCACACAGCTACAAGAACTCTTGGAAAAGGGTTTTATACGTCCGAGCTCTTCACCCTGGGGAGCTCCAGTCTTGTTCGTGAAGAAGAAAGACGGTACCTTCAGGATGTGTATTGACTATCGCGAACTTAACAAGGTGACTGTGAAGAATCGTTATCCTCTTCCACGTATTGACGACTTGTTTGACCAGTTGCAAGGGTCGAGCTATTACTCCAAGATTGATTTGAGATCGGGATACCATCAGCTGAGAGTCCGAGATGAGGACGTCTCCAAAACAGCATTCAGAACTCGTTACGGCCATTACGAGTTTCTGGTTATGCCATTCGGGCTGACGAATGCACCAGAGGTCTTCATGGATCTCATGAACCGAGTGTGCAAGCCTTACCTGGATAAGTTCGTTATTGTGTTCATTGACGATATCCTGATCTATTCTAAGAGTCAGGAAGAACACGAGCAGCATCTACGACTTATGCTGGAACTTCTTCGAAAAGAAAAGTTGTATGCCAAGTTTTCGAAATGTGATTTCTGGCTTCGCGAAGTCCACTTTCTAGGCCACGTGGTAAACAAGGATGGAATTCATGTGGATCCATCTAAGGTTGAATCGATCAAGAACTAGCCCGCACCCCGCACACCAACAGAAATCCGCCAATTCTTGGGTTTGGCCGGATATTACAGAAGGTTTATAAAAGATTTCTCCAAGATTGCGCAACCTCTCACTTCACTGACTCAGAAGGGCATCATCTATCGTTGGGGTGATGCACAGGAGTCCGCGTTTCAACATCTAAAGGATAGACTTTGTAGCGCGCCTATCCTCTCATTGCCAGAAGGCACCGATGATTTCGTGGTTTATTGCGACGCTTCCATCCAAGGACTTGGTTGCGTATTGATGCAACGTGACAAGGTCATTGCCTACGCATCGCGCCAACTTAAAGTTCACGAAAGAAATTACACTACTCACGATCTGGAGCTGGGAGCAGTTGTATTCGCGCTTAAGATATGGAGACATTACCTGTACGGTACCAAGTGCACCATCTACACCGACCACAGGAGTCTCGAGCATATCTTCAAGCAAAAAGAGTTAAACATGCGACAACGCCGATGGGTCGAACTCTTGAATGATTACGAATGCGCTATCAAGTATCATCCGGGAAAAGCCAATGTTGTGGCTGACGCCCTCAGTCGAAAGGATACTTTACCTAAGCGTGTACGAGCATTACAGCTTACCATCCAGTCTAACCTTCCTGCTCAGATTCGAGATGCCCAGGTTGAAGTATTGAAAGCAGAAAACATCAGGGCTGAGTCCCTACGAGGATCGAGGCAGCGGCTAGAACAAAAGGGAGACGGTGCCTACTATGTAAACGGACGCATCTGGGTTCCATTTTATGGAAACTTACGCGAGCTTGTGATGGACGAAGCGCACAAGTCTCGTTATTCGGTACATCCTGGTTCGGATAAAATGTACCACGACCTCAAGACTACGTATTGGTGGCCTGGCATGAAAGCCCACATAGCAACCTACGTCAGTAAGTGCTTGACTTGTGCGAGAGTCAAGTCTGAATATCAGAAACCATCAGGCCTACTTCAACAACCGGAGATCCCGAAATGGAAATGGGAGCAAATTTCCATGGATTTCGTTACTGGCCTGCCCAGATCTCAACGCGGAAACGATACCATTTGGGTGATCGTAGATCGACTGACCAAGTCTGCACATTTTCTGGCCATCAAAGAAACGGATAAGTTTTCTACTCTTGCAGACATTTATCTAAAGGAGGTAGTGTCAAGGCACGGGGTGCCAACCTCTATTATATCTGATCGTGACGCGCGTTTTACTTCTGAACTGTGGCAAGCAATGCACAAGTCCTTTGGCTCACGTTTAGATATGAGCACCGCTTATCACCCGCAGACGGATGGGCAATCTGAACGCACCATCCAAACCCTTGAAGACATGCTTAGGGCATGTGTAATCGATTTTGGTAATGGCTGGGAGAAGCACCTCCCGCTAGTGGAGTTCTCATATAACAACAGCTACCACACCAGCATCCAAGCCGCTCCATTTGAGGCATTGTACGGACGCAAATGCCGATCACCTCTCTGTTGGGCAGAAGTTGGTGACAACCAAATCACTGGCCCAGAACACGTGGTAGATACCACCGAGAAAATTGCTCAGATACGACAGCGAATGGCGGCAGCTCGTGACCGTCAGAAACGCTATGCTGATGAGGGAAGAAAACCACTCGAGCTCCAGGTTGGGGATCGAGTGCTACTCAAAGTCTCACCTTGGAAAGGTGTAGTCCGCTTTGGCAAACGAGGCAAACTCAATCCGCGTTATGTCGGGCCGTTCAAAGTCATTGAGAAAATTGGCCAAGTCGCCTACAGGTTGGATCTACCTGAAGA
Organism: Helianthus tuberosus; assembly: GCA_030545235.1. Lineage (NCBI taxonomy): Eukaryota > Viridiplantae > Streptophyta > Magnoliopsida > Asterales > Asteraceae > Helianthus > Helianthus tuberosus. The sequence goes on from CM060402.1 coordinate 56,156,945, forward strand.
ACTCAGCGGAGTTCACAACGTATTCCACGTATCAAATCTGAAGAAGTGTCTGTCAGATGAGCCCTTCATAGTTCCTCTCAAGGAACTCACAATCGACGACCAGCTGCGATTCGTCGAGGAACCAGTAGAGATTACGGATCGAGATGTTAAGATCCTCAAGCACACGAGAATACCTCTCGTTCGAGTTCGTTGGAATGCTCGTCGTGGCCCAGAGTATACCTGGGAACGAGAAGACCAAATGAAACTTAAGTATCCCCAACTGTTTAAGAAAAACGCAACCACTACTGAGGCTGAAGCTACTGCAGAATTTCGGGACGAAATTCCAAATCAACGGGGGGATGATGTGACACCCCATGAAAATCTGGAAAACAACGCAACTTAACTAGCTTCCTCAGTAACCACGCGCTAAATTTCGGGACGAAATTCTCTTAACAGGGGGAGAATGTGACAACCCTCAAAATTCCATGTATTCCGTACAATTTATTAATAATAATTAATGTGCTTGACGACTGTGTGGAATTACGTAACTGCTTTCTGATATCTGTGTTATGCTTACACGTATTTGTTAATACACTAGTAGTGTATAGAAAAGTCATTAAATAGTCTGTTATGACTTCCTGAGTGTTAAAAAAAGTAAAAACGTTACAAAATATATAAGTAGGATGCTTTACGGATTACTATCCAACCGGACACCCGGACTTTACCCGGAACATGAAAATATTAGTATTTTCACTATTTATATTTTTCTGAGCTAGTTAGGGTCTCTGATTACCCTAACACCCATCATAACACGTTATGTATTACTAACGGAGTTTAACGCTTAACTTAACTAAGTTAACCTAACTATTTAATCTAACTAATGGTTAGGAATGGACTAGACCCCCCCCCCCCCTCTTTACAACCGTCCCCATGAAGGGGGACATGCCTTGTCCTCTAAATTATTATTATAATCCTCATGCTTAGTATCTAGATGACACAAGACCCATTGGTTAAAGATCAAGAAAATTATCTATAAGTAACTAGGGATTACACATGAGATCATTCATCACATTTCATAACTCAAACACACTCCTCTCTCTCTCTCAAAGGCTACGGCCAAACATCACCCACACATCCATCCATCCTTCGATCTTGTTCAAGCCATTCTAACATCATACAAGCTTCAAGGATCACGTATTAGGAGGCTTGGTGCACTCGGAACGCGAAGGACCACTTCCGTTAGCTTTTATCCACCTATTTTCCATCAAGAATCTTCCCTAGCCTCGAGCTAGAGGTATATCACTTAAAACTCACTCTTGAACGTATCTAGAGTGGTTAATAAGAGTTTCGTCGGTTAAAAATTACGAACATATAAGATCAAAGTCTAAAAGTTTACTAAAGTAATGAACAAGGTGGTTAATGGATGAATATGTGTGTAAATCATGTAGATCTTGTGTGATTATGATGATTGGGTGATTATCTGATGTTTTACTGAATGATATTAGTATATGATGTTGTTGTGGTCACTAAACTCGTTAACGGAATCGATCGAACATGATTTGGATGGTTAAACACTTGAAATCAGAATCTGTCTAACTTTTACAGCCCACTTCTGTTGGCTGCAAACAGGTCTTAACTTCAACGAAAAATTGATATTTTGAATCTAAAATATGTTATTATGAAATACGGTTCTAATGGCACCGGAATCGTAATTTTTGGACTCCGTTTACTATTTTTAAAGTGTTAATTTGTAACAGCTACTTAAGCTGAATTTTGACAGCAATAAATGGGTGTCGTACTTTCAGTCATAACCTGAGTTTTGTGATGAATCGGACCATGAAAATTTTACTGTAGATGACAACTGAAGTATTTGTAATTACCCCACTGGAATTTCGCAAATCGGACTTACGATGAATTTTTAATAAATTGTTTCGTGGACTGTGGTCAGAAATACATAAATCTGAGTTCAGCCCCGAATATGAATTTTTATAAAATGTGGGTAATGAACCGGACCCCGATATTTTTACACAATAAAATATGGAATGTTTATGACGTTCTATAAAAATTTGGGAATTTTTGGAATAATTTAACTATTTTATTAATATGTCCGAAAACAGCCGGTTTTGAGTATTAATGCTGAATTGACATAAGTTGTGACTTGCGTGTCTAAATGTCGAGTATGCTATATGTGAATGATTTAACATGTTATATATGTTATGTGCATTATCGTATGTTTGATTTTGAGTGGGGAATGGACGGGAAACTTAGATGGGCATAAACCGTTACAGTGATGCATGTAGTGTGATAGATACGTGTAGGAACTTTGTGTTCTATTTGAAAACCACTAAATAACTAACTGGTAAATCATACTAGGACGTGATTGACCGACCTTGACTGTTAGCTATATCTGAGAGTCTAACCGAGCAAACCGAGGTGAGTTCACACCCTTACTAAGGCATGGGATTCCCGGTGGTTGGGAATGGGATTGAATAACTACTCGTACTATCACTCTATTTATATTACCAACACTACTAGACTACCTACTACTGTCCTCGGATTGAGAAGGGCACGTACGTAAAACCTACGTACACTCACACTTACTACTGTCCTCGGATGAGAAGGGCACGTACGTAAAACCTACGTACACTCACACTTACTACTGTCCTCGGATGAGAAGGGCACGTACGTAAAACCTACGTACACTCACACTTACCACTGTCCTCGGATGAGAAGGGCACGTACGTAAAACCTACGTACACTCATACTTAACACCGTCCTCGGATTGGGAAGGACTCTTATGGATACGCCTAGTCTAGTAACATACATAATGGGAAGCCCCCACTAAATATCGTAAAGGTCTGGGAATCAAGAATAATGGGTAATACTTGGTTATGAAACGAACTTCCGATTCCTGATACGAACTCATTAACTAAACAACCAAACGTGAACTCACTCAACTTTGTTGTTGACTAGTTGTTACATGCCTTACAGGTCGCTAAATGCTTGGAGCTTGCACGGGGAAGGAGTCGTTGTGGAACATGGGTTGTTATATCCCATACTTAATAATTGAACTTTATAAACCTATGGAACTTATGTTTGAGACTTTAAACTTATGAACTGTGAACTTATGTTTTGAACTCACGTTTACGCTTCCGCTGTCTAAACCAAACAAGGTTAACTAGCTTTGGTCACCAATCGTATTATGTTTGGTTTTATTTACTTAATTGAATTGTTCAATATGATTGGTGGCTCGATCCTGGTCATGTCACGCCTCCAAGCGGTGATACTCCGCATGGTGGATTTTGGGGGTGTGACAGATTGATCATAACCCACTTCATACAAAGATCATCAAATTCAAAATTACAACTTACCATATGTTTGTTCGGACTAGATGGTGAGAGATCTTCATCCATGCGATGCTTTCCATTCGATTTTAGGCTTTGATTGGGCTGAATTGTATTGTTGTTCTTGAGAGCTAGGGTTTACACCCCTTTGCTCCCTCTCCTGATCGATCTCACCACACGCACACTTGGTGTGTGTGAGATTTTTATTTTCTAAATAAACTTAAACCCATTCACCCAATTTAGTCCCTCATGTTTGCTAATACTTCCCCTTTTGTCACAACTAAATCCCTACTACATAACTTATACTTTATCTATTTTAAGAAAAATAGAATATCTAATAAAAGTTAGTTAAACCGCCTTATACCATATAATATGAGAACATACTAGGGAATTAGACATTTCGGTTTTTGGGGCGTTACACATCTTCACCCGGAGTAGCAGCAGCATCCCCAAAAGCAACATCAGAAGTATCATCACTTTTGATAAAATCAAGTGCAGACATAACTACAAAATAAACAAAAATTAAATATATAAGCAAACAAAAAATTAGAACATAATAGCACAACAAGACAAATGCATACCCTGCCCATATCTCATTAGCACCGGATCTCGATCACATTTGTCCTATAACTTACTGAGACCCAATAACACCAGTAAGTGCTCGGGAAAGGGACGAAGCCTTGAAGGGCACTCCCTAAGAATATCAAGAAAACGGGTATTTTGTCACACCCCCAAAATCCACCATGCGGAGCATCGCCGCTTGGAGGCGTGACATGACCAGGATCGAGCCACCAATCATATTGAACAACACAATTAAGTAAATAAAACCAACCACAATACGATTGGCAATCTAAAGAAGGTAACCGATTTTAAGTTAACAGCGGAAGCATAAAACGTGAAACTAAAACATAAGTTCCATAGTTCATAAGTTTAAAGTCCAAAACGTAGGTTTAATAAGTTCATAAGGATTAAATGTTTAGCACGGGACATAACATCCATATTCCACAACGACTTCCTCCTCATGCAAGCTCCATAAGCACCTAACGACCTGTAAGGCATGTAACAACAAGTCAACAACAAAGTTGAGTGAGTTCACGGTTGGTTGTTTAGTTTTAAGTTGTTTCTAAAAAACGTGGTTTGACTTTCGTTGGCTCATTTGCCGTGGGGGTTACTCCATAGTTGAAAGTATGTTTAACCAGTTCCTTTTATTACCCAAACCATATCCATAATCAGTGGGGGCTTCCCCATGTGAACCACTAGACCGTTACCATATTGACTACTAACGAAAATAAGTTGTCCCCTACATCAGTGTCTATCATCACTGACAGTTTGCCATAGTCCATTAGTACACGCCCGTCCGAATGGCACGGTGTGAGGTTTGTTAAACCTAATAGCGCTATTAACTAATGACCTGCTCGCCATTGGCCTCGGCGATTAATTCGATATAAAATGAGGGACTTAATGATAGAGTTTTGTCTAGTAAGTTTTAAGGTTGTTGTCCTACCCAAGGAGGACGAACGTACGTATTCTACCCAAGGAGAATACGCAGGATTAATATTGGCATCCTACCCATGGAGGATGGCCATACATATCCTACCCAAGGAGGATATGTAGATTCCGTTTTAAATTCTTTAACCCATTCCCAACCACCGGGAATCCCATGCCTTAGAAAGTGTGTGAACTCACCTTGGTTTGCTCGGTTAGACTCTCAAAAATAGCTAACAGTCAAGGTCGGTCAATCACGTCCTAGTATGATTACCACTTAGTTTATTAGTGACTTCAAATAAGCACGAAGTTCCTACACGCATCTATCACATAACATGCATCATTTTAATGGTTCACGCCCATATAAACTTCCCATCTATTCCCGTTCATAAGCAAACATACGACATTGCACATAACACTTTTATTGACATATAACATGTTAGATCATTCTCAGATAACCTACCAGACATTTAGACACGCAAATTACTACTTATGTCATTTCAGCTTTTACATTCAAAACTGGGTTGTTTTTGGGTATTTTAATAAAATAGTTAACTTACTCCAAAAATTCCCAACTTTTTACAGAAGGTCTTAAACGATCCAAATATTATTGTGTAAAAATCTCGGGATCCAATTCATCACTAATATTTTATAAAAAATCATTTTCCGGACTGCAATCAGATTCATCTTTTTCTGACTGCAGCCCACGGAATAATTTATTAAAAATTCATCGTAAGTTTGATTGATGAAATTCCAGTGGGAGAATTACTAAGACATCAGTTTCCACCTATAGTACAAATTTTGTGACCTGATTCTACACAGATTTCAGGTTATGATGAAGAACATAACACATATTTTCAGCAGTAAAAATGCAGCTTTAGCTGCTGTTACAAAACGACCCTTTAAAAATAGTAAACGAAGTCCAAAAATTATGATTCCAGTGCCATTAGAACTGTATTTCATAATAACACGTTATAGACTCAAGAAAAACAAGTTTTTGTTAAGTTATGATCTGGATACAGCCAACTGAAGTTGGCTGTAAATGCTTGGACAGAAGCTGTTTTCAGCTTATTGTGTTCTAACGCATGTTCTATTTGTTCCGTTAACATGTCTAGTGATCAACAACGACCTTTAACATCAATATTAACAAGAAAATCATCAGGTAATCAACAACAAAATCAAAACAACTTCATACTAACATCACATCATCACATTTTATCTTTATGTAAACCTTATGTTCATGTTTCTTGTTTAACCCTTTTAGTGTTCTTGTGATATTCATCTTAATATAACTATTAACCACCATAAACATGGAATAAACAAGGATTCAAGAAACTTACTACTAGCTTTTATGCTAGGGAAGAAATACTAGAGAAAATGATTGGATAAAAGCTCGTGAAGAAGGTCCTTGATTATCCGTGAGTTCCACACCTCGTGATTCACCTTGATACGCCTTTGTATATGAATGGAATGGATGGAACAAGCTTGAATGAAGGTGATGATGGTGGTGGTGAGTTCGGCCGAAGCCAAGGGAGGAAGAAGAAGAAAGTTCAAGTGTTTGTGAGGAATGAGTATGATGAGTTATGGCACTTATGGTCATATATATTGTCCACCAACATTCATTTATCCATAGGTTAATATGTTTAGTAGTAGGAGACAAGATCCTATTTAATATTGAAATAAAATCTTATTAAATAGGCCATGTGTTGGCCATAGATTAGGTCCTAACCATTAGTTAGTTAATCTAGTTCAAATTTAAGTATTAGTTACTTACATTAGTTAGTAGATATTTTTAGTGGGTGTTAAGATGTTTAGGGATCATAACCAGCTTGGAAATGATAAAACAATGCTTTTAGTGTAATTTTGGTGTTTCGGGTAGTGTCCGGTTGTTTGGTTTGATACCGGTTCGTTAAAGTGCTAAACTATACCGTTTAGTGTCTTTTATGTATCTTTTTGTAATACTTTTAATTCCCCACACTTGGGAAAGCATACAGGATTATTTAGTCAATTTTCTGCACAAGACTAGTATGTTAAAAGCACATGTAAGTATGACACAATAATCAGAAAGCAGTCAAGTAATTCAGCACAGACATCAAGCACTTTAATTAACATTAATGAATCGTACGGATACATGAAATTATGAGGGTTGTCACATTCTCCCCCTGTTAAGAGAATTTCGTCCCGAAATTTAGCACGTGGTTACTGAGGAGGCTAGTTAAGTTGCGTGATTTTCCTGGGGTGTCACACATTTATCTCGGAAGCAGAGGGTTCAGGCTCATTTAAAATGGCATCCGGATGCCTCCAAACAAGCTTAAAAGGAACAATTTCATCGGAAACCCAGAAAAACCGGTCTTTCCAAACACCAAGACTAGAAACCATAGATGAAATTAAACAAGTATCAACCTGAGATGTTTCGAATGTAAACCAGTCACCATTCTTGGCCAACCGGAAAAAGCGACGGAAGGATAAAAGAGTGGGATCATATCCGGAAGCACGATGCAGAACTTCAAAGTGCAAAACCCTAGCAAGACCTTGAGGGTGAATCTGGCCAAAGGATACACGATAATACTCTAAGACGTTCAAAACAAAGTTCGAAAAGGGGTGACGAAGGTTCAAAAACTCAAAATGGCGACAATAAAGGGCAATGGAACCAGGGGGACACTTATCGATCGAAACATCACAAGCCGGTGCAACCGGTTTAAACTTCATCCCAATCCCCCATTCCATACAAAAGTTTTCTACTTCCTCTTGAGTTAATCAAGAAAACGATTTCGCTAGATCTTTATGAGCACCCATGCTATAAGAAAATAACCAGAAAATAAGAAATCGGAACTAACCTGGACGGAGAAAAGGAAAGAAAACTTGAGAGGAAATATGCAAATGATGGTTCTCTTCTAAAAGATTAATGTAAATTAATGAAAGGGAAACGTTATAATTACACAAGGGTTATTAAAACCGCCGCCTGACACAAAAGAAACTGTCAGAGGTCATATCAACTGTCTTGTCAAAATTAAAAAAATCAAAAAGCTCAACTGTTTTCAACCTTTCAAGCTTTGAAGCCTTGAAGCCTTCAAGCAAAATAAAACACATGTACAAAAAGTCAGAAGTATTTGTGCTTACACCCAAAGACCTCTGACTTGGGGGGCTGATGACGGGGGTAGCTCGAACCTCAATAAAATAACTAAGAATACATGACAGTTTGAATGGTTCAAAGGTTTAAAACCCGGGAACTAAGCTAAGGCAACACGTGTATAGTAATCAGTCATGTCACTGATTACTTGAACAACTCTCCCAGCCGTAAAAGTAAGACGAGTACACAGAGTGTAGTCTTTTATCCGAAGGTCCAAACGCTTCAACCCCTAAAAGGGTAAGTCCTCCACTGCAAGCATGGTTCACTAGTCCAAGGTTTCCTCTTTGGGCGATACCTTCCTCTATAAAATGACACTTCATTTAGTGCTGGAAAACATTCCGATCAGTCCTGATTCCCTTGGGATCTCTGGTCTTCCTTCTCGAGCACTTGTTTCATGCAAGTCTCCTTTCTTCACGTTCAACACACACATTTCTACTGCTCTTGCATCCGAAGCTGAACACACTTCAGTTGACGATCTTGAACAAACAACAAGATATAACTAGTGAACCTCTCTCCACGTCTTGCAAACGTAGGGGGACCCCACGACCTGCGTTAGGCAAACCGGAACCCTCCAAGCCTTTTGCCTAACTAGCCTAACTACTATCATCGGTCTACTATTTGTTGTATCAACATACACCAACTAACATAAGCATTATATTACATTAAATCTAAATGCTCACCATATCAAAATGGCACCAGAGATTTGGTAGACAAAAAGGCACAGGGATAGTGAGGACCAGTGAGAGATGGTGAGGGTGAGAGAGATAAAGAGTTTACTTTTCTTTTGTTTTTTAACTAATCATGTGGTGCCACGATAACACCTCTTTAGTTGACTAACACTATACTTGTTAAAAGGATGATTAGTTAAAACTCACTGATCACTAATGTGAGACTAATCCACATGGTAAAGGCATATGCTTTAAAGGGGAAGTGTCATTTTCATACCTAGGCAAAAAGTGAATTTTGTCTTTTTTTAGTTAAACCACAACATATAATTAAAGTTAAAACAATTAATTTTATAAGGCTAGACGGTATGGGGACCGTCCCCGCCCCGTCTTGGCCCGTCGCCGCCCTGCACACCATTTCTAGAGCCTCGTCGACGTCTCAATCGTCAGGGGTGGGACGTTGGGGACGCTCGCATAAGGACAAAAATTGTTATCGTTTGGGGTCATGCGACCGTTGTAAAAAAAATTAATAATAATTCAAATTCCTTTTTCAAACATCTAACGGGCAGAAATTTTAAAAACCCCAAAATTTATTAACTTTTTTTATAAATATAATCCAAACACCTCATTTTTTACCCACTTCAACCCTATCTCTCTCTCAACTTTTCTTCAACTTTTTATAAAATTCTTTTCCTTTTATTAAAATTCTTCTACTTTTGCCATGGATTCATACAACTCGAACAACCCCATTCCGAACCCGAACCCAAACCCAAACCCAAACCCGAACCCGAACGTTTTTGCGGTGCCCGCCTACTATCCTTCAATGGAACCGAGTTGGTCATCCTCTCAATTTTCTCTTAACGCTTTCGCGGGTTTTCAACAATCAACGAACGCTTTCTCGCAAATGCAACAAATGCAATCGTTACAACAAATGATGATGCGAAACCCGTTCAACACGCAACTTAAATCTCAACAACCACAACCCGTTGAAGACGACATTGAAATTGTTCCGGAGACGCAACTGCAATCATCGAAACGTAAAAAAGTAAAGCAAGTGGCGGTTGACAAAGGTCAACCTTTGAAAGCGAAGGCAAAACCATGAACGAGGATCGAGTAGGAGGCCTTAGCAAAGGCGTGGATTAGCACATCCAAACACCTCATTGTCGGTATGAAAAATTATATATATTTTACACTAAAAATATAGAAATTTTAAGTTTTTTAATATATACTTTTGTTACATTCTTAAAATATAGGTACCAACCAAACAAACGATGAGTTTTTGAAAACGGCACTAGCAAAGTTCCTTGCGATCATGGAACAAGGCCATTATCGCGATGTTGACTCGATCTCTTCAAAGTGGCGAAAGATGCCTCCGGTCGTGAGCCGGTTTGCGTCGATATATAATAATTTATATACAAGTAATCGTCATAGTGGGATGAGTGACGAAGATGTTTCCAAAGCGGCGATGGATAAATACGAAACTATGCATGGGTCCATTTTCCCACACGTGCGGGCTTGGGAAGTTGTACGAACCAATAGCAAGTGGGCGCCGGTTCCAAATGAGGTTACAATGGCTAAACGACAAAAAAACTCGGAGACCGGTAGTATTAGTGCGGGGGGCTCGGACGCACGATGTCAAATTAATATAAACGACGAGCCCGAATTTGACGAAGAAGAGTACGCGGTTCAAGAGGAAGAATGTCCCCCGGGTAGGGACAAATAAAAAAGGAAGCGGCTGCAAAAAAACAAGCCGCAACGAGGGGGGGTTCCAAAATTGGCCCAATTCAAAGCGTACACTGAGGTCATGGTCCAAAAGGCAAAAGCGAAGGAACGCGAGGTGGAAGAACAGGTTCTGTTGAAGCAAGAAAAGAACGAACTAAAAGAATGGGAGATAATGACAACTGATATAGATAATTATCCCGAAGAAAAGCGAGCGGTTTAAAATGCAAGAAAAGATCATGAAAAAGTGGGGTAGTTCTTAGGATTTTTATTTTTTTAGGTTATATATTTTTTTTTTAACTTCTGTAATGTTTGGTTTTTAATATTTTGTAATGTTTGGGTTTAAATGTTAATGATTTTATTTTTATATCTTATTTAATAAATGTTAAAAAAGTAGATGAAATTAAAAATTCTATATAAATTAAGTGGGTGGGTAGGCTCATCATCCATTTCCTCGGTTTCATCCTTGGAGGGGCATCCTCCAAGGGCTATAACGTGGCGGTTATGTGGAGGGTCATCCTCCAAGCAAGGTCGGCTTTAGTATAAGTATAATAAAGCAAGTGCTTAGGGCCACCAACTCTAAAGGGCCTCATTTTTTCAAATAAATATTAATTTTTACTGGTTTAATTTTAGGGCTTTCAGTAAATAATTAGATATCTAATAATACTAGAGTTATTGTAGATTAGGTGAGTTGGACAATGAGTTAAAATGGGTAAATTGTTTCTCTCAAAACACATAAAATTTATAAGGTTGAGGATAATAACGTTTTAGAAGGCCTTATTTTTCGAGTTTGCTTTAGGCCTCCATAAAGGTTGAGCCGGCCCTGCTCTAAGGATGAGACTCAATAAAGTCAACTTTAGTGAGATTATAATTCCTTGCAATAAAACTCTGCCCCGTCCATGGTGTTCTTATCCGAATAATTAATGACAATGTTATTTTCTACGTCTTTTTATTACATTGAGGTTGGAAAACTTTCTATATGAATATATCTCCATCTCATTAAAAGTGACATTTCATATTATATCTATTAATTAATGAGTATTGTTCACACATTTAACACTACACTATCGACAAGCAACTAACATGTAAGATTTCATATAATATATAAGTGAAATCACTATGAGTTGTCATATATCGATCATTATTTATACAAGTAGAATCAGAGTTAATTAGTCACTGAAATTTTTTAAAACGTTATGGACAAATAAAAAAGCATGTTCTTATAAAATTTCAAATTTCAACTTTCAATTATCAAACATCAATATTGAAAATAAAAAATATTAAAACTAAATAAAATAAACCATTTACGTTAAATTTTATATAAAAAATAAAAGTAAATAAAGTAAACGGGACAACACAAACAATTTTAAATGTATAGGAAATTAGAAATCAAAGAAAAGTTAATCTTCTTCCTTAAATGCACTAGTATGTAAAAATTAAATAACAAGTGGACTTAAACCTAGATGCTCTATCTTGAAATATACGCCAGTAACCAACTCATCTACATTGGACTTATTATTCTTTTCTTACACCAAAATAATTTAAATACAAGTTATACATAAAACATATTTTAAAATTTAGGGTAAACGGAGTGGGCGGTAAAGTGGGGCAGTAAATATGTTTACCGAGCGGTAACACCGCCGCCAACCCCCTTTACTGCTCGGTGTCATTCATTAATCGGTGAACCTATACCGATCGACAAAGGAGACAGTTTTGACCGTTGGAGACATTCAACGGCTATATAGCCGTTTAAAATAAAAAAATATTTTTTTTTTATAAATTTAACTATAAATACCAAACATAAATTCATACCCAAACACATTCAAATTCATACCTAAACCAAACCAAAAAATATCAAACATTTACCCAATCATTCCCAAACAAAATGGCGGATGAAAACCCGTTGTTTTTTCCACCCCATAGTAGCGACGAATCATCTTATAATAGCATTCTTTTTTTCCAAAATCAAATCGAAGAAGCTGAATTTCAAGACACGGACACATCTAACCTAAGGAGATATATTGAACGTCAACGTGAGGTTGGGCATGAGACACTCATGGCGGATTATTTTGTCGAAGACCCGAAATACAACGAAGATATTTTTCGGCATAGGTTCCGTGTTGTAACACCCCGACCGCGTAATACAACAAACCACGGTGGAAACGTCGGGGAGTCATGTCACAGAATCATTGTTTCACAACACATGGTAATTGATGTTTTGTTTTAATAACATTAATGGACTCATTGTTTTAATACAAACCAGATAAACACAAACAATTGTCTTTCCAAGTTTTAAAGTCACTAAGGCACGAGTCCATCCTACGTGTAGCATGCGTCAACAATCGTCACATAATAGAACCTGAACATAGGTGAAAATAAAACGTCAGCATAAAAATGCATGTGAGAAACATAGGTTTTGTGAATTAGATTCATGGCTTTGGATAACATAAGACAAGATTATATGTTTACAAAAATAGCCATGAATCCTTGATAAAAGTTTGGTTTCTAAAATACTTTGTTTTGATAAAAAGGTTTGTAGTATATACAAAATATACTTTGGTTTTGAAATAATAGGATAAGTGGTATATCAAAATATACTTTAGTTTTGAAATAGTTAAATAGATAGTATATCAAAATATACTTTGGTTAATGAAATAATAGATTTGGTAGTATATCAAAAGTATACTTTGGTTTAAGAATGAAATCATCGATAGTATATCAAATTATACTTTGGCTTGAAAATAGCATATCAAACTATGCTTTAGTAGTATATCATAATATACTTTGGTTTTGGAATTAACATAATCGGCAGTATATCAAACTATACTTTCGCTTGAAAAATAGCATATCAAACCACGCTTTAGTAGTATATCAAAATATACTTTGATTTAGAAAATAAACAGAGTCGGTAGTATATCAAACTATACTTTAGTAAACAATATCACATTAGGAGCATATCAAACTATGCTTTGGAAGTATATCGAAATATACTTAAATTTTGATTTGGTAGTATATCAAACTATACTTTAGTTTAAAAATAGCATATCAAACTATGCTTTGGTAGTATATCAAAAATATACTTTGGTTTAGGAAATCAACAAAAGATAAGTTTTTATGGCTTAATTGGAAATCCTTTATAAAAGCACATTGTGGTCGTTTGGCAATACATTCAAACCTAGTGTATCAAACTACACTTTGGTGACTATAGATTTACCACGAAGGCAAGATCTATTTGGTTTAAACTTTGGTTTCTGACATTCCATACAACAGGAATGGGGTGTCAACATATAGCGCTATATCGTACTACCAATCGGCTTGATCATTGTTAATGAATGTATAAGTATAAATACGCACCAACAAATAGTCTTACAAACTTTGAAAATCGGTATTTAAGCCATAGGTAACAGTTTCAATTCGTCATAGGATAAGTACTATGCATGTGAAATCATATAGCTTGAAATCATAAAAATAGTGAATAGGCACATATGAATCACCCCAAAACATTTAAAAATGTAAAAGAAGGGACTATGTACTCACGTTGGATTGCAAAGTATCCTTGAATCAAGTGAGATAATAAAGCTTCAAACGTGTCCTATCGTGTCCTAACATCGGGTAACTATGTTTAAGTAACGGTACATAATCGGAGGAATCGGATAGAATGAAGTCTTGTAAACCAAATGAGTGTTGGAACTCATATGAAATGGTTTAACAAAGTCTACATTCTGATTTGGAAAGAATCCTAAGTGCTTTTGACCTGTGATGACTCGTTAAGGTAGTTTACGCTACTTTAACGTGTCATTTGCGCAAATGCGCGTTCGGATTGTTAAACTAGTCCTATGATAAGTGTTATATGCCTAAACATGCTTAATAATGTTGCAATATCAGTTTAAGTGTCAAAATTTAGGTTACATATGCTTAAATTGAATTTATGCGCAAGAGGGCATTTTGGTCATTTTCCTAAGGCATATAAACTACCTATCATACAACTAACCAAACGAAGTGACCATAAGGTATAACCTCGGAAGGTTATTCCCTATACAACTATGGTCACAAAATATGTTTGGTCGGATCCTAATGATCGACCAAACGGGTCGGGTTTGAAAGTCTAAACGGTTGTCGAGATCGCTTGACTTACGACCTTAAACAAGCACTAAACTAGAAGTGACGAGTTAAACATGTTAAAACATGTTTAACTAAGTTAGAAAACTGATTTGGTATCAAAACAAAGTGTTTTGATACCCGAAAATAGTTCCGTCGTAAAATGCACATAATTGTGCATTTTGGCCGAAACTTTGACTCGTCACTTCGACTAGTCAACGTGGTAATCAGTAGGTATAGTCACAAGGGACTATAACCATCGTGATTACGATCACGTTGCAAAGTTCAATTGAATTTTGTGTTGACCAATTCATGGTCAAAGCCGAAAGTCAAACACTGTTTGACTTTTAGCTTAAAATAGCTAAAATAAATAGACAACACTAGGAAAAACACTTACAAGTGTTCTAGGATGGAAAGAAGACTAGAGAACTCAGGTAGAATGCCTCCAACAAATGTGGTAGCCTCCACTTAGAGTGTATGAGAAAGAAGAAATGAATGAGCAAGTTGGAAGAATGAAAATGGTTGGGTATTTATAGTGTTCAAGGATTTACAAGATCTACCCAAGTGTTTTGTGTGGCCTCCAAGGAAGGATCATGGCCCTATAAGTGTGTGGACAGGAGTAATAGCCTTGGAGAACACTTAAAATAGCACACAAGATCAAAAACTAGGTTGGAAAACAAGTTGCAACAGCTAGGAAGCTATTTTGAAGCTTCTGGTCTGAAGTCTCTCGCCCCCCGCGAGCTAGATAGCTCAGTGGGTCGCCCCCGTTGAGCCACTTTAGACAGAAGTTTCAAAAGTTGGCAGAAATGGTCCCTGCAACTCCAAAACTTGTTTTTCAACGCGTTTAACCCCCATTAACCCATTTTCAAGACTTTATAAGGATGTTAAAGCATAGGGGACTTGAAATATGCTTGGAAATATTGTGGATGTCGGTTCGTTTGGTCGTACGATCGTGTTTTTCGGTTAATTACGACGAAACTCGAAAAGACGCGAAAACGATCCAAATTACGCGACGAATGGTATTTTTGCATTCCTATCACAAAAATATAATATTTAAATGATTACAAATTGTTTTGGATGTGCGGATATTGTCACACCCCGACCACGTATAACATACAAAACGTGGCGGAAACATCGGGGAGTGTTGTAACAGAATTAATTGTTTCAAATCCATGGCAAACAAAGTTGTATTTTATTTATTAAACAAGAGTTACATTGTCTTAACACAAGAAATACAGAGTTTATAACATAATTAAACAAAGTCTATCATCTTTTTTTAGTCTCTAAGGCACAGGTCCGCCCTAGTGTCATGATCGTCATCCTATGGAAAAGCTCCTGAAAACACATGTGAAAATAGGTACGTCAGCATAAAAATGCCTGTGAGATACATAGGTTTGTGAAAATAAGATTCATGACTTATGTTTGAGAAAATGTTTAGTCATGAACCTTGTAATTTGATTTGTTTTGTAAATCACTTGAAAAACAATAAGTTCAGTTGATGTGTATAAATAAGAGAATAATGTATGGTTAAATGAATAACCATATAAAATGAGTTGTATAAAATAAACTGTATTGTAAACCAAAGTCTTGTGAAAACATGTTACTTGTATAAAATGTATAAATACAATATGAATGATTTAAATAACGCTATGATATGTAATATAATACAAACATTTATATATAGGAAGTACCAGCGGCGTATCCACCATGCTTGTATCATATTACTCACATATCGTCACTTAAGTCACTTAAACAAACCACCAATGTATAAAGTCTATGTTTAAACCAATAGTCAAAAGTCCTTGTATAAACCATGTCAAATGTTGATAGTCCAAAAGTAGTCAAGTAATGTGTAACAAATGTTATGTATGGTAAGTAAAATAAGACTACTTAAACCATAAGTAAAAATGTACAAAACAAAGTATTTTGAATATATCAAAAAGTTATGTTTTGAAAAGTGATGCATGATACATTGATACAAACATTTATGTGGTAAGTTAACGCATACATTCAAGCCTTGAGACAGTCGGATAACCCTTTCAGTCAAGGTTATCAAAAGAAATGTTTTCGGATTCAGTCATTCCTTACATCCAAACAAACCCGGGATGTCAGGAATGGGATTTGTCAAGTCCTATGGTACCACTACTTACTCCCGAGCGGCGTAGCAAATGTTAATGAACGTAATAAAGACCCGTTTGTGCAAACCAAATGTTATAGCAGTTGTATACATGTCATATGAAAACAATGTACTAAGTATGCTAAGTTAACATACAAAGCAGAAAAGTCTTGTAAATCAATGTGCTAGCATGCTATCAGTCAACATACATAGCAGAAATGTAATGTAAAACAATGTACTAAGTATGCACACAATGGACATACATAGCATGAAATGTAATGAAATCATGTACTATAATGTACTAACAAACATAGCCGGTATATGATGAGAAAACAGGAAAGCATGAAAGTAACAAGTAGGCACATGTGTTTCACCCCAAAACAGTTTGGAAAACAGTAAAAGAGGGGTCTGTGTACTCACATAAACACCTTGAAAACATTTAAAAGAGGGGGTTCTATGTACTCACTTGTGATTACTCAGTAGTCCTGGAGTGATAATCAAACAATGATAGTGATCACGGAATCAAACGACACCTAATATAGGTAACTATGTTAATAAACCGGACCTAAATCGGAAGATTGGATAGAATGAGGGTTCGTAAACCAAACGAGTATGGAAACTCGTGTAATATGGTTTAACAAAGCCTACATACTAATTGAAACCTATCATAAGTGCTTCCGACCCATTACGACCCGTTTAGGTAGCTTATGCTACTTTAACGCGTCGTTCGCGTGAAACGCGTTCGGACCGCCTAACTAGCCCTATGACAAGTGTTATATGCCTAAACATGTTACATAATCAGTTATGTGACAAAGGTTTAGGTTACATATGATTAATTACCAATTATACATGAAAAGGGTATTCTGGTAATTTACCTAAGGCATATAAACTACCTATCATACAACTACTTAAACGTCGTGACCATAAGGTATAACCTCGGAAGGTTATTCCCTACCTACTATGGTCACCTAATGTATTTGGTCGGATCCTAATGATCGACCAAAAAGGGTCGGGTTCGAAGGTATAGGCGATTTATCAGATCGCCTACCCTACGACCCTAGACAACGTGGTAATCAGTAGGCATAGTCCCAAGGGACTATAACCAACGTGATTACACTCACGTTGCGAAGTTCAAACGAACTTCGCATTGACCATAACTGGTCAATGCAGAAAGTCAAACAAAGTTTGACTTTCAGACTCGAAAGACTCGAAAAGCAGTAAAAGAACGAAAGAATACTTACGAAGGGTCCCCGAATGCTAATTCCGATTCAAAAATCTCAGGTATGAAACAATAGTTTCAACTTAGAGTTTCTCAAATCAAAATTCTTGTAATTTGGAAGCATGGGGGGTGGGGTATTTATAGTGTTTGGTCCACCGTTAAGATCGTTTCATGGAAACCGTGATTCGATCACATCCGTACACTTGTTGGAAGGTTATGGAAGCTAAAAATGGTCCTTATCATCTGACTAGACAATTGAGAACATGTGGTGGAGGATTAAACAGCTGCAATCTGCTGTTAAATACACTTAATCTGGTCAGAAGGTGCCATGCGGCCCGCTTCAGGATGTTCAGAAGCTCAGGCGGGCCGCCTGGGGCTTCTGATCTGCAAACATGTTTCCAGAAATGACAGTTTCAGTCCCTGCACGTGTTTAAGGCCCTTTCCGACATTTCTAAGGCCCGTAAAGCCAACTTTAAGGCCCTAAAATGATGCCCAAACATTGTGGACATGAAACATGTTCAAAAATATGTCGGATGTCAGTTCGTTTAGTCGTACGAACGCGATGTTTGCTTAATTACGACGGAATGCGCACAAGCGCGTAAAACGATCCAAATGACGCAACGAATGGATTTTTCTCATGCCAAACACTAAAATAAAATATTATAGTGCTTACATAAATTTTTGGGTGTCCAGATGTATTCAGAACGTAAGTTATGCGCGAAAGTGCAAACTTGTGCACTTTTTGACACTTTTAGTCCCTGAATGACCCAAAAGTTTATTTTAGCGCACCGAACCCCTTAAAGCCTATTTCTAAGCTATGTAAAGGATATTTAAGGTGTGTTTAACTTATGGTCATGTTCCGGAATGTTCGTTACAGTTCAAATTGGCATACTTTCACAGTTTGTCAAGTTTAGTCCCTGTAAACGAATTAACTTATTTTTGCTATACCAAAGCCTTCAAAACTTATTTCTAAGTTATGTAAAGGTTATTTAAGGTAGGTTGAGTATATGTTGATGTTCCGGAGTATTTTTCGCATTAAACTGAGTACGTTTACGCATCAGTTTGCGTATAACTCTCCAGAAAGCGATGTAGAGTTTGAAATTACATAATAGTCAAAACATGAAAAATGTAAAACACAACCAAAAAAACATTGGGATCAAATAACATTGTTTTATTGATAATAGAAATGTTTACAATGATTAAAAGCACAGATGTTACAGATATGGTCAGAATGCAAGATATGCGTGAATTTGCATACTTTCGTAGTTTTAACGCTTTTAGTCCATGTTGATCAAATAAGCATATTTTCTCATACCGAACCCCTCAAAGCTTATTTATATGCTATGTTAAGGGTATTTAGGGTATGTTTAGCTTATGACCTTGTTTCGGAGTGTACGTCGCTACGAGAATCGACAGACTTTCGTAGTTTGTCGTAAATAGTCCCTGTGATCGAATAAACTTGTTTTTGACATACCAAACCCTTCATAACTTATTTCTAAGTTATGTAAAGGATATTTAGGGTTTTTTTAGCTTATGTCACTGTTCCAGAGTGTATGTTGCGTTAAACTGATTACGTTTGCCTAATAGTTTATGTATAACTTCTAGAAAAGCTTCTCGAGAGTTCGAAATCGTACAAGATTTGATATGTATAATTGTTACATGTAATTATACAATCCCAAATTTGAAACACAAGATTTCATTAGGTTTAAAATTACTCGGAATTATACAATGGTTGTAAGGGCACAAATGTCACAGTCTCCCCTACTTTAGGAAATTTCGTCCTGAAATTTAATTTTAAAGGAAACTTGTGAAAACAGATGTGGATGATTCGCTTTCAAATGAATCCGCCGTTCCCTGAGTAAAACTTTGGGCCACGTCTAGATTTCCAGCGAACTTTGTTAATTGTACTCGTCTGCTTTCTATAGGAAAGAGTTCAGATCCGAAGATTTAAGCTTCATTCCAATAGATTGGTGTATGAATGTACCGAACCTCAAGAGCGTCATGTTAATGTCAAAATGATGTCCTTGTTGTAGCAAAATACGAGGAAAGTATGAACTTTGGAGTTTTGACAACGGATGGGAGAATGTTTCCTATGAAGACTATTGCAGGAAACTTGTGTGTGTGTGTGTTCGAAGTCAGAGTCTGAGAGTGTAAGATAAAACAACATTGGTCAAGGTCCAGGACTTCTGGTAACTTAAATAACGCTACGCTTGCAATGTAATAAGGAACACTTATATATAGGAAGTACCAGCAGCGTATCCACAATGCCCTTTTTACATTGTTCCTGTTTCGTTATTCTCATCACTGTAGGTCTTAACACATGATAAAACTTGTTGTGGTTTCTGTACACTGAATTCCATAATTATGTATGCATCCATAATTACGTAATTCCTTGCACAGTCCGCACAATTCATTTTATGATGTGTAGGGGAAAAATCAATCGAACAAACATGTAATGATTTAACTAGACCACCAAAGGGTCTCTTTAACTAGATCAACGAATGATCTCTTTAACTAGATCAACACATGATCTCTTTAACTAGATCAACGTACAATCTCTTTAAATAAACCACCAAATGGTCTCTTTAACTTTGAATCAAACAATAGTTTTGGAATAACACTTTGGAATCCAAGGGTCAGATTATTTGCATAGAAAAGCCCCTTAAGGATTTAAGATAGTACTTTGGATATCCTTCTGAGAATCTATCATATGAAAATATGGAAGATTCTATAAGGATTTGGATAATGAGCATTTGAATTAACTAAACACATAATCGTCAACTTGGTCATTAGCTCGTTCATCAACTTGTACATATGCATTTAAAGTACACCAGGAATCCAATCAAGGACTTCAATTAGTACTTTAAACATCCATAAGAATCTAACTATGAAGATAGGAAGATTCCATAAGGATTTGAGATTTGTGTAATGAAAATGTTTTGATAACCATGTACTAGGTATGCTAAGTCAACATACGAAGTAAAGTGTTCATCAAATCAAGGTGCTAGATATGCTAAGTCAGCATATGAAGCAAAAGGATCCTTGAGATCAATGTGCTAGGCATGTTAAATCAACACACGAAGCAAAATGTTATTGTAATGTATAATGTTATGAAAAACCAGAATGCATTGACATGTACATAGACATATAGCATAAGACTAATTAATGACTTATGAGAAGTACCCTAAGGTATCCTATCAAGGATTTAAAGTGGTACTTCGGGAATTTGTTAAGAGTTGTAACTTGTACCTTGTACTTTGTTTCTTAGAAGAAACGAGTACTTAGGATTTTTGTGTAGATCGCGAACAATCTCAAGTAGGGATGAAACTACGAGAGTAGTTTAATTTGCAAGGAATATGGTTTCTTGGTGTCGGTATTGTAGGGGTATGTCATACATACACGTAACCGCATTGGTTTTGTAAATAAAGTTGAAATAACAAATTTATTTATAGAACAACCAAAGTGTTTTCAAGGTTCGTGGAAAATAAACAGAAAACATAATAGTTTAAGTGTTCATTCAAACATCAACACAAGCCTTGATATTGCCAGTGTTACTATTATGTCCATATGTTGAGTCGTCATTTGCTAGCCAGGTCAATTGAAGTGATTAGGATAACCATAATTGAAGCAGATTCCATGTGGGTAGTTAGGACAAATCGGTATCACATGAGGAGTTGCGATAGTAGGAACTGCCATAGCTTGGTTTGGTGTAGAGGCTAAACGACATACATTTGCTGTATGGCCAATAAGTCCATAGTTTGAACATTTTCGGCATTGGACACAGGCATAGTGATGAAGGTTACATTGATTGCACAGGGGAGCTTTTCCTCTGTATGGTTTCTTAGCTGGTGGCGATGCCACCTGGCTAGGTCCCACTTGGTTAAGCGGAGTTGGAGTAATCATTGTAAGGTTCTTTGAAGCTTTACGCTTCCTTGATTTTCTTGAAGGCTTGGCTTTTGTCTTCTTAGGCGCCTCATGAGTAGTTTCATCATTAAGATGAGACATGGCGACAGCTAACTCAATGGTCCCACAGAGTACTACACTTAGTTGTTGGGCGATTGTAGCTGCCAGTTCAGACCTTTGAGTGTCGCTGTGATGAGGAGGCATTCTAAAGAGAATAAAAAATATGTGAGAAAACAAGTGAGATGTTATTGGATAACCAAAACTGAACGTTAAAATATCGACGAAGCATAAGGATTTTGATCATTTGTTGGTTACCTAAAACAAACAAATGGCACAGTGACTAATCAAAGTAAATGGGTCTTTATAATGTATCGCGAAGATATGCTTTAGCCTATAGTGGATACTCACCCCAAGAGTTCCCAGGTAAGAGTGACTGGTCCGATGATGCGGATTTGTACGAACACTCTAGCCTTAGACAAAAAAACTCGGGTACAGGCATCTACCCTTCCGGATTGCACATGTTCACATTATTAAAGCCCAAACTTTGACGAGATTTTGAAAACAGCAAAGGCTTAAAATCCTAAAACAAATCATCTAAGGATAGATGATTTCTTGTGAAGTTTTGGAAAAATTTTGACTTGAGAGAATGAATTGTGTTTTGTTTTTGTTAAGCACCTAAGGATAGGTGATTGGTATTGTATTGTATTAAGAATCTAAACGCAAGTTTACTTGCGTTAGGGTCCTAGAAAGGTTATAGAATAGGTCAAGAGAATTACTAATAACCTAATTCCCTATAACCATGGCTCTGATACCAACTTTTCTGTAACACCCCGACCGCGTAATACAACAAACCGCAGTGAAAACGTCAGGGAGTCATGTCACAGAATCATTGTTTCACAACACATGGTAATTGATGTTTTGTTTTATAACATTAATGGACTCATTGTTTTATTACAAACCAGAAAAACACAAACAATTGTCTTTCCAAGTTTTAAAGTCACTAAGGCACGAGTCCATCCTACGTGTAGCATGCGTCAACAATCGCCACATAATAGAACCTGAAACATATGTAAAAATAAAAAGTCAGCATAAAAATGCCTGTGAGTAACATAGGTTTTGTGAATTAGATTCATGGCTTTGGATAACATAACAAAAGATTATATGTTTACAAAAATAACCATGAATCCTTGATAAAAGTTTGGTTTCTAAAATACTTTGTTTTGATAAAAAGATTTGTAGTATATACAAATAATACTTTGGTTTTGAAATAATAGGATAAGTAGTATATCAAAATATACTTTAGTTTTGAAATAGTTAAATAGATAGTATATCAAAATATACTTTGGTTAATGAGATAATAGATTTGGTAGTATATCAAAAGTATACTTTGGTTTAAGAATGAAAGCATCGGTAGTATATCAAATTATACTTTAGCTTGAAAATAGCATATCAAACGATGCTTTAGTAGTTTATCATAATATACTTTGGTTTTGGAAATAACATAATCGGCAGTATATCAAACTATACTATGGCTTGAAAATAGCATATCAAACTATGCTTTAGAAGTATATCAAAATATACTTTGGTTAAGGAAATAACAGGGTCGGTAGTATATCAAACTATACTTTAGTAACAATATCACATTGGGAGCATATCAAACTATGCTTTGAAAGTATATCAAAATACACTTAAATTGTGATTTGGTAGTATATCAAACTATACTTTAGCAAACAATATCACATTGGGAGCATATCAAACATGCTTTGGAAGTATATCGAAATATACTTCAATTGTGATTCGGTCATATATCTGTGACAACTCGTATTTCAGAACCTTCTTTGCACTTTGATGTAACTTGTTTGAACAATATGTGATTACATTATATGAGGAATTAATTGAATATTATGTTATGTGTTTATGTGTTACGATTGTATGTATACAAAACGAACCGATTGCACGACAATAACCCAATCGCACAAGCCCATTCGGGCCACACTGGTTGCACTCGAAAACACAAGGGCAGCCCAAGTTGGGTTCGGCCCACTCCTTCATGCGCATACACACACTCCCTTAGGGAGTTTGTTTCTCATTTGTTGCAAAACAAGAACACACACAAACCCTACTCTCCTCTCTCTCCCTCTCAAACCCGACGGCAACAACATCCTTTCTCTCGAAGCTTTTGGTGTTCGGATCAATCCTTACTCTCTTCCTTAATCGGATAGTGCTTTCACTATTGATTGTGTGTTGCATGATGTTGTGATATGTATGTTCTACATGATGGTTAAAGGATGATATGTGATAACTCGAATAGTTTGTGTGAATGATGATGTTCTAGAGAATCGGATGTGTATGATTATGTTAATCGACTATCATGTCTTGTTTTCGGATTGTTTGCATGACGATTTAGGATCGAATGTATGTAATCGGTTGTATGTTCAAGTAATCGGACCAAATAATATGATAAGTTATTGTTCATGCTATGAATATGATTAGGGTTCTTATGAATTAATGGTAAATTGCTTGGTTTGATCGAGTAATGGTTATGATGGAAACTGTTAGAACTAATTACTAGATGGAAATAATATAAATAATTGCCATAAATTGTGAATGTAACTGATTTGCATGATTTGTGGAGGATATAACCGATCGCACAAGTCCTCCCTCGGTCGCACAAGATCGGGTCACACAAGACCTGATCTGATCGCACAAGATCCAAACACACAAGCTAGGTACAACCACCTATGCTCAGGGTACTGTTTAGTTATGCATGATCGCACAAGACTCGTGGATCGCACAAGATACTGCCGATCGCACAAGTCTTGGGCCACACACAAACATTTGGACGGTTGGGCCTTAAAGCCCAATATCCACTCGTACAACCCAACTGGATCGCACAAGTCGTCCGGATCGCACAAGACTAACCGGATCGCACAAGACTAATGTTTAGTTGTTTGGGCCGTTTACTTGATGGACTGTTTTTGACTTATTGGGCCGGGCTTATATTGGAACGCATAACATGCTGTGGATCGCACAAGATTGTGCTGATCGCACAACATGTTGGGCCGGGTAGTGTTGGGTTTTCAACTACCCACTCGCACAAGATGTTATTGGGCCTACTTTGTTATCTCAGCCCAATATATCTTGATCGCACAATTATGAATGTGTTGTGTACTTAAATGTTTAATGTGCTGCCATGAACAATACGTGTTCGTAATCTGTTAGCTTGTGTGTAAACATACGTGTATTACTTGAACCTAGACCTGACTTGTATGATAACCATGTTAAGACGTGGTTGACCACATATAGCTCAAGTAACCTTTCTGTGTATCTGCCGAGAGAACCAAGGTGAGTTCACACTCTATCCAAGGCATGGGATTCCCAAGGGTTGGGAATGGGTTAAAGAACTGAACGTTAACTACGAACTTGCGTATTCCCCATACAACAGGATACGTACGACCATAAGACCATCAACTCTATCACTTTAAGTCCCTCATTTATCGACTTAATCGCCGAGGCCTATGGTGAGCGGGTCATTAGTTAATAGCGCTATTAGGTTTAACAAACCTCACACCGTGCCAGTCGGGCGTGTGTGTACTAATGGACTATGGGCAAAGGGTCAATGCTGATAGACATTGACTTAGGGCACCTCTTACATTTTCGTAGCAGTCGATATGCGTGGTCTAATAACACATGGGAAGCCCCCACTAATCTTCGCAAACATGTCAGGGTGACCGCGATACGAATTAATACGACACATGGTTTACAAACGAACATATGATTTACATTACTAAACAACCAACTGTGAACTCGCTCAACTTTGTTGTTGATTCGTTGCTACATGCCTTGCAGGTCGTTAGGTACTCATGGAGGTTGCACAGGGAGGCGCGATCGTTGTGGGACATGGCAGTGTGTGCCATACTGAAAACATTATTTTATTTCGTACTTAATACTTACATTGGGTTTTACAACTATGCTTCCGCTAAACACTTAACTATGCTTTGGTTTTTGAACACCTTTCATATTGTTTGGTTGAATTATATTTACTACATACATTGTTCAATATGATTGGTGGCTTGATCCTGGTCAGTCACGCCTCCAAGCGGTGATACTCCGCGTGTGGATTTTGGGGGTGTGACAGATTGGTATCAGAGCCATTGGTTATAGTGAACTTGGTTTTAATAAGGGAAAAAGTTTTTGTTAAAACCAGACTATAACCTGTACAGTGCTCTACGATCCACAACGACGCTTCGCTCCACGTGCAAGACTCGACATTCTAGATGATATGGTTTATGTTTATATTGCCTACTTGCTAGATTACATAGAACTTTGCTCATGGTATGCTTAGATAAACGTAACAACTGTTGTTTGAAAAGACGTGTGTGCTTCCTCTCTTCTGTCATCGCATTTTCGCGAACCCCTCTCACTCATGTTTTCCCTTGATATGAAGATCATGGCTGGATGCGTTAACATGACTCAAGCCCAGTTGACGACTCTGATTAACCAACAAGTTGCTGCGGCACTTGCAGCCGCCCAAGCAGGAGGTATATATCCTGCAGTCGCAACTCTCTCTAGGATCATTAGATCCTACACTCCTAACCCAACTATTTTGTTTAACTTTGTCCTACTCTCGTTTATACAACAGGCCAGCATGCTCAGCTGCCTGCGTGCACGTTCAAAACTTTCATGGACTGTCGTCCTAGTACTTTCAGTGGCACTGAAGGGGCAGTTGGACTCCTCCACTGGTTCGAGAAGCTCGAGTCAGTCTTCGAAATGTGTGAATGCCCTGAAGCTCGCAGGGTGAAGTATGCCACTGGTACTCTCGAGGGCATTGCACTGACTTGGTGGAATGCACAAGTTCAGATGTTAGGGCTGGCAGCTGCTAATGCCACCCCCTGGAATGATTTTAAGGAACTGATCAAGCGGGAATACTGTAGTCGTGATGACATCCACAAGTTGGAAGTGGAGTTCTTTAACCTGAAGATGACAGGATCAGAGATAGAGGCGTATACGAAAAGGTCAAATGAGCTGGCCATCTTGTGTCCAACTATGGTGGAACCTCCCATCAAACGCATTGAGCTATTCCTCAAAGGCTTAGTACCAGAGAATCAAAGCCATGTGACTGCTGCTAACCTCGCTACTATCCAGCATGTTACTCGTCTTGCTCATCGTCTCACAGATCAGGCAGTGGAACAGAACAGGCTGCCTAAGGGTATAGGTGCTACTGCTACTACTACATCTGCTACTCCCACTGATAACAAGCGAAAATGGGATGGAACCTCCAACAAAGGTTCGACTTCAGTTCAGTCCCAGGCACAGCAACGAAAGATTGATGACTATCAGAGCCCTGGTCAGCAGTCTTCGTGTAGTCAAGGGCAGGGTGGATATCGAGGAAACCTTCCAAAGTGCAACAGATGCGATAGACACCACAGGGGTCAGTGCAACAAGGGTCGTTGCCAGAGGTGTCTCAAGATGGGTCATGAAGCTAAGGATTGTAGGAGCTCACGACCTGCGAATCAGAACCAACAACAACAACCACCAGCTCCACAAGACTGGCAGTAGCAACAGCGAGGCAACAGGGGATGCTTTCAGTGTGGAGCTGAAGACCACTTCAAGAGAGATTGTCCCCAGCTGAACCAAAATCAAAACAACAACAATAATAACAATCAGGGGAATGGAAACAACGGGGATAACAACGGCAATGGTGCCAGGGGTCGTGTATTCGTGATTGGCCAGGGAGAAGCAAGGAACGATCCCAACGTCGTGACGGGTAAGTTCCTACTCGACGACTTTTATGTTACTGTTTTATTTGATTCGGGTGCTGATACTAGCTACGTGTCCTTAAAAGTTAGCCAAATGCTTAAGCGTACCCCAACATTTTTGAACACCAAGCACACTGTAGAGCTAGCTAATGGTAAGAGTTTAGAGGCCACACACGTAGTGATGGGTTGTAATCTTGTTCTTGCTAATCAAACCTTCTCCATCGACCTTATTCCTATCGTTCTAGGTAGTTTCGACGTTGTCATTGGGATGGACTGGTTATCCCAACACCAAGCAGATATTCTTTGCAACGAGAAGATTGTTCGTATTCCTCGTTCAGGTGCTGAACC
The DNA here is from genome assembly GCA_030545235.1 of Helianthus tuberosus. Lineage (NCBI taxonomy): Eukaryota > Viridiplantae > Streptophyta > Magnoliopsida > Asterales > Asteraceae > Helianthus > Helianthus tuberosus. The sequence continues at coordinate 56,184,710 of CM060402.1, forward strand.
TCTCATGATTCGTGGCGAGAAGAGTGGTGCTGTTGTGAGCATCATCTCTTTCCTTAAGGCCCAGAAGTGTTTGCGAAAGGGTCACACTGCTATTTTGGCTCTCGTTACTGACACCTCGAAGAAAGAGAAGACGATAGAAGATTTTCCTATAGTACGTGACTTTCCTGAGGTATTCCCTGAGGAATTACCTGGTCTTCCGCCTCATCGCCAGGTCGAATTTAAAATCGAGCTAGCCCCTGGAGCAGCACCCATAGCTCGAGCGCCCTATCGTCTCGCTCCATCTGAATTGGAAGAACTGTCCGCGCAACTACAAGAGCTTTTGAATAAGGGTTTTATTCGTCCTAGCTCTTCGCCATGGGGAGCTCCAGTGCTATTTGTGAAGAAGAAAGATGGTACCTTCAGAAAGTGCATCGACTACTGTGAACTCAACAAGGTGACCGTGAAGAATCGCTACCCTCTTCCACGCATTGACGACTTGTTCGACCAGCTGCAAGGGTCGAGCTACTATTCGAAGATTGATCTGAGGTCAGGCTACCATCAGCTGAGAGTCCGGGACGAGGACATCTCTAAGACAGCGTTCAGGACTCGTTATGGGCATTACGAGTTCCTAGTTATGCCTTTCGGACTGACAAACGCACCTGCGGTTTTCATGGACCTTATGAACAGAGTGTGCAAGCCTTACTTGGATAAGTTTGTGATTGTATTCATCGACGACATTTTGATCTAATCCAAGAGTCAGGAGGAACACGAGCAACATTTACGACTCATTTTGGAACTCCTTCGAGCTGAACAGCTGTACGCCAAGTTTTCAAAATGCGACTTCTGGCTTCGTGAAGTCCACTTTCTAGGCCACGTGGTGAACAAGGATGGGATTCATGTTGATCCATCTAAGGTAGACTCGATTAAGAACTGGCCTGCACCTCGCACACCCACATAAATTCGCCAATTCTTGGGTTTGGTAGGCTACTACAGAAGGTTTATCAAGGGTTTCTCCAAGATTGCGCAACCTCCCACCTCATTAACCCAGAAAGGTGTCACCTATCGTTGGGGTGATGCACAGGAAACTGCATTTCAACACTTAAAGAATAGACTTTGTAGCGCCCCTATCCTCTCATTGCCTGAAGGCACAGATGATTTTGTGGTTTATTGCGACGCATCCATTCAGGGACTTGGATGTGTGCTGATGCAACGTGACAAGGTCATTGCTTATGCGTCACGCCAACTTAAGATTCACGAAAGGAATTACACCACACACGATTTAGAGCTGGGAGCTGTTGTTTTTGCACTCAAGATATGGAGACATTACTTGTACGGTACCAAGTGCACTATTTACACCGACCACAGGAGTCTCGAGCATATCTTCAAGCAAAAGGAGTTAAACATGCGTCAACGTTGATGGGTCGAGTTATTAAATGACTACGAATGTGCCATCAAGTACCACCCAGGCAAAGCCAATGTTGTGGCTGACGCCCTCAGTCGAAAGGACACAACGCCTAAGCGCGTGCGAGCATTACAACTTACCATTCAATCTAGTCTTCCTTCCCAGATACGGGATGCTCAGGTAGAAGCATTGAAACCAGAAAACGTCAGGGCTGAAGCCCTACGTGGCTCAAGGCAACGATTAGAACAAAAGGAAGACGGCGCCTACTACGTAACAGGACGCATTTGGGTCCCACTCTATGGCAACCTACGAGAGCTTGTGATGGATGAAGCACACAAGTCTCGCTACTCAGTACATCCTAGTTCAGATAAGATGTACCACGACTTGAAAACTACGTATTGGTGGCCTAGCATGAAAGCTCACATAGCAACTTACGTTAGCAAGTGTTTGACTTGTGCGAGAGTCAAGACTGAATATCAGAAACCATCGGGCTTACTCCAACAACCAGAGATACCACAATGGAAGTGGGAGCAAATTTCCATGGATTTTGTTACTGGCCTGCCTAGATCTCAACGTGGAAACGATACTATTTGGGTGATCGTGGATCGACTCACAAAGTCTGCACATTTCTTAGCTATCAAGGAAACAGATAAGTTCTCCACTCTAGCAGACGTATATCTTAAGGAAGTTGTCTCGAGGCACGGGGTGCCAACCGCTATTATCTCTGATCGTGATGCACGTTTTACTTCTGAATTGTGGCAAGCAATGCACAAGTCCTTTGGCTCACGTTTAGATATGAGCACAGCTTATCACCCGTAAACGGATGGGCAGTCTGAACGCACCATCCAGACCCTTGAAGACATGCTTAGGGCATGTGTGATTGATTTCGGCAACGGCTGGGAAAAACATCTACCATTAGTGGAATTTTCGTATAATAACAGTTACCGCACCAGTATTCAGGCCGCTCCATTTGAGGCATTGTACGGGCGTAAATGCCGATCACCTCTTTGTTGGGCAGAGGTGGGTGACAGTCAGATCACTGGTCCAGAACTTGTGGTAGACACAACAGAAAGGATTGCTCAAATACGACAACGAATGGCGGCAGCTCGCGACCGTCAGAAAAGCTACGCTGATAAGGGCAGGAAACCACTCGAGTTCCAGGTTGGGGATCGAGTGCTACTCAAAGTCTCACCCTGGAAGGGTGTTGTTCGTTTTTGGCAAACGAGGCAAACTTAACCCACGATACGTTGGACCTTTCGAAATCATAGATAAAATAGGCAAGGTGGCCTACAAACTAAACCTACCAGCAGAACTCAGTGGAGTCCACAACGTTTTCCACGTGTCGAATCTGAAGAAGTGTTTGTCAGATGAGACCCTCATAGTTCCCTTGAAGGAGCTCACTATCGACGATCAGCTGCGATTCGTCGAGGAACCAGTAGAGATTACTGACCGAGATGTTAAGATTCTAAAGCGCACTAGAATTCCTCTCGTTCGAGTTCGTTGGAACTCCCGTCGTGGCCCAGAGTTCACCTGGGAACGCGAAGATCAAATGAAACAAAAGTATCCCCAATTGTTCGCAAACAGTACAACCACTACTGAGGCTGAAGCTACTGCGGAATTTAGATCAACGGGGGGAGGATGTGACACCCCAGGAAAACCATGCAACTTAACTAGCTTCCTCAGTAACCACGTGCTAAGTTTCGGGACGAAATTTCTTTCAAGTTGGGGATAATGTGACAACTCGTATTTTAGAACCTTCTTTGCACTTTGATGTAACTTGTTTGAACAATATGTAATTACATTATATGAGGAATTAATTGAATATTATGTTATGTGTTTATGTGTTACGATTGTATGTATACAAAACGAACCGATTGCACGACAATAACCCAATCGCACAAGCCCATTCGGGCCACACTGGTTGCACTCGAAAACACAAGGGCAGCCCAAGTTGGGTTCGGCCCACTCCTTCATGCACATACACACACACCCTTAGGGAGTTTGTTTCTCATTTGTTGCAAAACAAGAACACACACAAACCCTACTCTCCTCTCTCTCCCTCTCAAACCCGACGGCAACAACATCCTTTCTCTTGAAGCTTTTGGTGTTCGGATCAATCCTTACTCTCTTCCTTAATCGGTTAGTGCTTTCACTATTGATTGTGTGTTGCATGATGTTGTGATATGTATGTTCTACACGATGGTTTAAGGATGATATGTGATAATTAGAATAGTTTGTGTGAATGATGATGTTCTAGAGAATCGGATGTGTATGATTATGTTAATCGACTATCATGTCTTGTTTTCAGATTGTTTGCATGATGATTTAGGATCGAATGTATGTAATCGGTTGTATGTTCATGTAATCGAACCAAATAATATGATAAGTTATTGTTCATGCTATGAATATGATTAGGGTTCTTATGAATTAATGGTAAATTGCTTGGTTTGATCGAGTAATGGTTATGATGGAAACTGTTAGAACTAATTACTAGATGGAAATAAGATAAATAATTGCCTTAAATTATGAATGTAACTGATTTGCATGATTTGTAGAGGATATAACCGATCGCACAAGTCCTCCCTCGGTCGCACAAGATCCAAACGCACAAGCTAGGTACAACCACCTATGCTCAGGGTACTGTTTAGTTATGCATGATCGCACAAGACTCGTGGATCGCACAAGATACTGCCGATCGCACAAGTCTTGGGCCACACACAAACATTTGGACGGTTGGGCCATAAAGCCCAATATCCACTCGCACAACCCAACTGGATCGCACAAGTCGTCCGGATCGCACAAGACTAACCGGATCGCACAAGACTAATGTTTAGTTGTTTGGGCCGTTTACTTGATGGACTACTTTTGACTTATTGGGCCGGGCTTATATTGGAACGCACAACATGCTGTGGATCACACAAGATTGTGCTGATCGCACAACATGTTGGGCCGGGTAGTGTTGGGTTTTCAACTACCCACTCGCACAAGATGTTATTGGGCCTACTTTGTTATCTCAGCCCAATATATCTTGATCGCACAAGTATGAATGTGTTGTGTTCTTAAATGTTTAATGTGCTACCATGAACAATACGTGTTCGTAATCTGTTAGCTTGTGTGTAAACATACGTGTATTACTTGAACCTAGACCTGACTTGTATGATAACCATGTTAGGACGTGGTTGACCACATATAGCTCAAGTAACCTTTCTGTGTATCTGCTGAGCGAACCAAGGTGAGTTCACACTCTATCCAAGGCATGGGATTCCCAAGGGTTGGGAATGGGTTAAAGAACTGAACGTTAACTACGAACTTGCGTATTCCCCATACAACAGGATACGTACGACCATAAGACCATCAACTCTATCACTTTAAGTCCCTCATTTATCGACTTAATCGCCGAGGCCTATGGCGAGCGGGTCATTATTTAATAGCGCTATTAGGTTTAACAAACCTCACACCATGCCAGTCGAACAGGCGTGTACTAATGGACTATGGGCAAAGGGTCAATGCTGATAGACATTGACTTAGGGCACCTCTTACATTTTCATAGCAGTCGATACGCGTGGTCTAATAACACATGGGAAGCCCCCACTAATCTTCGCAAACATGTCAGGGTGACCGCGATACGAATTAATACGACACATGGTTTACAAACGAACATACGATTTACATTACTAAACAACCAACTGTGAACTCGCTCAACTTTGTTGTTGATTCGTTGCTACATGCCTTGCAGGTCGTTAGGTACTCATGGAGCTTGCACAGGGAGGCGCGATCGTTGTGGGACATGGCAGTGTGTGCCATACTGAAAACATTATTTTATTTCGTACTTAATAGTTACATTGGGTTTTACAATTATGCTTCCGCTAAACACTTAACTATGCTTTGGTTTTTGAACACCTTTCATATTGTTTGGTTGAATTATATTTACTACATACATTGTTCAATATGATTGGTGGCTTGATCCTGGTCAGTCACGCCACCAAGCGGTGATACTCCGCATGTGGATTTTGGGGGTGTGACAATATCAAACTATACTATAGTTTAAAAATAGCATATCAAACTATGCTTTGCTAGTATATCAAAAATGTACTTTGGTTTAGGAAATCAACAAAAGATAAGTTTTTATGGCTTAGTTGGAAAACTTTTGTAAAAGCACATTGTGGTCGTTTGGTAATACATTCAAACCTAGGGTATAAAACTACACTTTGGTGACTATAGATTTACCACGAAGGCTGTTGGACCGTTTTGCGACCCCGAAAAGTCAGTTGAGAACGTTCATCTTCACGTATAAAGGCGGAATCAATACACGCAAAGTTACAACAGCTTTCCTATTCAATTCCTTCACTTTTATTGCTTTCTGAGTTCAATTTGACAGAGTTTCGTTACCGAAAGCAAGATCAGGTCTCGCTCCAATGTCACGACTAACTGATCAGGTTTCGCTCATACTACCTATATATAATCCCTGAGGTTTCGCTCTTATGACAGTGACAAATAAGCGAAACCTCCAAGTGACTAATAAGCGAAACCTGTTGTTGACATATAAGTGAAACCTTAAAGTCCCTTGGAGCGAAACCATCTAATCATGTACATACAAACGAAATCACTTTCTAACCTATGTACATTCAAGCGAAAATACATCATATAAACCCTAATTTGATTTCTAAGACCCTATGTTGACTATCTTGACTCAAGACTTGATGTAGACGAAGTCAACAGACATTCCGTGCACCAACAGACTCCCCCTTGGATGTTGACGAAGTCTTCAGCTCCGAGTATTCAATCTTGGTCTTTTCTCCAACTCTATCTTTACATCATAAGCACTCTATCTTCACAGGTTTAGGTTCACTTCCTAGCTCCATCTTCAGACTTCCCTTTGACTGTTAATCCAGACTCCCCCTTTCACAGACTCCCCCTCTCAATATGCTAGAATCTGAGGTATTGGTCTGGTTCAAGCTTCGACAATTAGCTTCCGTGGGAATAATGAAGTCCAAAACCTGTGTCTCAAACATCAATCATTACAAACTATCTTTTCAACAATAAATCACAAACTCAATCAGCTTTAGCAATCCACTCAAGTATTCAGGTCCAAATTAATGACCCTGATCACTCAATTAATCTACCAAGTTCAATTCAATGACCTTGGTTGATCATTTGACGAATCAAACTGATTTTGAAAACAACAATTTACACATTTTCTGAAAATAACAAGTATCAATTTAATGATCTTGTTTTTAACTTTAAAAAAATCAAACTCTATCAAAGTAAGCTCTCCTCATTCTTCAGTCCAGAATCTCCTGCATCTGCTTCAAACATCTGAGAATCCAACAATCAACTCTCCACTTTGGTTTGTCAGAAAATAAAGCAGAAAATAAAATCTTTTTGGATTTTATAAAGTGTTCTAAACTAAGAAATGAAATACAGAAAACTTAAATTGCAGAAAGTAAACAAAGTAAACTATTTACAAACATATTTTTGGCGAGCGTGTCAGGGAATCATATCAGCTATCAGACAAATTACAAGTACCGTTAAGCTTCATTTCATACTCAGACTTAAACAATTCACCTCGATTGTCGATATATTGATCCATCTTAAATTCTCACACAAATTTCAATTTACTCAGGATACGAATTAGATGAATTATGAACTTAGCTCATTCATGTGTCCCACCTCTTGAATATACTCCCGTATCCAGAATCCCAATATTCAGTCTTACAGGTGAGTATACTACAATGATATCTGTAAGGGGTTAATAAATTATGAAGAATCATGAGAGCTCAGGTCAGAACTACCGTTCAGCAGAGAGATCATGACTCAACTTTAGGGTGTGTCCCCTTTAGAGGATCTTTTAGCTACAACAGCAGCGACTATCAATTTTATTGTTTCATCGGCATGCTGAGGGTTTATGCTATGTTTCAAGCATATGCGGAAAGTATTATTCAAGGACTAGGTCAGAACTTCCATTCAGCAGAAGTCCCGAAATAATACCCCAGACATCATTGAGTATAAAGACCTAGTATATCAGATTATGAGACCTTTCAAACGAGATTTCAGGGGTTACCTATATATCCAAGTAGTGTTCCCCACGAATTTCACAAGTTTGAAATTTTAGGTTTATATCCCGAATAAATCTACTAAATGTGTGAAAACCTATCAACACATCATTAGTGAGACTAATTAACTCATTTAAACTTTACAAATCTTTAGCATACTGTAATAGTCTAGCCGATGTACTATCATTTTCCCTATATACACAAGCTCTTTTTCAGATTTTATCATGTTTTTGTATTTTTGCATTTTTTACTGTTTTTGTATTTTCTGAAAAATATATCTATATACATCTATCTACTCCCCCTAAATACCAAAACAAGTAAAAAATCGACAAACCATTGCAGATTGTTTCTCGTCTTCATCCACAACAGTACTCTCATCAACGCCCACAATTCCATCCAACACCGAAAGAAGCTTCATACCGTTCAGTTTTAACAAATATTGAAACCGATTTTTATCAAAAGCTTTGGTATGTAGATCAGCTTTCTGTTCGTCAGTGTGGATTTTCTCAATTCGTATCAACTTTTTCTCAAAACAATCACGAATAAAGTGATGACGAATTTCTATGTGTTTAGTTTTAGCGTGATGTACCGGATTCTTTGTTATATTTATTGCGGCCTCATTATCAACAAAAAGAGGTGTGTTAAGAAACTGCAAACCGTAGTCGCGCATCTGTTGCTGTATCCACAAGATCTGAGAGCAGCAACTGCTAGCAGAAACGTACTCCGCTTCACATGTAGATAACGCCACAGACGTTTGTTTCTTACACTGCCAGGTAACCAATCTAGGTCCAAAGAACTGGCATCCTGCAGTTGTTGATTTTGAATTGACTTTGCAGCATCCGAAATCCGAATCGGAATACCCTTCGAGCGTAAAGTCGCCTTTCCTAGGATACCACAACCCCAATGAAGGAGTTCCTTTCAGGTAGCGCAATATCCTCTTCACAATAATCATGTGCGATGCTCTCGGGTTAGATTGAAATCTTGCTGCGAGGCACGTTGGGTACATGATATCAGGACGTGAAGCAGTTAGGTACATCAAAGAACCTATCATGGATCGGTAAAATGTTTCATCAGCCCTGTCTCCTGTGAGATCTGGGTGAATCCCATGATTTGTTGCAAGTGGGGTAGCAGCTGAAGTAGAACTTGACATCCCAAATTTCTCTAGAATATCATGAACGTACTTTGTCTGATGAATGAAAATTCCCTCAGGAAGTTGTTCAACTTGTAGACCCAGAAAGAATTTCATCTCCCCCATTGATGACATTTCGAACTTTTGCTTCATCACTGATTCAAAATCTTTACATAGACTTTCATTTGTTGACCCAAAGATTATATCATCCATATAAATCTAAACTATCAGAAGATGACCGTCGACCTCTTTAGTGAAGAGAGTGGCATCCACTTTTCCACGAATGAATTTGTTGGCTAGTAGATGTTGAGACAAAGTCTCGTACCAAGCTCTCGGGGCCTGGTGTAAACCATACAGTGCTTTGTCCAATAAGTAGACCTTGTTTTTGTGGATTGGATCGGTGAAGCCCGGCGGCTGTCTGACATAAACCTCCTCTTTTACCTTCCCGTAGAGAAAAGCCGATTTAACATCTAACTGATAAACTTTGAAGTTCTTCCAAGACGCAAATGCAAGGAAAATTCTGATTGCCTCTAGTCGTGCTACAGGAGCATAAACTTCGGTAAAATCAATCCCCTCCTGTTGACTAAAACCCTGAACAACGCGTCGAGCCTTGTTTCGAATCTCAACTCCTCTATCGTCTCTCTTGCACTTGAACACCCACTTGGTGTTTATTTTCCTCTGACCATCTGGCAAATCAACTAACTTCCACACTCCCAATTTCTCGAATTGACTAAGTTCCTCCTGCATTGCATTGACCCAAGAGTCTTCAGTAAGCGCCTCTTTGTAAGTTCTTGGTTCAACCTGCGAGATAAAACAACTCAATGAGAATTCAGTTTGCAAAGGAGCAACTTTTGTATAAAAACATGTAAGCCCTTTATCAATCTGTCTTCGAGTGCGAACGCCTGTCTGCAATTCTCCTATGATCAACTCCTCTGGATGATATGAAAAAGTTCGCGGCATCACTTCGCTTGGAACATCTACATTGCCCTCCAGATTAGTAACATTCTGTTCTGCATCTTGTTCACCAACTTGGTTTGTTTGACTTGAAATCTGAATTTGCTCCCCCTCAGAATCTGAATCACCATGATCAAAGACTGGCATATTTTCAGTTTCTTGATTATCATTCTGTACCGACTGATTATCCTGAGCAACTTCATTCTGTTGGACATCATCATGTTCACCAGCATTACTCGGACCTGCTTCATCATCATTTGAAGTTTCCCATGGTCTTCTAGAATACTCAGCTGGGAACCTTAGCTGCGACTCATATTCACGCAAAATATCCAACTCATCAAAGAAATCTTCATCATCCTCTGATTCTTCTCTCATGTCAAACGAATCCCACAGTTTTTCATAATGATAACGCCATGAATCACCAGGATTCTGCGGCGGCATAGTATAACCTTGACATTCAACATTTGCAACTTCAATAATCCGCTTCTCACTTGGAACGAAGACACGTCGCATCGGATTTGCATAACCAACAAATATTCCCTCAATGCACTTCGGACCAAACTTTCCAAAAGGCTCTATAACAGTACAGGGTGACCCGAACGGTTCTAGATACTTCAAATTCGGTTTGCGGTTATTGATTAGCTCAAAGCATGTTTTGTTGAACTTCTTGACAGTGAGAACCCTGTTGAGCGTATAGCATGTGGCGGAAACAGCTTCAGCCCAAAAATTTATCGGTAACTTTGAATCTGCAAGCATAGTTCTAGCCGTTTCGATTAGTGTTCGGTTTTTGCGTTCTGCGACTCCATTCTGCTGCGGAGTGTACGGAGCACTAAATTCATGCAATATACCTCTTTCATCACAAAATTCTTCCATCTTACTGTTCTTGAATTCAGTACCATTATCACTTCGAATTCTTTTGATACGCCTTTGGTACAAATTCTCAATCTTCTTGAACAACGCCATCAAACTATCAAATGTTTCGTCTTTCGTCTTCAAGAAAGAAACCCACGAAAATCTGGAATAATCATCAGTAACGACCAAACAGTAGTAATCTCCTGTAATACTTTTGACATTCACAGGACCAAACAAATCCATGTGAAGTCTTTCTAGAGGTCTTGAAACTGAATTGACTTGCTTTGTAGGGTGTGACTTTTTCTTTTGCTTGCCTTTAACACAGCTAATGCACTCCCCTTCCAGATGAAAACCTTTGACATGAACTCCAAGAACCAAATCATTGTGCACCAAGTGATTCATTTTTCTAAGATGTATATGCCCCATCTTGCGGTGCCACAATCTCGATTCTTTCTCAGTTGCTCTAGACACAAAACAATGTGCTTGACCAGTAGATGTAGTTGCTACACTCATATCTAACACATATAAATCATTCACTCTAGGTGCCCGCATGATAATCCATTCTTCAGGGATAACAAATCCTGGTTTCAAGATCAAACATTCTTTATCAGTGAAGTGAGTAGTATACATATTGTCACAGATCTGGGAGATACTCAGCAGATTATTCTCCAGCTCAGTAATGTAATTAACTCTTTCAAACGTCACAATCCCGTTGGATAACGTTCCTTCTCCAATAATTCTACCACCTTCATGACCAGCAAATCCTACGTAACCACCATTGATATTTCTCACATCATACAGCAACGCAGTCTTCCCTGTCATATGTCTTGAAGCTCCACTATCCATGATCCATCTGGATACAAGTTTTGGAAGATCCTGCACATAACAAACTTTGACTTAATCTTTAATAAAGATGCCGATTCATGCTTCGCGATCAAGGAAGCTCCGGCAATTCAAACTGCTTAGTCAAACATGGTATCCACCCAGGCCTCATCAGCCTTGGGTGTAACCTTGACAGTTTTAACTCTCGCAACTTGAATTTTAAAGTTTTCAGCCTTAAGAGGTGGAAAATTCGCATCATAATCAATTTGAATTGACTCCTCAGAAGGTGAAACCTTTTTCTCACCTTTTGGTTTCCAAACTTGTTGAGATAATGCAACCCGCTTGTAAAATTTGTCATTTTTAGTTACCACTTTCTTTACGGGTTCATTTTTCACTTTGGTGTTATCATTTTTCACACTCTTTTTCTCAACAACGATTGGTGCTTTACCCTTCACATCAACTTTCTTCTTTTGTCTCTCAACAACTTCAGTCTTAGGCTTGGAGTTGGTGCAATTTCTTGCAATGTGACCAACTTTGTTACATCTAAAGCATGTACGAGTATCAACAACTCGACTTGTGCCTTCAGACTGAGGTTGTGAGGCCCTCTTCTCAAAGAACTCTTTATTTGATTTTGAAAAAATTTCATTTTCCTCATCAGAAAGTGAACTCGAACCGTTCACAAACACCTTCTTTTCTGCAAATCTTTTGTTTTGAAAACTCTTCTTCTGATAACTCTTACTACCCCTATAACCACCCGACCAATTGTTTCGATTGTTATTATAAAAACGTGGTGGAACAACAGGCTTTTTGTAATAAGCTTTATCTTTCTCAAAATTCATTTGCCTCTTTGTTTGTTTCAAACTGTTCACTTCCGACAACTCAACTTCAACCAATTTGAAAACATTTGTCAACTTTTTTACATTAACATTCTCAATCGAAAACTCAGAATCCGAATACAACTTATCAGATCCAGCCATCTTGTACATCACAAGACCCGGTTCATCACTTAAATTGTTTTTGGATTTTGGTTTCTGAATGTACTTGTCCAAGAAACATCCATCTTCCTCAGTAGTGTCACTATCCATTTTTAGCACATTTTCAACAACACCTTTTACAATATCATTTTGGACACTATCGTCATTGGAAGATGTAAACGTGACATCAATGTTCTCCGGAAGTTTAACTTCATTTTCTTCCTCAATTTCAACCAACCCAGATTGCTTTTTCGTGTAGTTATCAAGAACAGGTGGTGGTACTTGATGAAACCCCACCCCAGTTCCATCACAATACACATCTTCGCCTGCTTTGTCTTTCCCGATGGGTTTGGGAATGATGTGTTGCAAAACAAAGCTTGCGGAGCTGTAACTGTTAAGCTTCAACTGGATTCGCTCGTTTTCAATTTCAGCCTCTTGAAATTTAAGTTTCAGTTTAGCGATTTCATCCAGTTGTTGGTTGATTGATTCTTCTTTTACTCTAAGCACTGCTTTTAGATGTTCATTTTCTTTAAAAGTTTTACCATTTCGATCATCACTATCTTTCATTGTGCTTTTTAGTTTTTCAAACTTTTCAGAAATCTGACGGTTTTCAAGAATCAACTTTTCATTTTCTTGTTTAATTTTGTCATGATCAATTTTATCATTTTCAATTTGTCTAGTTAATTCTCTTATCCGTTCAGTTGAAGCTTTAACTGTTTTGTCACGATCAAGAATCTGATTCTCAACACTTCTGACCTTTGCTGTCAGATCATCAACTTTCTTTCCGTTAAGATACGTAACTGTGCTACAAAATTTGCACTCTTTGTTGCAATTTTTGCAATCAGCATTTCCATTTATTTTCTTACCTGATGCATTTGTTGACACGTTTGAACTGACCTGGCTTTTTGACTCAGACACGGAGTTAGAGTCTACCTCAAGTGCCTTAGCAGCCAGCACTTTGTCAGCCATTTTTCCCAGGTTCTCTTCAGTCAACTCCTGCGTTGTGTCAATAACTCCAGTATCAATCTTCTTTGATTTTTCCTGCTCTTCTTTCTCCTTTTTCTCTTTCTCTTCTTTCTCCTTCTAGTCTCCAGTTCCCCACCATTTATTCTGCCAGTACTCATCCTCTTCTTTGTACTGCTGGATTATGGCCTCGATATCAAGCGTTTTGTCATCGATCGCAATATTTCCATATTCATCAAGATAACACTCTCTGTCCGGATCCCATCTATTTGCTCTCCTCGCATCCAAAAAAATACGAGATATTCTAATTATTTTGTTTTCAGCAATCATTTTTCTGTATTGATATTTCTGCTCTTCAGTTCTATCGTCTTTCCACGGAATAGGTTCGTCGTCTTTCTCCATGAATGCGTAACCAACCGCATCTTCTTCCGGTAGAACCTCTTGACTCCAATCATAACCTTCATCATCATAAATCACCGCAAGAGCTCTAGATTTCTCTTTGTTGTCTTCAACCTGCTTCAATCTAGGCGGTTCAGATTTATTCTGGTGATAAATTGCCTTCTTGTAGTAATCATCTCTGAAAGGGTTCTCCGACTCATCAGCATATGCGTTTCTGCATTCTCGTTTGAAGTGACCTTTCTGCTTACACTTGAAGCATGTCACCTTGGATTTATCGAACCCCAGCTTAGTAGATGGACCACCAATTGTCTTCCTGCCAGTAATTTCCATGAAACGCTGTGGTCGACGAACTGCACTGGCCATAGCCCAACGAATATCGATCAGCTCCATTTCCTCAGGATCAATCTGATCATAATCTTCTTTCGTCAGATTGGTGTTGCCTATCTTCCCAGCTACTAACCCTTCATACGATTCCAACACCGATGCTAGGAAGATCATCTGCTGTTTGGCCGATTCCTCATCAAAATTCTAAGCATTCTTTAAGTCTATTGCAATGTTGCATTGAAAACGATTCTTTGCATCAGAATGACTTCCAGATGATGAAGATCCACTGTGATAACCACTGTGACTTCCACTGCTTTGACCACTTTGATTTTCTTTGCTTGCTGTGGACACATTCTCAGCAGAAAACGCAGTCTTGGGAGAAGTTGCTTTTGGCATCATGCTCTTTGGATAGTACAAATCCAAATTCTGCTGGTAAGATGAGTGATTGACTTTGTATGTCTTCTTTAGTTCCAACTCGTGACTCTCGAGTTTCTCAATCAGCAAATCTAATGTCAACTTTTCTGGTTCTTTGATGGTATTCTTTAGCATCAGCGCATAATATCTCCAATCCATCTCGTCAGGCAACGAATCAAACAATTTGTCGATAAGATCTTCTTCAGGAATTCTGATATCATGTCTTACTAATTCCAGCTTCAGATGACCAAACCTTTCTATCATTTTACATACTGACTCATTCTTTAAACATCCAAACAGATCAAACTCTTTTCTAAGAAGTTTTCTTTTGTTTTTCACAATTTCAGTACTTCCTAAACATTTCTTTTCTAATTTTTCCCAGAGGTCTTTAGCATTTGAATAATCGATCAATGAGATTATGTCTTTTCGGACGGATTGAAATAACAATGCTACACACTTTTGTTCAGCTACAAACGAATCAATCTCCTCAGCTGCTCTTAAAGATTCACCATTTTTGTTTCCATTGGCATAACCGTTTTTCAAACTCTTCCAACTGGGAAATGCAAATGCCATCAACCAATCTTCAAACTTTCTTGACCACCGACTGTATTCCTCGATAGCCATTAGCTTTGGAGGTTTATTGAATGTTCCGAAGGCACTTTCCGATTCCCAAGCTTCTTTTTTCTTTTCTTTTGGCGGATTCTCATTCACATTGCTTGACGAAGTATCATTGTTTCCGGAATCTCCAGCGAATGCGTACATGTCGCTAAACGGGTTCAAGAAAATATCATCCATCTTGAGTGTACCTGCAAAAATCAACAATTACTTAGAAAAATTTTCGTAATTTTGGAAAACAATGACACACAAACGAAATCAGCTATTTTGACTGATAAACGAATTCAGTCAATAGTGACAGATAAGCGAAATAGATTGTGTCCGAATAAGCGAAATATGATTGTCCTTATGAGCGAAATATGGTGATGTTCAGAAAAGCGAAATAAGATGATGTTCAGATAAGCGAAACTAAGTATTGTCCAAAAGAGCGAAACTACTCAATGTCACTATGAGCGAAACTAGACATGTCTGAATAAGCGGAATATGATGAATTATGTTCTTATGTCCGAATAAGTGGAACCTTATGGTTCGTAAAAGCGAAACCTCTTCGAATGACCGTAAGAGCGAAAACAGGTTTTAGTCGATTTTCATCATGTTTTAGTCCGAATTTCAACCTGAAACTTTCTAGGGTTTGTTAAACGTATGTTTTACATGTTATACTCGAATTTTAGACAATTTCAACCGTAGGAACTATCTCAAATCGAAAAAGTATGAAAGAAAATGAGTAGAAATGAGAGAATGATGTCGAATCAGCTGTAGTAGTATGAACTCCTCGTCCTGAAGCTCTGATACCACTTGTTGGACCGTTTTGTGACCCCGAAAAGTCAGTTGAGAACGTTCATCTTCACGTATAAAGGCGGAATCAATACACGCAAAGTTACAACAGCTTTCCTATTCAATTCCTTCACTTTTATTGCTTTCTGAGTTCAATTTGACAGAGTTTCGTTACCGAAAGCAAGATCAGGTCTCGCTCCAATGTCACGACTAACTGATCAGGTTTCGCTCATACTACCTATATATAATCCCTGAGGTTTCGCTCTTATGACAGTGACAAATAAGCGAAACCTCCAAGTGACTAATAAGCGAAACCTGTTGTTGACATATAAGCGAAACCTTAAAGTCCCTTGGAGCGAAACCATCTAATCATGTACATACAAACGAAATCACTTTCTAACCTATGTATATTCAAGCGAAAATACATCATATAAACCCTAATTTGATTTCTAAGACCCTATGTTGACTATCTTGACTCAAGACTTGATGTAGACGAAGTCAACATACATTCCGTGCACCAACAAAGGCAAGATCTATTTGGTTTAAACTTTGGTTTCTGACATTCCATACAACAGGAATTGGGTGTCAACATATAGCGTTATATTGTACTACCAATCAGCTTGATCATTGTTAATGAATGTATAAGTATAAATACGCACCAACAAATAGTCTTACAAACTTTGAAAATCAGTATTTAAGCCATAGGTAACAGTTTCAATTCGTCATAGGATAAGTACTATGCATGTGAAATCATATAGCTTGAAATCATAAAAATAGTGAATAGGCACATATGAATCACCCCAAAACATTTGAAAATGTAAAAGAGGGGACTATGTACTCACTTGGGATTGCAAAGTATCCTTGAATCAAGTGAGATAATAAAGCTTCAAATGTGTCCTATCGTGTCCTAACATCGGGTAACTATGTTTAAGTAACGGTACATAATCAGAGGAATCTGATAGAATGAGGTCTTGTAAACCAAATGAGTGTTGGAACTCATATGAAATGGTTTAACAAAGTCTACATTCTGATTTGGAATGAATCCTAAGTGCTTTTGACCCGTTATGACTCGTTAAGGTAGTTTAAGCTACTTTAACTTGTCATTTGCGCAAATGCGTGCTCGGATGGTCAAACTAGTCCTATGATAAGTGTTATATGCCTAAACATGCTTAATAATGTTGCAATAACAGTTTAAGTGTCAAAATTTAGGTTACATATGCTTAAATTGAATTTATGCACAAAAAGGGCATTTTGGTCATTTTCCTAAGGCATATAAACAACCGATCATACAACTAACCAAACAAAGTGACCATAAGGTATAACCTTGGAAAGTTATTCCCTAAACAACTATGGTCACAAAATATGTTTGGTCGGATCCTAATGATCGACCAAACGGATCGGGTTCGAAAGTCTAAGCAGTTGTCGAGACCGCTTGACTTACGACCTTAAACAAGCACTAAACTAGAAGTGACGAGTTAAACATATTAAAACATGTTTAACTAAGTTAGAAAACTGATTTGGTATAAAAAAAAGTGTTTTGATACCCGAAAATAGTTCCATCGCAAAATGCACATAATCGTGCATTTTGACCGACACTTTGACTCGTCACTTCGACTAGTCAACGTGGTAATCAGCAGGTATAGTCACAAGGGACTATAAGCATCGTGATTACGATCACATTGCAAAGTTCAGTTGAACTTTGTCTTGACCAATTCATGGTTAAAGCCGAAAGTCAAACACTGTTTGACTTTTAGCTTGAAATAGCTAAAATAAATAAACAAGACTAGGAAGAACACTTACAAGTGTACTAGGATGGAAAGAAGACTAGAATACTCAGGTACGAAGCCTCCAACAAATGTGGTAGCCTCCACTTAGAGTGTATGAGAAAGAAGAAGTGAATGAGCAAGTTTGAAGAATGAAAATGGTTGGGTATTTATATTGTTCAAGGATTTACAAGATCTTACCAAGTGTTTTGTGTGGCCTCCAAGGAAGGATCATGGCCCTACATGTGTGTGGACAGGAGTAATAGACTTGGAGAACACTTAAAATAGCTCACAAGATCAAAAACTATGTTGGAAAAAAAGTTGCAATAGCTAGGAAGCTGTTTTGAAGTTGGCAGAAATGGTCCCTGCAGCTCCAAAACTTGTTTTTCGACGTGTTTAACGCACGTTAACCCATTTTAAAGGCTTTATAAGGATGTTAAAGCATAAGGGACTTGAAATATGCTTGGAAATATTGTGTATGTCGGTTCGTTTGGTCGTACGATCGCGTTTTTCAGTTAATTACGACGAAACTCGAACGGACGCGAAAACGATCTAAATTACGCGATGAATGGCATTTTTGCATTCCCATCACTAAAATATAATATTTTAGTGATTACAAAAATATTTGGATGTGCGGATATGGTCAGAATGCAAGATATGCATGAATTTGCATACTTTCGTAGTTTTGACGCTTTTAGTCCCTATTGATCAAATAAGAATATTTTCTCATACCGAACCCCTCAAACCTTATTTCTAAACTATGTTAAGAGTATTTAGGGTATGTTTAGCTTATGACCTTGTTCCGGAGTGTACGTCGCTACGAGAAACGGAAGACTTTCATAGTTTGTCGTAAATAGTCCCTATGATCGAATAAACTTGTTTTTGACATACCAAACCCTTCAAAACTTATTTATAAGTTATGTAAAGGATATTTAGGGTATGTTTAGCTTTGTGTTGGATCGGTTCCATGACCCTAAACAGTCAGTAAAGGTAGTTCATCATCGTTTACAGAGGCGGAATCAAAGTAAACAACGTCAAACAGCTTGTATCCTTTTAATCTTTCTCTATTACTGAATTGTTGAGCTTTTACAATGAATTCTGACAAAAATCCGGCAGCACCTTCGCTCACACACACAACTGTTCCGTTTCAAATGAACATGCACAACTCCTATATATAGGCTAGGCCTATTCCGTTTGAAAGTGACACAGCCATGTTCAAACGGACCTGCTTCAAACGGACTGGTTCAAACGGACTGACCTGTTCAAATGGATGGACCTGTTCAAACGGACTCACTACCTAAAACATGACCAAACCCTAATTCAATCACTGTTGTGCACTCGTTTAACCTATCTAGACATAAGACTCGATAAGACGTAGTTAACAGACAGTAGATGCACTAACAGACTCCCCCTTGGATGTTGACGAAGTCTTCGTCGTCGAGTCTTTAGTCTTAGTCTCTTTCAAAATTGTCTTAACATGTAAAAGCTTCCTTCAATCTTTCATCTTCCATCAACAGCTAGCATAAAGCATAGACTCTGAATCTTTAACAACCTTCAAGCTCCCCCTTCAATGTAGATTCAGGAACTGTCTCTAACTTTTAGTCTTCAGACTCCCCCTATCAGTAGGCTGGGATTTTGCTTTGCTGTCTTCTCAAACTAACACCTGTTACCTGCATATACTCTACCCAAATATAAGATATATGACAATAACAGTATCAAATTTAAACTTACCTATTAACTTTCAGTGCTTAGAAATCCACTTAAGTATTCAGGTCCAAATTAATGACCCTGACTACTCAATTTATCTACCAAGTCCAACTCAATGACCTTGGTTGATCTGAGATAATTCACACTGACATTTTGTTCAACATATTCAAACATTTTCTGAAAAATTTACAAGTTTCAAGTTAATGAACTTGCTTTGATATTTCAACTTCTCAAACTTATCATGTTTAGCTCCAAACTCATCATCCAGCCCAGAAACTTCCTGCATCTTCTTTCAGCTTTCGAATCCGAAGATCAACTCTCCACTTTGGTTTGTCGGAAAATAAAGCAGAAATATAAAATCTTTTTGGATTTTTAATAAAGCTTCTAAACTAGAAATGAAATACAGAACTAAAATGCAATGAAAGTAAACTATTTACAAACATATTTTTGTTGAACGTGTTAGGGAATCATATCAGCTATTCGACAAGTCACAAGTACCGTTACGCTTTAATTTCATACACAGAATTAAACAATTCGCTTAGATTGTCGATATACTGATCCACTTAAATTCTCACACACATTTCAATCTATCCAGGATACGAATTTAATGTTTTAGAGACTTAAACTTATACGTGTGTCCCACCTCTTGAATATACTCCCGTATCCAGATCCCAATATTCAGTCTTACAGGTGAGTATACCACATATGATATTTGTAAGGGTTAATAACTTATGAAGAATCATGAGAGCTCAGGTTAGAACTACCGTTCAGCAGAGAGATCATGACTCAACTTTTGGGTGTGTCCCCTTTAGAGGATCTTTTGTTACAACAGCATTGCTAAGCAATTTTATTGTCTTATCATTTATGCTGAGGGTGATGCTATGTTTCAAGCATTGCGGAAAGTATTATTCGAGGACTAGGTCAGAACTTCCATTCAGCAGAAGTCCCGGAATAATACCCCAGATATCACTGAGTATAAAGACCTAGTATATCAGAAAAAGGAATCTTTCAAACGAAATTTCAGGAGTTACCTATATATCCAAGTAGTGTTCCCCACGAAATAAGCAAGTAAGATTTAGGTTTATATACCGAACAAACCTACTAAATGTGTAAAAACCTATCGGCACATCATCAGCGAGACTGTTTAACCACATTTAAACATTACAATTCTTTAGCATACTGTAACTATCAAGCCGATGTACTATCATTTTCCCTTTTTACACAAGCTCTTTTTCAGATTTTATATTGTTTTTGGATTTTGAAAATATCTCATGTTTTTGTATTTTTGTCATTTTTTATTGTTTTTGTATTTTCTGAAATATTACCCTATACTCCCCCTAAATACCAAAACAAGTAAAAAATCGACAAACCATTGCAGATTGCTTCTCAACATCATCTACAATGTCTCCTTCATCAATGCCAATGATCTCTTCCAACACCGATAAAAGCTTCATACCGTTCAGTTTTAGCAAATAATGAAAACGTGTTTTGTCAAATGCTTTGGTATGTAAATCAGCTTTTTGTTCGTCAGTGTGGATTTTCTCAATTCGTATCAACTTCTTCTCGAAACAATCTCGAATGCAATGATGACGAATTTCAATATGTTTGGTTTTAGCGTGATGAACTGGATTTTTAGTAATGTTAATCGCTTCCTCATTATCAACAAAGATAGGAGTGCTTAGAAATTGCAAACCGTAGTCGCGCATCTGTTGCTGGATCCACAAGATCTGTGAGCAGCAACTGCTAGCAGATACATACTCCGCTTCACATGTGGATAAAGCCACAGAGGTTTGCTTTTTGCATTGCCAGGTGACCAATCGTGATCCAAAGAACTGGCACCCTGCTGTTGTTGATTTAGCATTAACTTTGCAGCATCCGAAATCCGAATCGGAATATCCTTCGAGCGTAAAGTCGCCATCTTTTGGATACCACAACCCCAACGATGGAGTTCCTTTCAGGTAGCGTAATATCCTTTTGACTATTACCATGTGCGATGCTCTCGGGTTAGATTGAAATCTTGCTGCGAGGCAGGTTGGGTACATAATATCGGGTCTTGAAGCTGTCAAATACATCAGCGATCCGATCATGGAACGATACATCGTTTCATCTACCTTCTCTCCGGTGAGATCAGGGTTTATCCCATGATTCGTTGCTAATGGGATGGAAGCTGGAGTAGAACCTGACATCCCGAATTTCTCCAAGATATCATGAACGTACTTCGTTTGATGTATGAAAATTCCCTTAGGCAGTTGATCAACCTGAAGTCCCAAAAAGAATTTCATCTCACCCATCGATGACATTTCAAATTTCTGCTTCATAACTTGTTCAAAATCTTTGCACAAATTTTCATTTGTTGACCCAAATATGATGTCGTCCACGTATATTTGAACTATCAGAAGATGTCCGTCGACCTCTTTGGTGAAGAGAGTGGCATCCACTTTTCCACAAATAAAACTGTTGGCTAGTAGGTGCGGAGACAATGTCTCGTACCAAGCTCTCGGGGCCTGGTGTAAACCATACAGCGCTTTATCCAGTAAATACACCTTGTCTTTGTGAATTGGATCGGTGAAGCCCGGTGGCTGACCGACATAAGCCTCCTCTTTTACCTTCCCGTAGAGAAACGCCGATTTAACATCTAACTGATATACTTTGAAATTTTTCCAAGATGCAAATGCTAGGAAGATTCTGATCGCTTCTAGTCGAGCAACAGGAGCATATACTTCGGTAAAATCTATACCCTCCTGCTGACTGAAACCCTGGACTACGAGTCGAGCTTTGTTACGAACCACAACTCCTCTATCGTCTCTCTTACACTTGAACACCCACTTGTTGTTTATCTTCCTCTGACCATCAGGCAAGTCTACTAACTTCCACACACCTAACTTCTCAAATTGGCTCAGTTCCTCCTACATCGCATTGACCCAAGAATCTTCAGTAAGCGCCTCTTTATAAGTCCTTGGTTCAACCTGCGATATAAAACAACTCAATGAAAATTCAGTTTGTAAAGGAGCAACTTTTGTATGAAAACATGTAAGCCCTTGATCAAGCTGTCTTCGAGTGCGGACGCCTATTTGCAATTCTCCAATGATCAATTTCTCTGGATGGTATGAAAGAGTTCATGGCATCACTTCGCCTGAAACATCTACATCGCCTTCCAGATTAGTAACATTCTGATTTGCACCTTGTTCACTGACTGGGTTTGTTTGACCTGAAATCTGAATTTGCTCCCCCTCAGAATCTGAATCACCACGAACAAATACTGGCATGTTCTCAGATTCTTGATTATCATTTTGTGCTGTCTGATTATCTTGAGCAACTTCATTTTGTTGGACATCATCATGTTCACCAGCATTGCTTGGACCTGCTTCATCATCGTTCAAAGCTTGTCGTGGTCGTCTTGAATACTCAGCTGGGAACCTTTCCTGCGATTCTTCATACTCTCTCAAAATATCCAACTCGTCAAAGAAGTCTTCTTCTTGTTCTTGTTCTTCCATCATGTCAAACGAATCCCACAACTTGTCATAATGATAACGCCATGAATCTCCAGGATTCTGCGGCGGCATAGTATACCCCTGACACTCAACATTTGGAGCTACAATAATCCGCTTCAGACTTGGAACGAAGACACGTCGTAATGGACTTGCATAACCTATGAATATCCCTTCAATACTCTTCAGACCAAACTTTCCAAAAGGTTCTAGAACAGTACAGGGTGACCCAAATGGTTCAAGATACTTCAGATTTGGTTTGCGGTTATTGATCAACTCAAAGCATGTTTTGTTGGATTTCTTGACAGTGAGAACTCTGTTGAGCGTATAGCATCCGGCGGAAACTGCTTCTGCCCAAAAATTAATCGGTAGCTTTGAATCAGCAAGCATTGTTCTGGTCGTTTCGATTAGTGTCCTGTTTTTACGTTCTGCAACTCCATTCTGCTGCGGAGTGTACGGAGCACTAAACTCATGCAATATACCTCTTTCATCACAAAATTCTTCCATATTGTTGTTCTTGAATTCAGTACCATTATCACTTCTAATTCTTTTGATACGCCTTTGGTACAGATTTTCAATCTTTCTGAACAACGCCATCAAACTATCAAATGTCTCATCCTTTGACTTCAAGAATGATACCCATGAAAATCTGGAATAATCATCAGTAACCACAAGACAGTAGAGATCCCCTGTAATACTTTTGACGTTTACTGGACCAAACAGATCCATATGTAGTCTCTCTAACGGTCTGGAAACTGAATTGACTTTCTTTTTAGGATGTGACTTTTTCTTTTGCTTGCCTTTGATGCAACTAATGCACTCCCCTTCCAGATGAAAACCTTTAATGTGAACACCCAGAACTAAATCATTATGCACCAAGTGATTCATTTTTCTAAGATGTATATGACCTATCCTTCGGTGCCACAATCTTGATTCTTTTTCCGTTGCTCTAGACATAAAACAATGTGCTTGACCTGTAGTTGTAGTTGTTACACTCATGTCCAATACATACAGATCATTCACTCTAGGTGCCCTCATGATAATCCATTCTTCAGGAATAACAAATCCTGGTTTCAAGATCAAACATTCTTTGTCTGTGAAGTGAGTGGTATACATCCTGTCACAAATCTGCGAGATACTCAGCAGATTATTCTTCAGCTCAGCAATGTAGTTAACTCTTTCAAACGTGACAATCCCATTGGATAACGTTCCTTCACCAACAATTCTACCACCTTGATTTCCTGCGAATCCCACATAACCACCATTGAAATTTCTAACATTGTACAACAATGCAGTCTTCCCTGTCATATGTCCAGACGCTCCACTATCCATAATCCATCGTGAAATAGCTATCGGAAGTTCCTGCACATATCAAAATTTGATTTAAAAACACATTTCAATAAAGATGCTGATTCATGCTTCACAATTACCAACTAGGAAGCTCCGGCAAGTCCAAAATTTTTAGTGAGATTTTGATGCTACCCAAGCCTCTTTCGACTCAGGTAACTGGACTTTAATGTGAGATTTTGTAGTGTAAAGTGGCGGAAAATTTTTATCATTCATCTTTAAACTTTCCTTAGATCCAACCTCAACCTTTTTGTATAAGAAAAACTCATCTATCTTAAGTTGACCGGTTGGTTGATTTTTCTTTTGAACATTCTTCTTCTCTGGTGAAGTAGAAGTTTGTTTCTCCGATTTTTCATAATAATCCAAAGGAACATCCATCTTTACCGGTGTGGTAGAAGACGATTGTTTTTCCGACTCTGAAACCTTTGGTTTAAATGAACTTGGTTTCTTTTCAACCACTTTTGGCTTCCATGTTTGTTGAGATGAAGCAACCCATTTGTAGAATTTGTCATTTTTATTTACCACTTTCTTAACAGGTTCAATTTTGACTTTTGATTTCTCATTTTTCAAAATTTTCTCAACAACCATTGGAGCTTTTCCTTTTGCATCAACCTTCTTCTTTTGATTCTCAACAACTTCAGTCTTAGGCTTTAAGTTGGTGCAATTTCTTGCAATGTGACCAACTTTGTTGCATCTAAAACATGTTCTAGTATCAACTACCCGACTTGTGCCTTCAGACTGAGGTTGTGAGGCCCTTTCCTCAAAGAACTCTTCATTTGATTTTGAAAAAATCTTTTTCCCTTCATCAGAAAGTGAACTTGAACTGTTCACAAACACTTTCTTTTCAACAAATTTCTTGTTTTGAACATTTCTCCTTTGATAGTTCTTACCACCCTGATATCCACCCGACCAATTGTTTCGATTGTTATTATAAAAACGCGGTGGAACTACAGGTTTCTTGTAGTAAGCTTTATCTTTCTCAAAATTCATTTGCCTTTTTTGTTTGTTTTAAACTTTTTATTTCAGACAAATCGATTTCAACCATTTTGAACACATTTGTCAATTTTGAAACATTTACATTCTCTAGAGGAAACTCAGAATCCGAATACAACTTATCAGATCCCGACATCTTGTACATGACAAGATTAGGTTCATCATTTAAGTTGTTTTTGGACTTTTGTTTCGGAATGTATTTGTCCAAGAAACATCCATCATCTTCAGCTGAATCACTATTCAAAACACTTTCAACCATGCCTTTAACAATTTCTGTCTGAACACTATCATCAGATGATGATGAAAAAAATGTTACATCAATTGAATCAGGAAGTTTCACTTCATTTTCATCTTCAAGATTAACCAACCCAGATTGCTTTTTCGAATAATTGTCTAGAACTGGTGGTGGAACTTGATGAAACCCGACCCCAGTTCCATCACAGTATACATCTTCGCCTGCTTTGTTTTTCCCGATGGGTTTGGGAACAATGTGTTGCAAAACAAAGCTTGCAGAGCTGTAACTGTTCAATTTCAAATTTATTCGCTCATTCTCAATCTTAGCTTCTTCAAACTGAAGCTTCAATTTAGCAATCTCATCTAATTGTTGATTGATTAATTCTTCCTTAATCCTCAAAACTCATTGCAATTGGCAATTTTCTTTGTATGTTTTACCGTTTCTATCATCATTATCTTTAATCATGCTTTTAAGCTTCTCAAAATTTTCAGTAATCTGACGATTTTCAAGAACTAACATCTCATTTTCTTTCTTAACCTTTTCCTGATCAATTTTATCAGTTTCAATTTTGTTAGTTAATTCTTTTACTCTGTCGTTCGAAGCTTTCAACATTTTATCACGGTTAAGGATCTGATCCTCAACACTTCTGACTCTTGCAGTCAGATCATCAACCTTCTTACCATTGAGATAAGCGACTGTACTACAAACTTTGGATTCTTTGATGCAATTTTTGCAGTCAACCTCACCATTAACTTTCTTACCTGACTCAACCGTTGACGCGTTTGAACTAACCTGGCTTTTAGACTCAGAGACGGATTTAGAATCTACCTCAAGTGCCTTAGCAGCCAGCACCTTGTCAGCCATCTTTCCCAGGTTTTCAGCATTCAACTCTTGAGTCGTGTCAATGATTCCCGTATCAACCTTCTTTGACTTCTCTTTCTCTTGTTTCTCCTTCTCTTCTCCACTTCCCCACCATTTCCTTTGCCAATAATCATCTTCTTCTTTCATTTCTTTGATTATAGTTTCCATATCAAGAGTGTTATAGTCAATAGCAATGTTTCCCTGGGGGTCAAGATAACATTCTCTGTCTGGATCCCATCTATTTGCTCTTTTTGCTTCAAGATAGATACCAGATATTCTGATCATTTTGTTCTGAGCTATCAGCTTTCTGTGACCATACTTCTGT
Organism: Helianthus tuberosus; assembly: GCA_030545235.1. NCBI lineage: Eukaryota > Viridiplantae > Streptophyta > Magnoliopsida > Asterales > Asteraceae > Helianthus > Helianthus tuberosus. The sequence continues at coordinate 56,211,083 of CM060402.1, forward strand.
TCTTCAGTTCTGTTGTCTTTCCAAGGTTTAGGTTCAGATTTTTCCATGAATGCATATCCAACCGCATCCTCCTCAGGTAACAACTCGCTCCTGTCGAAACCTTCATCGTCATGGATCACCGTAAGAGCTCTAGATTTCTCTTTGTTATCCTCAATCTGCTTCATTCTCAGCGGCTCCGATTTATTCTGATGATAAATTGCCTTCTTGTAGTAATCTTCTCTGAACGGATTTTCAGACTCATCAGCATAAGCATTTCGGCATTCACGCTTAAAGTGACCTTTCTGTTTACACTTAAAGCATGTCACTTTTGACTTATCAAAGCCTAACTTGGTAGATGGTCCACCAATAGACTTTCTCCCGGTTATCTCCATGAAACGCTGTGCCCGACGAACTGCACTAGCCATACACCACCTTATGTCGATCAATTCCATCTCCTCAGGATCAATCTGATCGTAGTCTTCTTTTGTCAGGTTGGTGTTGCCTATCTTCCCTGCTACAAGGCTTTCATACGATTCTAACACAGAAGCAAGAAAAACCATCTGTTGCTTTTCCGACTCCTCGCTGAAGTTTTGAGCGTGCTTTAAGTCTACAGCGATATTGCATTGAAATAAGTTCTTTGCTTCAGACTGGCTTGAATGTGACAAAGAACCACTGTGAAATCCACTACTTTGACTCTCTTTGCTTGAAATGTTGGAATTCTCAGCAGAAAAAGCTGTCTTGGGAGATGTATTCTTTAGCATCATGCTCTTTGGATAATACAAATCCAAGTTCTGTTGATAAGACGAGTGATTGACTTTGTGTGTTTTCCGTAACTCCAGGTCGTGGCTCTCTAGTCTCTCAATCAACAAATCCACTGTAAGCTCTTCAGACTTGATCGTATTCTTCAACATCAAAGCATAATATTGCCAATCCATCTCATCTGGCAATGAATCAAACAATTTGTCGATTAGCTCTTCTCGAGAATAAAAAATTTCATGTCTCGCCAGTTCCAGCTTCAGATGCCCAAACCTCTCAATCATTTTACAAACTGGTTCATTCTTTAAACACCCAAACAAATCAAACTCTTTTCTAAGTAGTTTCTTTTTGTTTTTCACTATTTCTGCACTTCCTAAACATTTGATTCTCAACTTATTCCAGAGATCTTTAGCACTCGTGTATTCGATCAAAGATATTATATCTTCTCGAACAGATTGAAACAGCAACGCAATACATTTTTGCTCAGCAACAAACGATTCTATTTCGTCAGGTGATGTTAAGCTTTCACCATTTTTGCCTCCATCATTGTATCCATTCTTTAGACTCTTCCAGCTAGGATAAGCAAAGGCCCTCAACCAATCGTCAAACTTCTTAGCCCACCGACTGTACTCTTCGATAGCCATCAACTTCGGGGGTTTGTTATAAGTTCCGAAAGCACTTTCCACACTTAGAGCATCCGATAAACTTTTCTTCGTATTCAGCGTATTCTCATTGGTGTTGCTAGGAGAAGTATCGTCTCCATAATTTCCAGCAAATGCAAAGGCATCATAAAACGGATTGAAATCATCCATCTTGTACGTACCTGAAAAATCAGCAAACACTTAGAAATATTTTTGGTTTTGAAAAATGACAGATTCAAACGGAATCTGTTCAGGCGGAATTATTCAAACGGTATAGTCTTTCAAACGAAATGGTTCTTCTCAAACGGAATCTGTTATTCCGTTTGAGACAACAATAATCAAGTTTCAAACGAAACCACTTTCAAACGTGAACTCTTTCAAATGGACCACTTTCAAACGGATCAGTTTCAAACGAACAGTTTCAAACGAACACTTTCAAACGGATTGTGATGTTCAAACGGAAATATCACCAAATTCAAACGAAATGTCAATTTTCAAACGGAACAGGCTTCGTTCAAACGGATGATGTCAGCATTTTATGAACAGTTTCAAACAGATTAGGTGTTTTTGATCAGTTTTAAGTCGAATTTTAGTCTCAAATTTTCAAGGATTAGTTATTACAGTATTTCGTTTGATATTTGAAAGTTTCAGGCCATTTCAACCGTGAATTATGTCCGAATTAGAAAAGAATGAGTAGAAGTAAGAATATCCGATGATTTCAAGCTGCAATGGTATGAACTCCTTGTCCTGAGCTCTGCTACCACTTGTTGGATCGGTTCCGTGACCCTAAACAGTCAGTAAAGGTAGTTCATCATCGTTTACAGAGGCAGAATCAAAGTAAACAACGTCAAACAGCTTGTATCCTTTTAATCTTTCTCTATTACTGAATTGTTGAGCTTTTACAATGAATTCTGACAAAAATCCGGCAGCACCTTCGCTCACACACACAACTGTTCCGTTTCAAATGAACATGCACAACTCCTATATATAGGCTAAGCCTATTCCGTTTGAAAGTGACACAGCCATGTTCAAACGGACCTGCTTCAAACGGACTGGTTCAAACGGACTGACCTGTTCAAACGGATGGACCTGTTCAAACGGACTCACTACCTAAAACATGACCAAACCCTAATTCAACCACTGTTGTGCACTCGTTTAACCTATCTAGACATAAGACTCGATAAGACGTAGTTAACAGACAGTAGATGTACCAACATTATTTTACTATTCCAACGTGTATGTTGCGTTAAACTGATTGCGTTTGCATAATAGTTTACGTAAAACTTCAAGAAAAACTTCTCGAGAGTTCGAAATCGTACAAGATTTGATATGTATAATTGTCACATGTAATTATACAATCCCAAATATGAAACACAAAATTTCATTAGGTTTAAAATTTCTCGGAATTGTACATTGGTTGTAAGGACACAAATGTCACACGTGTGTCGAAACGTTTGTTTCAAAAAATTGTGAGCAACGTGGAAGTGAACGAGTCGTGGTTTCAAGAGGCCTTCGATGCGCGAGGTAGGAAGGGCTTTACGCCGTTGCAAAAGGTTACATCGGCTATTAAACAGCTCGCAACTGGTAGCACTCCAGACGAGAACGGTGAGTACTTGCATATGGCCGAAAGAACTTCCCGCGAGTGCCTAGAATATTTTTGCGACACGGTTTGCAAAATATATGCTCCGGAGTTCTTACGTAGACCGACAAGCCATGACATGGCACTTTTATACGAAGCTCATGAGGAAAAACATCACTTTCCATGCCAGTATATGCAAGGAGATCACCAATACCCGACTATTATGCTCGAAGCGGTTGGCCAGTATATGCGAGGAGATCATCTCGCAAGTCAAGATTTACCCCACCTGTTGGTCGATTCCGACGAAGACTAGTATAATTTATTTCAATTTAATGTAATTTTAATTTTTTTCAATTTACTGTAATTTTAGTTGTTTTTAATTTAATGTAATGTTATTTTTAATTTATTCTACATTTATTATGTTTAAATACATATTTAAATATTAAATATACTAGTTTAAAAAATAAAAAATAAAAAATAGTTTACCTAATCCAAGATAGGTAAACCACCGCCAACGTTTTTGAGCAATAGGTAAACTAATTAGATGAATTGACGTGACACAATTTTATTGGTTGAATGGGGAGTTTACCTATTTGGAATAGGTAACCACTCCCTTCACCCGTAAAACTTTCAAACCTCTCAAGAGTTTGTACCTTACCTGTCATCTACCTTGCCTTGTTGCCCATGCCCAAAACTAGAGGCCTAACTATAATAGCCTAACTATGGAGAAAGCTTAATTTAATAACATCTTCTAGTTTATTATCTATTATCTATTTTATTTGATTATCATTTATTTTTAATAAAAATAGAAATTCATAAACTAATGACAAACTAAATTATAATAAATGTAATTATATTATAAACTTGGCTAACATTTGTTAGAGATAACTTTATAAAATAGTAACTAAGTTTTACTATTGTTCTAATCACGTCACTCATAAAGTTTTTCATTAAAATCAGATCACCCAAGTTTACTTTAATGTTTCAATCCTATATAATTTTTCAGTTGGACTAGATTTTTGATTTGAAGGTGTTTAAACCCTTATTTAGTGCAAATTGGTTTATGGGTGATGGGTAGGTTGTTTTTTTTATATTAGTGAAGCCGCAGATAGTGATGGTGGTAGTGGTTCAATAATCTCAATGTCGCCGTCGATAGTGATGGTGGTAGTGGTTCAATAATCTCAATTTCGTTAAGAATGGATGTTTTGTCTCATCAAATCAATTAGAGAAGATAAAGAAGCAGATTTACTATGTTTTAATGATATTAACTAGTATCCAAATTCGCGCTTCGCGGCGTGGTAGGTGGTTGTTGGCAAGTATGTACTTGTTTCATGATATTTTGATGGGTTGATATACCATCTAGGCTTTAATCTAAACGACGGTAAAAATAAGCAATTAACACGATTCAGTAAATATTGTTAGAGTTAAAAGTTAGCTTTAACTATAATAAGGTAAATGAAAAAATGAATATATTTGTTACCTGATATATTAAATGATTGATATAGACCATGTATGCTTTAATCTAAAAGTCGGTAAAACTAAGCAAGAAACACGATTAAGTAAACTCATCTAGAGTTGAAAGTTATCTTTAATTATAATAAAAAATAAGTAAAAAAAGAATTAAACTTATAAAGAAGACTAAAGAATAAAAAAATTTTGTTAAAAAAGAAAAATAACTTTATTAAACTTCAAGGGTCTTATGATAACTCTATTAAAGTTCGTGTGTCAAAATGTAAATCATTTATCAAAAAGAGAATTATTATCATTAAACTCTCGAATGATAAATCTGTTAAAGTTTGGACGTATACATAAAGCGTTTATAAAAATCATTAGAGTTCAGGGTCGTATGATAAATCTATTAAAGTTTAAAGTTAGACACGTAAATTATTTATAAAAAATCAATAATATTGTAGCCTTATAATTATACACTAAACTATTAAAGTCAAAATAGAAAAAATAAATAAATATTTAGTAAAGTCAAAAAAATAAATAGCTATTTATAAGTGTTCACGAATGATTTTGTTATATTATATAGAATGTCAATGTTTAGGTCAAAAATCTATTTAAGGATAATGTAACCAAAGCTGTTTGTGAGGTAGAGTGCTTAAATGAATTAAACGAGTGATGAACAATAAATAAAGCTGATACACGTGATTTATACGAGGAAAAACCCTTGATCACTAGTAGATCGCAGGCACAAAAACCTCGGGTGGTGAAAACTATCGACCACCAACTATATTGAACAATGAAAATGATTACAACTTCGGATGTTGATCAAGTGTGGTACACTGATTGATCCCTAAGAGTGTTTGTAAGCTTCTACTCGTAATGTGTGTATTTGAAAGTGAGATTATGCCTAACTACACTTGATCAACCCCTTTAAAATTAAAGATAACAAAATATCCGAAAACTATGCTAGTCCACATTCACTCCCTTGACCGTTATGGAATAAGCACGTTGTGAGTGCATATGTCCATCGCTTACGCCAATCACGTATCGTAGCTGATCAGATGATACAAGACAATGTTCTAAAGTGATTAAACATAATGGAACAGATCCGCATGGATGCACGCATATAGATCCGCACGAACCTAGACTGTGGGTGATATTAGGGTTTTGTGTTGAAGTTGATCTGTGCGCATAGACTAGTCCATCCACACTTACAGTTCATCCGCACATATGCATGGGTCCGTGACTAGGTATTTGCAGATCTAGGAACACTATAAATACTAAGTGTGTCTTGTTCATTTGTAGAACTTTGAGTGATAGAGAGGGGAAACTCTGTCAGTTTGTTTTCGTGGTTTTGTACTGATTATCAATCAATAGAAAACATCTTATAATTACATGTTCGTGTTCAATCCACTCTCATACTTGGATTCCGCACAAGATACGTGATCTACGCAGTCAACGGTGTATCGAAATCGATTCTAACACGCATGTCCAAGTGGTATCAGAGCGGGAGATTGATTGCAAGGACTAAAGATACAAGATTCAAGCCGAATTCAAGCAATTCAGAGCTGAATTTCATCATTCTTCTTCTACTCATCTTCTACACTTCTTTTTCAACTTTAAAACTCAAATTCACGTCGAATTCATGGTTAAAAACGAGTTTTATAAAAAGAGGTACGACCAGATAGATCCAGAAGAGATGGAGCTTATTGACATCAGATGGTGCATAGCTAGTGTCATCAGGAGGGCACATAGATTCATGAAGATTACTGGAAGGCAGTGTCTTGAAGGTCCAAACACGAAACTGGGATTTGACAAATTCACGGTTACGTGCTTCAGATGCAAACAGAAAGGACACTTCAAGAGCGAGTACTCAAATCAAGGGGTTGATGAAAGTGTAAATCCATTTCATGACGACTATTGCAGAAAAGCAATCTACCATCGCACTAATGAACAACCGCCAAAGATGAATAAAAAATAAATTGATGAAGGTTCTTCAAAGGAAAGAAAGAAAGCTTTGGTGGTAACTCAAGATGATGAGGGTTTCAATTGGAATAAATACATTCCAAAAGAAAAACATGCATTGGTTGCTGAAGTGAAATCTGATCAAGTCAGAGAGAAAACTATGAGAAAAAGACGCATTGCGGGTATCAAATTGGATGAAATGTCTGCAGCTTTTGAAGAGGATAGAAAAGTAGGAAGATGGGATAAAAAGAGAAAGTGTTACACAGATCCTAACGGAAATCCGGTAGTAGATTCAAAGAGTGTAGATTTTAATGCACCACTTGATGTTATTCCTACTGCTAAAGAACTGTATTCGAAAAAGTTTGAAGATAAAAATTATGTTCCAAACATGGAGAAACGAATAAGAGAAGTGATGCTTGCAAGTTTGAAGAAGAAAAAGGAAGAAGCTATTGAAGAAAATGTTGAGAAGATAGTTGAAAATTTGAAGAAGACGGCAGAAGAGGCTATTGATGAAAGGCAAAACAAGATTGATTAGAATCCGAAGAAGACGACAGAAGAAGCTGAAGTGCCAGATCAAACTATTGTAAAAATTCAAACTGAATCTTCTGAGTCGTCAAACAATGATAAAATCAATGAAAAATCTGATAATAAAAATGATGAACAGTGCAGGAAATGCGTGGAAACATGCAGTGCCTGTACTAAAAAGGGTGAAAATTAAGATCTAGGAACGTTGAATTTACTAGAATTGAAAAAGTTTTCAAAGAAAAATGTAAATAAATGTTTGAAAATGAAAATATTTTGAAACAAAAAGAAGAAGAGCTGACACGAATATGTAAGGTTCTTGAAAAAGAAAATGTGATTTTGAAACAAAAGTGTTCAGCAAACAGCGAAGAATGTTTACAAAAAGAAAATGTTGTTCAAGAAACGAAAAAAGAATATGATGTAATGAAAATTTCATATCATACAGCAAAAGAAAAATATGAAACTTTGAAAAGTCAAATGAAACGTATTCAAGCTAGACTTACACAATATTCTGAAATGACACAACTTCTTGAAGCTAAGTATAAAGTAAAACAACAGGTTGTAAATCAATATATTGATGAAGTTGCTGAGCTTAAACGTAAAATGGATGAAGTAGAAAAAGAAAATAATAACCTACATAGTTATCATGCTTCTTCATATATTCTTGAACGTATTTTCAACATTAAACAGATGATGATGATTCTGAAAAGAACAAAAAGTGAATTGGTTTAGAATATCATCAGGCTCCACCACCGTTTGAGAAAAATTTTACATTCTCTGATGACGAAAAGGTGGCAAAGGCTTTCGACATGGTTTATCAATTGCCTGATAACATTGATGTGACTTACTCCAAATCTGATGATGTTGGTGATTCAGAGGTGGTAGATAAGGTTGTTAAAAGCGTTCTAAAAGAAGATTCTACCAAAAATGATAAGTCTGAATCACATGTTGAAGATGAAGAAAGTTTTCATAAAAATTATCTGAAAAATTCAAAATCTGAGACAAATGCGAATGATGATCCAATAATTTTGGCATATTATATGGTTGGATCGGACAAATTATTCTCAGATATTGAAGTTTCGATTCAGAATGTGATTGCGGATAAGATTGACAAAGTTTTAAAACTGGTAGAAATCGAAAAGTCTGAAATTGACAAATTTGCCGGTAAAGCGAGCAAGAAATCTTTTTATAACAAATCAGGGTACAAAAAGAAATCTTTTTCTCTCATTTTGAATCAAAACTTCAATATCTGAGAACAATTTGTCCGATCAACCTACATGAGTTCAGCTTAAGGATTTTTGCATGTCTTGTGGTAGTTGATGCAATGGTTATTAAATAATGTTTTGGACAAACTTTTAAAACTAACTTGGGACCAAGTGTACTAACATCCATAAGGATATGTCCAAACTAACTATGTGGCGGTTGTGCGGAACACCCCTAAAATATAAACCTTTTATTATTAATTCGACGTGGATAATAAATAAAATGAACTAACTAGGAATAAAAATAACCTAGTTAGATAGAAGCCTTGTGGTAATAAGTTAGCGTGTTAGAAACACCTAAAAATAAGAACCGAACGATAGTTGAGGGACCAAAGTTGTTAAGTTTGAACCAAGTAATATTAAAACAAAATTAAAAACACCAAACACACACTTAAGCGTGTGTCTGGTCGACTAAACACAGGGGGCGACCAAGGAGCTCCTCACCAAACCCTAACTCATACAAAATTCGCAAATTGAAGGTTCAAATCAGTTCCAAATCAAAATCCGAGCATAGAATAGTCATCGCCTCTGAAAAAGGGGTCATAAGGTATGTAAATTTCATAGAAAAGTTCCATCTAAATTTCTGGATGAACATAAGAGATTCGAAATTGATGTTGCATGATTGTTGTATGGATAAATTTGAAGTGAAATAGTGCCTAGGAATAAACCCTAGTCATTAGATTGATGAAATTATGCTCAATACTTGAGAATTTCATGATCTCCATTGAGGTGTTAAGTGGGTTTTGTAGAAACATGTTAACACTAGGATTATGATTGTTATTCTAGTGTAATTAGAGTTCTATGAAGTGAATTCAGAATGTGATGTGAAAAGTGACAAGCCGGTGGGGATACGCGCTTGAAAGGGGTGCTTTAAAGGTACGTAACTATTAGTTCCTTTAGTTAGTTACAAGAAACACTTAGATTGTTTTATAAATGTTGTTGTAGTGTAATAAGAATGTTTGATGTATCATTGAAGTGACGAAGTTCACTCGATATATCAAACGGATTAATCCGAATGAAATTTGGTAATCATCAAAGTGAAGGTTTTCATTTGACAATCAAACGGGTCAAAACATGTGGTTTTAAAACGACGATGTGTGTAGAGACTTGAAAGTCTCATAATATGCTAGTGTTAGAAAGCAATACGCCAATGGATTGGTTATACTAAGTTAAGTTTATGAATCCGTGATATCGGGTCGAACGGTTAGTAATCATTTGCAATAGTTGCATAAAGCGGCATGCTTGAATTATGAGAACACAAGCATGAAATTCTAATGCGAGCGTAAAGCCATGTAATGGTGCGGATACGCCAAGATTTACAAGCCCGGGGAATGGCTGATTAAGTCTAGTATGCCAAAAAAAATTGAATGATGAAAAATATGCACACATAGCTAATGGGTCGGATAATCAAAACAAGAATTTTGTGAACCATTCGTTCATAAACTGGGTTTCGTTATGTAAAATTTACATGGTTAGATCCGTAATTTTATTATGGACACGTAGGAAAAAGAATCGACTAAAACGGACATGTAGATAAAAAGTTATGAGCTTTTAAAGTTTGAATTTCTAGAAATTTTGGAGCTGGGCAAATATGCGGGTCCAGAAACTGGACTTGCTGGAAAACATGTTCCCCTGCGGCACGCGCCAGGGAGTTAAGGTGTGGGCGCGACACGCGAGACCGCTCACGGCCCGCGAAGGATTGATTCAAGTCTGTCGCGTGGCGCGACAGACCAAAATTCAAGATTTTTATATTTTTGTTATCCGTATGATATCCGAACTTGTTTATGCATATTATATTGTTGTCTAAACTAATAATTGATGTGGTTTTGACCTTAGGTGATGTTCATCTCATTCCGAATGTCGATCAAGCAAGTATGCAAGAACCGAACACAAAGTTTTGAAGCTTCCGCGATAATCTAATCTTGTTCTTAAACAATGTTTGTTATGTAAACCCTACTCAATGTTGAATGTTTTTAACTAATTAGTTGGTTATGTTAGAACACTATAACTATGTAGATCTTAGTTTATTAACTAAGTTTTGAAAATTTCGCATTTTGCTTTTAAGAGATCCGTGTTTTGGTTTAAAATCTTTAGTTATGAGACGGGTCTTACAAGTTGGTATCAGAGCTCAAGGTTGTTAACAAAGTGTGTTCGGTTCAAGCTTGATCAAACATCCGGTAAGAATTAATTACTTTAGTAGACTTATTAAATGTAAAAGAGAAATATGAATTGATGTGCACAGGAAGAGTGTATTAACACACTCAAACCCGAAAAGTGCACTAAAGGAGAATGGTTAAAGCAAGTTACGAACTTGGCCAAACCAAAGTAAATAAAGTATGTCTTATAAAAATGAAATGTTTAACGATTGGTGTAAACATTTCAGTTTCAAGATGACGGAAGTAGGTAACAATGATGCGGTGCCGATAGTCACCGAGCAAATGAAAGAAGTGATTACCTAGGAGGTAGGAAAGGCAAACGAGAATAGCCTATCCGGTTTTATAGATAAGATCCAAAACACGGTACTTTCGGTAGTCGAAGAGTGGATCAAGAAGTTGGAAGATAGTACCAACGTAGCAAAGGAAAAATCTGGAGAGCGGAAGAGTTGCTCATATAAAGAATTCATGGCATGTAAACCACCACTTTATAATGGAGAGGTGGACCCGATAATATGCCAACGATGGCTAAGTGACATCGAGGGGGTATTTGAGAGAACTCACTATGACACAAATGATTCCGTAGCTTATGGTACGGGTCAGCTGAGAGGCCAAGCAAAATATTGGTGGGATAACAAGAAAAAGGAGATTGGAAGCTAAACGGCGAGGGCGATGACATGGGATGAGGTTAAGGTACCATTCCTTAAATACCACAGTCCCAAGGCAGTCATCAATAGAATCAATGAAGAATTTATTCAGCTAAGGCAAAAGGGTGAATCAATCGATAAGATTACGGGTATCTTTATAGACAAATTGAGATTTTGTGACGAGTTGGTGACGTCCGAAGAGCAGAAGGTATATTTTTACTATAATATGCTGAGTGCCGAATATCGGGAGTTTATGACTCCCTCGAAATATGAAACTCTCACTGAAATCATAAACACTGTTCGAGAAAGGGAGATAGAGCTGAAAAAGCAAACGTAGAGCACAGGTTGCTAATCGAAGCCCTACAAAGAAGACGCGTACAACAGAGTCGTCTAAGAAACAAGATGGGAAAAGTGGGTCACCAAGTTGCAAGGTATACGGGAAAGGGCACAAGGGTGAGTGTCGGTTTAAAGATAAGCCGTGTCCTATATGCGGGAAGATAGGACATACGGCTACACTATGCCCGGGAAAAGTTTCGGTCTATTATAAATGCTACCAGCCGGGTCACAAGAAATCAGAATGCCCGGAATTAGTTGGAAAGAAGGATGGCAAGGATTCGCAAGCAAAAACTCCAAAAGCAAAGGCCAGATCCTTCCAGTTAACCGCGGCCGAGGCAAAGATGGAACCCGATGTGGTCTCAGGTATATTCGCTATAAATTCAATTCCCGCACATGTGTTATTTGATACGGGTGCGAATAAATCCTTTATTTCACATGGATTTATTCGACATCCTTCATTTGTATTGACAAAATTACCTATGCCTCTAGAAGTAGAAATAGGCGACAACAAAAGTTTTATTGTATGTGACGTGTGTCAAGATTGTAAGATGAGTATCGACGGTGAAGAATACTCAATAGACCTGATCCCGATGTCAATGGGAGAATTCCAAGTAGTGGTCGGGATGGATTGGTTATCCCGACATCACGCGAAGGTTGTGTGTTTTCGCAAGGAGATAAAACTAACGTCTCCCAGTGGAAAACACGTTACCATCTATGGCAAGAAAGGGGGTAATCCCGTAATATGCTTAATGTTAAAAGCTCACAAACTTATGAGGCGTGGATGTAGAGCGTTCATGATATACGCAAACGAACCAGAAAAGGGGATCGCCAAAGATTGAAGACGTACCAGTGGTACGTGAGTATGCTGATGTGTTTCCGGAAGATTTAACGGGAATACGTCCTGAACGGGAGGTAGAGTTCGGAATCGAATTGATTCCGGGTGCGAAACCTGTGGCCAAGGCGCCGTATCGGCTCGCGCCATCAGAGCTACAAGAATTGATGTCTCAGATTCAAGACCTGCTCGACAAGGGGTTTATTAGGCTGAGTGTGTCTCCGTGGGGGGCACCAGTGCTATTTGTCAAAAAGAAGGACGGGAGCATGCGAATATGTATCGATTACCGGGAGTTAAATAAACTCACGGTGAAAAATCGATACCCGCTCCCAAGAATTGATGACCTATTTGACCAACTACAAGGTGCGAGCTGGTTCTCCAAGATTGACCTTAGATCGGGGTATCACCAGTTGAAGGTCAAGGAGGAGGATGTACCGAAGACGGCCTTTCGTACACGGTACGAACATTATGAATTCCTCGTAATATCCTTTAGATTGACCAATGCGCCCGCGGCTTTCATGGACCTCATGAATCGGGTTTGCAAGCCGATGTTGGACAAGTCGGTGATAGTATTCATCGACGACATTTTTATATATTCAAAGAATGAAGTAGAACACGCAAGCCATTTACGTGAAGTGTTGGAGACGCTCAGAAGAGAGAAATTATATGCGAAATTCTCGAAATGCGCTTTCTGGTTTCGAGAAGTGTAGTTTCTTGGGCACATTATTAGTGCGAACGGGGTGTTGGTAGACCCGTAAAAAATAGAAGCAGTGGCGAGATGGAATCCTCCGAAGAATCCTTCGGAAATCAGAAGCTTTTTGGGGCTTGCGGGATATTATAGGAGATTCATACAAGATTTCTCCAAGATTGTTGCACCGTTGACCAAATTAACTCGTAAAGATGAAAAGTTTATATGGGGCAATGATCAATAAAAAGCGTTCCAAACGCTTAAAGAAAAATTGACCCACGCTCTGGTGTTGACATTACCGGACAGAGTTGATGATATGGTAGTTTACTCGGATGTGTCACATTCGGGGCTCGGGTGTGTTTTGATGCAACGAGGCAATGTTATAGCCTATGTCTCGAGACAACTGAAGACTCATGAAAAGAAATACCCTACACACGATCTCGAGTTAGCGGCGGTGGTATTTGCCTTAAAGATATGGATGCATTATTTGTATGGGGTAAAATGCACTATCTTTACCGACCATAAAAGTTTGAAATATTTCTTCGATTAGAAGGAATTAAACATGAGACAGAGGAGGTGGTTAGAAACAGTCAAAGATTTCAATTGTGATATACATTACCATCCCGGGAAGGCTAATGTGGTGGCGGATGCGTTGAGCCGAAAGGTAGACTATACACCAATTCGAGTACGATCGATGCAACTAATTGTGACATCGGGTCTACTTGAACAAATCTGAAAATCTCAAGTTGAAGCAATGAAAGGGGAAAATTTGAAGAAAGAAAGAATAGTTGGCCAATTGAAAGAATTGGCGGATGGTAAGAACGGGTTAAAGACTCGTTTCAGAAGAATATGGGTCCCAAATTCGTATGGAGTCAAGACACTTCTACTTGACGAAGCTCATAAATCCCGTTATTCTATCCATCCGGGGGCAACCAAAATGTATAACGATTTAAAGCAAAACTATTGGTGGCCCGGAATGAAAAGAGATGTTGTAAAGTATGTAGAGAAGTGCTTGACCTGTCTACAAGTCAAAGCAGAGCACCAAAAGCCATATGGTAAACTGCAACCGTTGGACATCCTAGTTTGGAAATGGGAGCAAATCACAATGGATCTATTGACCAAACTGCCCAGAACCAACCGCGGATACGATGCTATATGGGTAGTTGTAGATAGATTGACAAAGAGTGCTCACTTCATTCCGATTCGTGAGGCTTATACGTCTGAAAAGATGTCAAAGGTGTATACCAATGAGATAGTGGCACGCCACGGGGTACCGATATCCATCGTGTCTGATAGAGATACCCGGTTCACTTTGAACTTTTGGCGCGAATTCCAAGAGCAAATGGGAACTAAATTGTTCATTAGCACCGCGTACCATCCACAAATGGATGGACAGAGTGAAAGAACAATACAAACGTTGGAAGATATGTTACGGGCATGTATTATCAACTTCGGGGGAAGTTGGGATGTTTATCTACCATTGGTTGAATTTTCATATAATAACAATTACCACGCAAGCATCGGTATGGCTCCGTACGAGATGCTTTACAGTAGAAAATGCCGAACCCCGGTGTGTTAGGATGAGGTTGGTCCACGTGAGCTTGCATATAAGGATGTAGTGCGAATCACAAATGAGAAAATTGACTTGGTCCGAGCCCATTTGAAAGCGGCTCAGGATCGACAAAAATCGTACGCGGACAAAAGAAGGAGACCGATTGAGTTTCAAGTTGGTGATAAAGTTATGCTAAAGGTATCTCTGTGGAAGGGGATTATTCGGTTCAGAAAAAGGGGGAAATTAAGCCCAATGTTTATTGGGCCATTTAGAATCGTTGAACGGGTTGGTAAGGTCGCATACCGTCTCGAACTACCCGAGGAACTGAGTGGAATTCATAGCACATTCCACGTATCACATCTCCGGAAATGTCTAGCCGATGAAACAGCTTATATCCACTACGACGACATTGAGGTGGATAATAGTCTTAACTACGCGGTGAAGCCGATTGCGATTCTAGATAGTAAAGTGAAAAGCTTGAGGAATAAAGAGATTAACAAAGTAAAGGTCAAATGGGAGCACAGAAAGGGTTCGGATACCACATGGGATTCCGAAGAGGAGATGCAACGACTCTACCCAACATTATTCGGTACGTAATCCGGTTTCGAGGACGAAACCCTTTTAAGGGGGGTGGACTTGTAACACCCCTAAAATATAAGCCTTTTATTATAATTTCGACGTGGATAAAAAATAAAATGAACTAACTAGTAATAAAAATAACCTAGTTAGATAGAAGCCTTGCGGTAATAAGTTAGCGTGTTAGAAACACCTAAAAATAAGAACCGAACGATAGTTGAGGGACCAAAGTTGTTAAGTTTGAAACAAGTAATATTAAAACAAAATTAAAAACACCAAACACACACTTAAGTGTGTGTCTGGCGACTAAACACAGGGGGCGACCAAGGAGCTCCTCACCAAACCCTAACTCATATAAAATTCGCAAATTGAAGGTTCAAATCAGTTCCAAATCAAAATCTGAGCATAGAATAGTGATCTCCTCTGAAAAAGGGGTCATACGGTATGTAAATTTCATAGAAAAGTTCCATCTAAATTTCTGGATGAACATAAGAAATTCGAAATTGATGTTGCATGATTGTTGTATGGATAAATTTGAAGTGAAATAGTGCCTAGGAATAAACCCTAGTTATTAGATTGATGAAATTATGCTCAATACTTGAGAATTTCATGATCACCATTGAAGGTGTTAAGTGGGTTTTGTAGAAACATGTTAAACACTAGGATTATGATTGTTATTCTAGTGTAATTAGAGTTCTATGAAGTGAATTCAGAATGTGATGTGAAAAAGTGACATAAACTTGCTTAATTGATGATTAATTTTGGCTACATAAGTAGTCATGAGCTTAATTGTACATTTCCAGAAATTATGCCCTTTAGGTGTTCGTAGAAATGCCTAAAAGAAAGCCTAATGTTGAAAATTTGATTGAAAAACGCATACTTGTATATTTTGGCAAATTATGCGTTAAACTTATAAAAGGGTTCTAAAACGGTTGCAAATTTAACTCTTTTAGGCAAGGAATCCGGATCGACAAGTGGACAAGCCAGTGGGGATACTGAAAGGGATGCTTTAAAGGTACGTAACTATTAGTTCCGTTACTTAGTTACAAGAAACGCTTAGATTGTTTTGTAAATGTTGTTGTTGTAGTGTAATAAGAATGTTTGATGTATCATTGAAGTGATGAAGTTCACTCGATAGATCAAACGGAGTAATCCGAATGAAATTTGGTAATCATCAAAGTGAAGGTTTTCACTTGACAATCAAACGAGTCAAAACATGTGGTTTTAAAACGATGATGTGTGTAGAGACTTGAAAGTCTCATAATATGCTAGTGTTAGAAAGCAATACGCCAATGGATTGGTTATACTAAGTTAAGTTTATGAATCCGTGATATCGGGTCGAACGGTTAGTAATCATTTGCAATAGTTGCATAAAGCGGCATACTTGAATTATGAGAAAACGAGCATGAAATTCTAATGTGAGCGTAAAGCCATGTAATGGTGCGGATAAGCCAAGATTTACAAGTCCGAGGAATGGGTAATTAAGTCTAGTATGCCAAAAAATTGAATGATGAAAAAAATGCACACATAGCTAATGGGTAGGATAATCGAAACAAGGATTTTGTGAACCATTCATTTATAAACCGGGTTTCGTTACATGAAATTTACATGGTTAGATCCATAATTTTATTATGGACACGTAGGAAAAAGAATCGACTAAAACGGACATGTAGATAAAAAGTTATGAGCTTTTAAAATTTGAATTTCTAAAAATTTTGGAGCTGGGCAAATATGCAGGTCCAGAAATTGGACCTGCTGGAAAACATGTTCCCCCGCGGCACGCGCCAGGGAGTTAAGGTGTGGGCGTGAAACGCGAGACCGCTCGCGGCCCGCGAAGGATTGATTCAAGTCTGTCGCGTGGCGCGACAGACCAAAATTCAAGATTTTTATATTTTTGTTATCCGTATGATATCCGAACTTGTTTATGCATATTATATTGTTGTCTAAACTAATAATTGATGTGGTTTTGACCTTAGGTGATGTTCATCTCATTCCGGATGTCGATCAAGCAAGTATGCAAGAACCGAACACAAAGTTTTGAAGCTTCTGCGATAATCTAATCTTGTTCTTAAACAATGTTTGTTATGTAAACCCTACTCAATGTCGAATGTTTTTAACTAATTAGTTGGTTATGTTAGAACACTATAACTATGTACATCTTAGTTTATTAACTAAGTTTTGAAAATTTCGCATTTTGCTTTTAAGAGATCCGTGTTTTGGTTTAAAACCTTTAATTATGAGACAGGTCTTACATTGTGGTTACTTTTAAACTTTAAAGTTTATGTTTTAATTAAGTGATATGTCCAAAATTATTATTGCGTCGTCCACTAAGATATTTATGGGTACCAACCTCTGTCGTCGCCACGTTTGTATTTCCGCTGTGACGTTTTTGGGGTGTGACAGTAACGAAACAATCTAGGTGATTGTGGATCGATTAACTAAGTCTACACATTTCTTGCCTATAAAGGAAACCTTCAGTATGGAGCGTTTAGCTAAACTATATGTGGATGAAATAGCCTCGTTATATAGAGTCTCGTTATCCATTATATCCGATAGAGATAGTCGTTTTACTTCTTATTTTTTGGAAAGTTTCCAAAGAGCTATGGGAACATACTGAATCTAAGTACAACCTATCATCCTCAAACTGATAGACAAAGTGAAAGGACAATTCAGACTTTAGAAAACATGCTAAGAGCCTGTGTGATAGACTTTGGAGGGAGTTGGGATGAACCCTTGCCATTGACGGAATTCTCTTATAACAATAGTTATCATACAAGCATTATTGCTGCTCTATTTGAAGCACTCTACGGACGAAAATGCCGAACACCAATATGTTGGGCAGAAATAGGAGAAAAACAACTATTAGGTCTCGAGATTGTGCAAGAAATGACTGACAAGATAATTCAAGTCAAGCAAAGACTGAAAATGGAAAAAGATCATCAAATGAGCTATGCTGATTATCGACACAAACCAATAGAGTTCCAAGTTAGAGACAAAGTGCTATTAAAACAATCACCTTGGAAAGGAGTAGTTCGATTTGGCAAGAAAGGAAAGCTAAGCCTGAGATTTGTTGGGCCATTTGAGATTATTAAGAAAAGTGGACCAGTAGTATATCAGCTAAGGTTATCAGAAGAAATGACAGGTATACATGATGTGTTTAACTTAAGGAAGTGCCTAGCTGATGAATCTCTAGTAGTACCTCTTCAAGATATAGAGGTAAGTGAGAAACGAAAATTTGGTGAGAAACCCCCACAAATTGAAGGCAAGAAAATAAAAAATCTTAAACGTAAAAGATTGATTCTGGTCAAAGTAAAATGGGATTCAAAAAGAGGACCAGAGTACACATGCGAGTTAGAATAAAAAATGAAACGAAAATACCCATACTTGTTTCAATGAATCTAGAGGACGAGATTTTAAACAATGTGGGGGAGATGTAACAACTACCAAAAGACACCATGACGAACCATAATCGAAACCCCGGACATGAACGACGAGACCCAGCACGTTAAATGAAGAATTTGAAACCAAGACACTCAGAAGCATCGCTGGGGATAGCCCCTATTCCCCTGCGACGCGTGGCAGGGTACCAAGACACGTGACACCATTGGGCGACAAGCAGTAGAGCTACGCATGTGACGGAGCTGACCTAGGCCTAGCTGGCTGCTCAAGCGCTACGCAGGGGAGACCCTAACCTCTCCCGCGACACGCTTGGGAATCCAGGTGGAGCTATATAAGGGAAGGGATGGGGCTAGTTCAGTTGCACCAAATCGATATAAATTCGATAGATATTTATCTCATTCTGTTGTTCCAATCCAGAATCCCTGAAACTCGAAACTCTGCTCCGTAGAAAGTGTACTAAACCCTGATCACTGGTACGATGCCCTGTCTATTTGATCATAAAACCAATCAATGGATGCAAAAGTATTGCCTAAATAAGGCTATACTTTGTTAGCTACGTTGAGGTTTTGATCTCGTAATTATCGTTAAAGTTTGGATTGGGTTTCTTACACTAATACGTGTTGCGTTGTATGTTTCACTAGGAATCCAGGCTTAATAGCAGGAGGCTATAAAATCAAAACCCTAATTCTGCAAAGTGAGACATTCTCCTTTCTTCACATTATGGGTTACTTAAATGTTATCAAAACCCTAAATGTTTTGCAGTTATATTTACAGTGATTAAGTTTTTGTATTCTTAAATTACTGTCGGGATGTGGGGTTTTGTATACGCTACTTGATTAGTTTTGCTATTAGACAACGAGTTAGCCAATAGTGATATGACCACAGTCACTGAAATGGGCGTGTGACAAGTATTGATTTGAGTAATTGAAAGATATAAAAAAATGTAAGAACCCTTAATGCTGTAATTATAACACTGTGTCTTTTTATACAAATGAATGATCTCGCCAATATTTTCGCTGATAAAATGCTTTTAAACGCGTTTCATGTGACTTACTGTGAAAGAAAGGAAAATTCTACCAAGCACCAGAAGCTTAAATTGAGTGGTCGTGTCACCAAAATAAAGAAAAGGAAATGGGTTTTGTAAAACCAGGGCTTATCCCTATAAAACCTTTTGATGTAACGTGGGTTTGATCTAAACTGTTTAGTATATAAAACTTTGGTGTTTTATAACTCTGATATTTTTCCTAACTACGATTCTGATGAAATTTTCCACTGTGAATTTAATAAACATCGGTACTAGCGTTGTATCTGCTCACGACTCCCGTCCAGGGTGGGGTCGGGGGTTGTGACAATATATTTTTTTTTAAAACAAATAACGTATAAAAAGTTACGGGCATTTAAAAAATGGGGGAAAATAGAATGTGATTTGCATGTGTATGTTTCTAGGTATGTGACTTGAATGTGCATTTTGTTTTTCTTTCTCTTATACAAAATTTTTCTTCGCACTTGATCACTCCTTTAATACTTGTCACTCCATGATGTCTTCTTAACATTCTCGTTTGTTTTATGCTTTATAGAATATTTTAAAATATTACAATGTAATACAGGTATTCTTTCGCACAACTTATATTACAAGATCACACAAATACGTTTATATATAATTAAATTATCAAATCCCATAATATTAAATATTGAATATATCTTAAATAGTATTAAAATAAAGTATAGCAAATATATAGACTTGCAACCAAAAAATAACCTTCTATAAAAAAATATCATATGATAAATTATTTTCATAATTTTTAGACGCATTTATTATCAATTTAAGATAATATAATATAGCTTTTAGTTTCTTGATAAATTATTTTCATAATTTTTTAGAAGCATTTATCATCAATTTAAAATAATTTAATATTCTTTTTAGTTTCTTATAAGAAAAGGCCAGTGAATGACACCCCACACCACCCCACAACTTGCTCATACATTGCTTCTTCTGCTTCTGCCTCTCTTTTGGTTGTATAAAACTCACTCAGATTTTGAGAGAAAAACACAACAACAAAATTAACTCTCTTTCTCTCATCCTTTCTCCATTCTTGATTTTCTAAGTACCCTTTCGAGTTTTATATTTTTATAGAGAGTCCCACAAACCAAATTCTTGATTGGTGTGTCTTTTGCAAAAAAAAAAAAAAAAAAAATAGTATTATTATTGGTAAAAAACAAAAAAGAAGATGCTTGATTGGGCTGTTGTAATTCAGGATTTTGCTTAAGGTTGTTCAAAACAATGAAGAGAAACTTCAATTGCTCTGATTCTTTGACTCATTTTCTCTCTCACCCACTTGAAGGTATTCAACATGGGCTTACTAGATTGTTCTGTTTTCTGAGTAATAATTGTTTAGTCAAGAGCATTTATTCATATATTCGTACATCATGCTTTAATATATGTACTTTCTGCTTAGTATGCCAATTTCTTAACCTTTGTTAAAGGCCATGCTAGAATGGTGTTTGATGTCTTTCCTGCTCAGATTTTGAGCATTTTCCATATTTTGTTTTCCAAAAAAATCATGAACTTTACAGGTTTTTTATTTTTATTTTGTGGGGTTTTTTTTTTTTTTTTTTTTTTTTTTTTTTTTTTTTTTTTTTTTTGTATTCGAGAACTCTTGACACTCTCTCTTACCATAAAGGGTCAACTTTGAATTTGGAAATTATGATCTATATCAAAATATGGCACATGAAACTTTACTGTTTTAATTATGGGATGCTATCAAGTTGATATAACTATTAAACCTTAACTTAAACAAAGTTGTAATCTGTCGGATTTAATGCAGATTGGTGCCCTGTTTGACCTTAAGATAGTTAAAACTAGTATTTTTAGCTGAAAATTAACAGTTCATTCTTTTCTTGATGACTCAGGTGAGATCAAGTCAGAAGATGACGGCATGTACAACAAAGAAATTCAGTCAATGATGGACGGTGGTGGTGGCTGCGGCGTCGGTGGAGATGGAGAAGACTACGGTGGTGAAGAAACCGGGCAATATGGTGATAAAAAGAGAAGATTAAGCAACCATCAAGTGAAATCATTGGAGAAAATCTTTGAAGTCGATAACAAACTCGACCCGGATAGGAAAGTGAAAGTTGCCCAAGAGTTGGGGCTGCAGCCGCGGCAGGTGGCGATTTGGTTCCAGAACCGCCGCGCACGATGGAAGACGAAACAGTTGGAAAGAGATTACAATCTTCTCAAGTCTAATTATGATCTTCTTAAGCATAATTACCATAAGCTTGAGCAAGAGAAAGAATCTTTAGCTAAAGAAGTAAGTAAATAAAATCTATATTTACAAATAATAAAGCTAATTTTTAAAGAAAAAAATATAATATTTTCATATATGATAATGATGAAATCAAGGTTATGATTGCAGTTGTCAGAGCTAAAATCAAAACTTGAGGAGGAATCAACAGAAAACAATGAGGAATTTGAGTACAGAGAAAATGGTATGTTCTTGGGATCTGATCCAACCAACACAAACCATGAAGTATACAAAAGCTTAAGTTATGAAAAGACTCAAAAATTGCTGGAATTAAAAGATGGACACTCAGACAGTGATTCAAGTGGGGTTCTAAACGATGAAAACATGAATATTAGCAACGGTAATGGAAACGGAAGTCCGTCCCTAAATATGACAAGCTTTGGTCTCTCTTCACTTTGTTCGTCGTCTGCTACGACAGAGCTTGTAGATCCAACCATGTCTCAACCGCAATCAGATCCCTACTTAGCTAGTAATGCCGAGGACGAATCTTGCAATATTTTTTTGGTTGATCAAGCGCCTAACCTTTGTTGGTACTTTCGGGATCATATAAACTAATGGCTTTTATAATTCTTAGTTGAAGTACCACGATGCTTATGAAATCGAATAATTATGTAATATTTTCAAAAATTTATGAAATATATTAAAAATAGTTGAAAATACATATGCTTACAAACCCCTACCCTTCCTAAGTTGTAAACCATATCCAAATATGTTGTGTTTTAACATTTTTAACTATAAGGACAAAACAGGGTCTCTTATTTGAGTTTGCATTTGATTGTTTACAAATGAAGTAGCACACCTATATGTAATTCAAAAGGTTATGTGATTGAAAAATGTAGTCGGATGTTAATATCCAAATCGACTAAATTCGATGAGGAGCTGATCCAAAAGCTGGAAACGGGCCAGAAAACACCCAAATTTTAAAGAAGCGGAGTTAATTACTGTTTTCGTCCCTGTGGTTAGTCAAAAATCACAATTTCAGTCCATTAGTTTAAAAATTGCGATTTCAGTCCCTGTGGTTTCACTTTCGTAACCATTTCAGTCCACCTCGTAACCAATTCAGTCCCTGTACTTACAGAATAAATTGATTGAAATGGTTACGAAAGTGAAACCACAGGGACTGAAATGGTTACGAAAGTAAAACCACAGGGACTGAAATCACAATTTTTAAAATAATGGACTGAAATAGTGATTTTTGACAAACCACATGGACGAAAACAGTAATTAACTCAAAGGAGCGTAATGTGAGGTACAATTTATTTTACGAGACTTGTGATCGATGGATGAAAAGGTCCAGGTGAGCCGAATCACATGGCAAACAAGTGTAGGTGGTTTAAACCAACTGCCAGTTTAAACAATTTCATTGATTTAAGCTCCAATTTTGTCAATTAACGTTTTCCCCCAATTTCATCATTTTTTGTACTTTTCATTTGAGTTAATTACTGTTTTCGTCCTTTTGGTTTGTCAAAAGACTGAAATAGTGATTTTTGACAAACCAAAAGGACTGAAATGGTTACGAAAGTAAAACCACAGGGACTGAAATCGCAATTTTTAAACTAATGGACTGAAATAGTGATTTTTGACAAACCATATGGACGAAAATAGTAATTAACTCTTTCCATTTATAGCCCGAAACGAGAGTTTTTTATTGAATCAATTTACGTGTCTAATTAAGTATCTGATTTCAGTATTTTCTTTTTAATTTGTAATTTCGAAAATTTTACAAAATTGCTAAATTTGGAACATCTTTGAGAGAATTTCTTTGTTCATCTTTTCTTTCTTTTGCTATACGTCAGAATTTGATTAGTGCATTTTGTTGAAAATTATTATGATGCTCGAGAATACGGAACGCCGTTGAATCAATAGTACAGTGGGTTTTGAAGAAGAAGAAGAAAAGCAATTAAACTTCCACCTTAGAGTACACACATCTTCATGACGTTAACTTGAAACAACTGCAATAAAACAATGTTAAAGCCACATGTACAAACCAACGCTGCTGAAACATGATACAAGTGATAGTATATATAAATGTAACAAATATTTATATTATATTATATCATAATACATATGATACATAAAAACGTAATCTTGCATAATTTTAGCGACCATAACACCATAACTTTTTCATACGTTAATATTTTTTTAATAAATTACACCAAAAAAATATACAATTAATTTTCTTTATTTGTATATGGTATTGCTTTAGGTTTTTTCTATTTTTTAAAATAAATTAACATATTACGTAATCATTGGTGTCTGTGTTCCCCTCGCATCGCGTGGATACCCCTCTACAAAATATAAGATATCGTGAGAACAGATAAATAATGAATAATTTACTTTTCAATATTAGATTTTTCAAATACAATGTTTATTAGTTACTCATGTATATGCTATATTACCTACACATGTGTAGGTAAACGGATAAAAATTTGAAAACATACAAAGAAATTAGTGTGATGATTTTGGTTTCAATACGAGTCAGTTTTGATATTTTCATTTTGTTGAAAACGCTATACTGAGTACAAATGTTGTATTGCCACTATACCGAATAAACAATATTGGTAGTGGTACTGGTATTAATTTTTATGGTTTTCAATCGATGTAAACATGTGTTGATATTCTTTTGGATATATCATAATTTATAAAATTAAGCACAATACCATTGTAAATAAACTTTGTTATTTTGTAATACATATTTGTTTCCCATTACTTATGGTATCAAATGATACTCGGCTCCAAACCATACACTATAGAACATTTTTTTATTTTTTTATTTGATAATAGAGTAATCTACTAGTTTATTAATTTTCTAGATTTGTACTTCTCTATTTCTTGATTAATAAAACTATATAAAAGTTTAAATAATAAGATAGATATTTGGCACACATTGGTTCCTTAAATCGACACCATCAATACGAGTCGTATAGGACAAACAACAATTCCCAAGATCAGTCCAAGGCTGACACGGTTGTCACATGCAAACCTTACCACGGTAGGATAGGCCTAGATGACACGTATTATGTACGAGGTAGTCCTATCACTTAACAGTGACAGCAAGTGATGGATGTGATATTACGTCAGCCCTATACGCATCGTATAGGCCTATACGACCCGTATTGGACTCTGAAAATGAATTAAACTTTCTCCCTATATAAACGACGAAGGAGACGATTTTCATTGTTTCTTCTTCTCTTCTTTCTTTCTTTCTTTCTTTCTTTCTTTCGACAAAAAATCCACCATGTCTTGGTTCAACCTCAATTACGTTTTTGGAAAGTCATCCAGCAACAACATGAGCACCTTTATTTCGGAAAGCAATGTGGCATAGTATTTTTTTAACTTTTTGTGAGGACCGTTTCGGTGCTCCGAATGCTCCGACCGGCTAATAGATCTTCATATCTCGTGCGGAATCCGAGTATAAAGTGAAAAAATACACAAAGACACCGTTTGTCATGTAACATTTCGTATTCATGTACTTTCCATTTATAGCAAGCCTTGTTGTACTTTCCAGTTTTGGAAGCTTTCTATTTCCGGAAACTTGTAATCGTTTCGTACTTTCGTTTCAATTGTAATCCGAGACACCGATCATAATGGAAACCTTGTTTATACACTTAATATGTTCAATTTATACTTATCATACTCGAAAACGCATATTGGAAACCCTAATTCAAAACTATGTCACAATGCGCGTAAACAACCGATTTAAACGCGTTTACGCGCAATACATGTCGAATACCGACAATTAACGATTCCAATACTTAATTTACACTAATTTATATTTGTAAACACTTTTGATATGCTATGGATACTTGCAAACATGATTTATTAGTCAAAACGTGCTCATACTTGCATTTTGTGCTTTAACCGACAACTTTGTGTACAACCGGCATTCTCGATACTTGTTAATACATGAATACGCATACCCGGACATACTTCACATCAATTTTATGTTTATGATACTTTCATACTTGTTACACGCTTAAAACTACACGAAAAGCACTTAAAAAAAAAGAACATCCAAAAAACCTGACTTTGAGCCCTGATTGCATCTTTATCAAACTTGAGGGACCTTTTGTGACAAAAATCCAAACTCCCCCCTAAACCCACGAATTCTAATCTGTATTTTAGGCTCCAAACTTCACCCTAAAATTATAATTTTGAATTTTGGTATTATTACTCCAACCCCCACCTCCATTCTCCACCAATAGCCTTCTAACTACCATTAAACACCCTCCCAACCACCTAGCACTATAAATACAAGTCCTACACTTCTTCTAAAACTTTGTTCATCATGTAATCTCTCTAAAAACACAAAGAATCTACCGGGAATTGAAGATTTGGATAGAATCATTCAAGTCCAAAAGTGAGCAAAACTCACCTTTCTTCTTGTTTTTCTTGTTCTTAACCACTTGGACTCCACTAAGGATCAATGCCCTACTATTGTATGATGTTAAACATCTGGGAATGATCTGATTTTGAGGTCCAAAGTTTGTCATTTTTTTTTTCTGTTTTTAAAAGATTTCAAAATTTTCTTTAAGTTTTCTTCATGTTCTCCATATTTTCTTCAAGTTTTCTTATGTTCTTGTTGTGTCCAACATATGTACAACCAAAACCCTAACTAATGAGTGAATTTACTGATTTAAATCAGTAAGTTAATTGGTTTATATACTCCCAAACTTTCTGTTTGTGGAGACCTTAAGCTCACTAGATGAGTTCTCAACTAAAACACACCATAAACACACTAATCTTAACCTTGTTCGTGACCAACCAAGTTGTAATGACTTGTGCTTTGGTGAACACTCATACTCATGACCATCCGACCTTTGGGTTGTGTTTCAGTGAACTTATATCGAGGTTTAATTGGATGCATATCCTCCTCCTCGTTGCTTGACAAACTCTATGACCCCTCTTGGGGAATGCATGACTAAATAGCTTAATGAACCTTTACGTTTATGTTATTACTTCAAATCTTGTAAGCCCTAAACTAACCCGCCTTTGTTTCCCGTTATAGGGTGACCTCGGCTCCTGGCTCAACCCTCCTTAAACTCAAGACTTACGGAACGCTAAAACGCAAACCGTGAGTATTAATGCCCCTTTTTGATTTCCCACTTTTGGGGTGCAACTTATGAACTTATTAACAAACACATTCTCACATAAAACACTTTATGCTTGAAAACGAATCCTTTATACATGCTAAACTTATGCTAGGAATACATGCATGCTAGATTATTATATGATACTTGACATTTACTTAGCTAGACCCCCTTAACATGTATAGCGCTATCGGATATGCACACCGCCCTTAGCGACGGGTCATTGTTAAGCTATGTTTATTCTTGATGTAAAAACGGTCCTATTCATAGTTATGAATGCGGGATGCTTGTATGCTTGTGCGATACTCGGGTTTGACAATGTAGGATTACGTGCTAGTGATGCCATGATATGCCTTATATATATGTTTTCACATGTGGATTTCGTTAAACTTGTTTATATACGTATGCTATCACATAAACCATGAATGCTCGCCAATACTTTTGTATTGAGTTGTATTTTATCATAATGTTGCAGGTTGATGATTATCGAAGAGACGTAATCTAGTAGGATGGCTAGATACTCGCTTAAATTTAGTTATGATAGTTTGTTATGTCATATTCGTACACTTTGTCATTTTCAAACATGTTGTATTCCGTTTCCAATCTTTGTATCAAACCATTATCAATGAAATGAAATTTAATTACTTGAATACTTGTTGTATATTATTTATTTCAAACTTGTGGTATTTCTAGTTCAAGCAATGTAAAATAAATTATTAAATACTTGTCACCAATATTGTTATGAAGTCTCTTGCAATCATGTTTTCGTCTCACTCCGATGTTTCCGCCATCGGTTGGGGTGTGACAGATTGGTATCAGAGCCATAACTATAGGGAATTAGGTAGAATTGCAATGATTCGACCTAGTCTATAGTTTCAGTACCCATACTTGACCATTCTTGTTTCATGCTTAAAACACTCAAATTCTTCCTACTTTGTTTCTTTCTATTTCTTTCGTCATAACTATACAATTCGTTCATCCTAAGACATTATATGCAAATTACACGTTAAGGACTTGAAGACACTCATATTCCACAATCGAAATAACTCATCAAAATAGGGGTGATTCCCGCCTTTGGTGACGAATTTCAATCCACCTGACATAACACTTTGCACGAAATTTCACCATCAAGTTAGGAGTGATATCCATATCTTAATGGGAATTTCCATTTCTTATTCTAGTGGACCCTTATTGACGACTCGAGATTATATCTTGTTTTGTTCAATAAACCACATTTTGGGGACGAAATTGTCACACCCCAACCGATGGCGGAATCATCGGGGCGCGACACTGAGTGAAACAGATTGTCCAAGAGCTTCCATAACAACTATAATTACCAAATATTTAATCATTACATCCCATACCGTAACATATAAAGTAACACAGTTATTACAGACAAATTGTTCTCAAAGACAGATAAAAACTGTTCCGACAACTCATAAATTATTTAATTCGTTTCTAGACTCTCCTAGCTCGATTCCATGACACCCAGCAATTAAAGCAAGCATTCTAAACACCTGTCACATACGTTAAAATAAAAGTCAATACACATAGTGTAAAGGTGAGCATACAAGTTTAATAGTATAATAGTAGCGAAAAACGGTTTACGCATAACCAGCATGTAACATGTTGAAAGGTGAAGCTAGCAAGTTATCGACAATGACATATGCACAGACATGACTGCGAGTTGTAGAATGCGCAACATATATCACCACTGTGACACATGAAGAAATACCCTTAACAACCCTTGTCCACAAAAGGTGCTGACTCCAAACTATAGTACTATCATTGCTAAGGTGTCAGGCAACAATCACTGTGTAAACATAACAAACAAGCATTCATCGAATAACACGTATAACATGCAGAGGCGGTTAGCGTATAAAAGTGTTTGCGTTGTGTGATCGAGGTGATTTGATATAGGTAACGTATGTAACACCCAAAAGTGCGTTAAGCAAAAAGGGATCGAGTATACTCACTGAGCGTGTTTAGTAAATAAACACAATCTTGGATTAAAGGGAGCGCTTGAGAGTTAGCCTGATCAGAGAATGATAGTGTAAGCGTTGAACGGTGCGTTAAACAGCTTGGAGTGAGATGGGGACGGATAGTGATCCGATCGGATGACCGTCCGGACGGATGACCATTCGGTCGGATGGTCACTCATTTGGGAAAGATGTGTTTGTGTATGATGCGAACTTTGAAGTTTTCGTTGTAGCATTTTGTAAAATAAGAAGTGTTCCTACCTATCTGGTCATCCGGTCGGATGGTCATCCGGTCGGATGGTCATCCGGACGGATGACCGTACGGTCAGATGGCCCTTCGTTGGAAACTGATCTTCTTCGAAGTGTTGTGAAAATTGTTAAGTTTTGAAATCACCAGTCACCTGATCGGATAGTCATTTGATCGCATGGTGGTCCGATCGGATGGCTATCCATCCGAGAAAACCTGTTTCATTTAAAAACTTATAAAATTTGTTAAGTTGTAAAGTTTTGTGCTTAAACTAAGACGGTATGACAACGTTTCAAACAACGGAAACCCCATCAGGTCCAACTCATCCGGTCAGACGGGAATCACCCCGTTCGATCCGAACCAGCTGTTCATGACGGTGTTTCATGTTCAATCCGTGAATCGGTTGTCTCTCCGATAGTAATCCGTTCTCAGCTCGGTTCTCTACAAAAGAATGGGTAGAACACCCGAATGAGTCCAGATTCTACGGTTTTGAGTGAAAAGTGAAGAACATTTGAGGAAAAGTTTGAAACACTTTCATTGTGTTTAGATTTAGGTGAAATCAGTGTTTAAACATTGTAGAAATCCTTTAGATCTGAGTTGTTCTTGGTGAGATGATGTTACGCTTCAATGTTCATAAGAACTCCGTGATGACATCACCCTTGAACAGCCTAAATCAACAGATTTCATGGTGAAATGGTGAGGTTTGATGGTGAAATTGATGGGAAAGTGTGCGTAGATCAAGGAAGTACAAGATTTGAGATGAAAACTTACAAGAATCGCGAGAAATCGAGTGAAAATAGGCCAAGAGCGTGCTGGTCGAACGAGAGCTGTCACATCACATGAATAGTGATGTGATAGGTGATATTTATAGGTGGTGAGGAAGAAAGGCGGTGCAAGTGTGACGGATCGGAGGGCCTTCCGATCGGATAGCCATCTGATCGGATAGTCATCCGGACGGATGACCATTCGATCAAATGGTCATTCGATCGGATGGCTTGAGTGGGTTGGTTTCCGACTTTTCGTTTCGTGCGTTGAGCGTTGCGTTGTGTTGCGAGTAAGCGATGCGATAGTATTAAACAATAGTTATACAAATAACATAATTCCTACTAATCACAAAAGTAAACTTTATCTCTTGAGTTCGCGATGAGATTGCGTTGTGATAGAGTTGCGATTGCATTTTTGAATAACACCTTTAAACATAAATAAACATGGACAAGTAACACATAATAGCACACGCACGTAATACAATATCCATAACTGCGATTCGAGTTGCGATGTGATAGCAATTTGATAGTGTTAAGTAGATTAGCGTTTAATTGCGTTTATTGCATCTACTCCATATAATACAACTAAAATAGCATAAACTAGAGTATCGATTATCGAGTTGAGGAGTACAAGTAGTAATTAAGCAAGGAATGACAGATCTGATTAGCAACCTTTTCTTCCTTTGACTTTGACTTGTACTTTGACTTCAAAAAGTCGAGTTATTACAGAAATTGTCAAGCTAGGATTGATATCCACACCTTGATGACTGGTTCCATTCTTCGATTTTCAATCTCGCCAAAGTTTCGTATTTTCGATCAAATTAGGGACATGTATTAACCGGAAGGGTAAAATACCGTTAATCGCCTGTCGACGAGAGTATTTTACCTATTAGGCCAAAGCATGTCTCCCGAATTCGAAAGGACTTACGAGTCACTTTGGAATAGTCGATGTTTCTAAACCCGAAACGTTCCAATATTTTATCAAACCTCTTTTTTATGCTACCTCAATTCCTATGTGATTTAATACTTGTTATCTTGTTCATTTCAAAACTAATGTTATACTAGATCGATTTTTCATTCAACCATCCAATACATACATACTAATAGTTATACTTGATTCGGGATTACTGGGACATTCTTATGTGATAAACTTTTCATTAACTTTGATCAAAGCCACAACTTAACATGTATGGTGCTTGTTAGCGCTATAGGAGTAGCGCCCACCCGTATTCTTGAGGTCATGTTAAGACATTTTGAGGTACACGATGGGTTAAAAATTAGTCATTAACTTTGATTAGGCCACAACTTAACATGTATAGTGCTTGTGTAGTGCTATAGGAGTAGCGCCCACCCGTATTCTTGAGGTCATGTTAAGACATTTTGCTGTACACGATGGATTGACCTGTTTATTCACATGCCAGTAATGCGTTAATCTTGTTAAACTAAGTATGTCTTGTGGATTGTTCAAATATTTTACTCATACTCATACTCTAACTTATACATTCGCACTACTTGGTGGTCATACTTGGAAATCATTCACATACTCTGACACAATCATGCTTACATGCTTAAATCTTTATATGTTATCACATGCACACATTCATACTAATGTACCCTCACCCGTACACTACTAGTACGAACTATGCGGATTATGCACAAACCAAAATAATCACGGATGCATACGGGATTATATTGGTAGGCGCATGAAAACCATAGTAGGTTCTACTGTGTATCATAACACGGAACGTAACATGACATCGAATATCGAAACAGACGTAATATGGTATGAACATGGTGGATACGCCGCTGGTACTTCCTATATATAAGTGTTCCAACCATATTACCAAACTTTCGTAAAAACGTGCCATGAGAAATTCGGTGATTCCCCTATTATATTGAATACACACGTTGATCACTCACGATCTATTCCTCGCATTCTACCTAAACATACTTCGAAATGCCATTTTTCCAAAAGTCTTCCTCTTAAATAAATTTCGGGACGAAATTTCCTAAAGTAGGGGAGACTGTAACATTTCGTATTCCTGTACTTTCCATTTAAAGCAAGCTTTGTTGTACTTTCCAGTTTTGGAAGCTTTCTATTTCCGGAAACTTGTAATCGTATCGTACTTTCGGTTCAATTGTAATCCGAGACACCGATCATAATGGAAACTTTGTTTATATACTTAATATGTTCAATTTATACTTATCATACTCGAAAACGCATATTGGAAACCTAATTCAAAACTATGTCGTAATGCGCGTAAACAACCGATTTAAACGCGTTTACGCGCAATACATGTCGAATACCGACAATTAACGATTCCAATACTTAATTTACACTAATTTATATTTGTAAACACTTTTTATATGCTATGGATACTTGCAAACATGATTTATTAGTCAAAACGTGCTCATACTTGCATTGTGTGCTTTAACCGACAACTTTGTGTACAACCGGCATTCTCGATACTTGTTAATACATGAATACGCATACCCGGACATAATTCACATCAATTTTTTGTTTATGATACTTTCATACTTGTTACACGCTTAAAACTACACGAAAAGCACTTAAAGAAAAGAACATCCAAAAAACCTGACTTTGAGCCCTGATTGCATATTTATCAAACTTGAGGGACCTTTTGTGACAAAAATACAAACTCCCCCCTAAAACCACGAATTCTAATCTGTAATTTAGGTTCCAAACTTCACCCTAAAATTATAATTTTGAATTTTGGTATTATTACTCCAACCCCCACCTCCATTCTCCACCAATAGCCTTCTAACTACCATTAAACACCCTCCTAACCACCTAGCACTATAAATACAAGTCCTACACTTCTTCTAAAACTTTGTTCATCATCTAATCTCTCCAAAAACACCAAGAATCTGCTGGGAATTGAAGATTTGGACATAATTATTCAAGTCCAAAAGTGAGCAAAACTCACCTTTCTTCTTCACTTTCTTCTTGTTTTTCCTTGTTCTTAACCACTTGGACTCCACTAAGTATCAGTTCCCTACTATTGTATGATGTTAAAATCTGGGAATGATCTGATTTTGAGGTCCAAAGTTGGTCATTTTTTTCTGTTTTTTAAAAGATTTCAAAATGTTCTTTAAGTTTTCTTCATGTTCTCCATGTTTTCTTCAAGTTTTCTTGTGTTCTTGTAGTGTCAACTTATGTACAACAAAAACCCTAACTAATGGGTGAATTTAATGATTTAAATCAGTAAGTTAATTGGTTTATATACTCCCAAACTTTCTGTTTGTGGAGACCTTAAGCTCACTAGATGAGTTCTCAACTAAAACACACCTTAAACACACTAATCTAAACCTTGTTCATGACCAACCAAGTTGTAATGACTTGTGCTTTGGTGAACACTCATACTCATGACCCACCGACCTTCGGGTTGTGTTTCGGTGAACTTATATCGAGGTTTAAATGGATGCATATCATCCTCCTCGTTGCTTGACAAACTCTATGACCCCTCTTGGGGAATGCATGACTAAATAACTTAATGAACCTTTACGTTTATGTTATTACTTCAAGTCCTGTAAGCCCTAAACTAACCCGCCTTTGTTTCCTGTTATAGGGTGACCTCGGCTCCCAGCTCAACCTCCTTAAACTCAAGACTTACGGAACGCTAAAACGCAAACCGTGAATATTCATGCCCCTTTTTGATTTCCCACTTTTAGGGTGCAACTTATGAACTTATTAACAAACACATTCTCACATAAAACACTTTATGCTTGAAAATGAATCCTTTAGACATGCTAAACTTATGCTAGGAATACATGCATGCTAGATTATTGTATGATACTTGACATTTACTTAGCTAGACCCCCTTAACATGTATAGCGCTATCGGATATGCACACCGCCCTTAGCGACGGGTCATTGTTAAGCTATGTTTATTCTTGATGTAAAAACGGTCCTATTTATAGTTATGAATGCGGGATTCTTGTATGCTTGTGCGATACTCGGGTTTGACAATGTAGGATTACGTGCTAGTGATGCCATGATATGCCTTATATATATGTTTTCACATGTGGATTTCTTAAACTTGTTTGTATACGTATGCTATCACATAAACCATGAATGCTCGCCAATACTTTTGTATTGAATTGTATTTTAACATAATGTTGCAGGTTGATGATTATCAAAGAGACGTAATCTAGTATGATGGCTAGATACTCGCTTAAATTTAGTTATGATAGTTTATTATGTCACATTCGTACACTTTGTCATTTTCAAACATGTTGTATTCCGTTTCCAAGCTTTGTATTAAACCATTATCAATGAAATGAAATTTAATTACTTGAATACTTGTTGTATATTATTTATTTCAAACTTGTTGTATTTCTAGTTCAAGCAATGTAAAATAAATTATTAAATACTTGTCACCACTATTGTTATGAAGTCTCATGCAATCATGTTTTCGTCTTACTCCGATGTTTCCGCCATCGGTTGGGTGTGACATGTCATACCCCAACCGATGGCAGAATCATCGGGGCACGGCACTAAGCGAATCAGATTGCTCAAGAGAATCCATAACGACTAATTTGGAGACAATATTTATCAAGTTCATTATCCCATACTAATAAACAAACATTACACATAAGTCATAACATATTTCATGTCTCTTAAACAATACAATCCGACAACTTAGATTTTAGGTGGGTTTCTAAAGTAGCCTAATCTTGATTCGAGCTAACCTGCGATTAACCTGCAACGTACGTTGAAATAATGTCAATACAAAAATGTATTGGCGAGTATACAGGTTTGATGTAGTAATAAAATAGATAAAAGCATTGCGAATTTCCACGTACATAAACGAGATACAACACAACATATATACTAACTAGTCAAACACTCAAGCTAAGTCCCGAGATGACTGCGAAGGAGAGGTGTGAAGTTCCTTAACTAGACCCCGTCGGGTGTGAGTCGAACTATAGTACCATACTAGCTAAGGTGGAACATCAACGAGTAAATGTCCTAGTCATCACGTGTAAGTATGTATATTGGTCATTCGCGTGCGATAATCAGTTTAAGCATGTAGTGTGTTTTGATAAGTGTGTTTATGTATGAACGTATGTTACACCCCAAAAGGTGCGTTTTAAAGAGAAAAGGGTCAAGTATACTCAAAGTGCGTGCTTAATAACTAAACACAGTCTGGAATGGAGTGGAGAGAGCCTGCGTACGGGGACAGAATGCGTAAGTCTTCCAAAGTGCTAAAATGGTCGAAATCGAAGTGTTAGGTGGGAAACAGAGGCTTCACACGAAGCTGTGCCTTCATACAAAGGCATGCCTTCATAAGAAGGGAGTCTTCACACAAGTGATGCTTCCGTTGTCCAAAATCGAGTGTGCTTCGCGTCCGTCTTCAGAAAATCGAGTGTTCATCCCTCCAACCTTAAGCTACTGATTAAACTTAGAGTCGGAGAGGTCTTTGTTCGAGCCACAGATGAGAACTTGGTCTGGGCTGTGTGAAACCAGTGCCTTCGTACGAAGGAAGTGCCTTCATACGAAGCCTGGGCTTCGCACAGAACAGTCCAGTTTTCCTAAGTGGCTGTTTCTTGCGTTCAGAGCTGTATTTTCGCCTGAATCAGATGTGTTTTCGAGTCCTATTCCAGACGGTTTCGACACCACCTTGTCCCACTATCTAGTGAACGAAATATGTGTTGGCTTGGTCCGTTTTTATGTAAAAATCGTGTTTAAAAGTGGTTTAAAAGGGTTTTCACTTAGACCTAACACTTGGTGAGTGCGAAATTTGTAGGTTTCTAACTTGGGAAGCCGAATAGATGTCACACTTTGTTAAAAATAGTCTCAATAATATATGAGGTCTAATAACATTCAACTCCACATGGCATTTTCTTCACGAGAGTTCGTTAGCATGGTAAAGCACTTATATATAGGAAGTACCAGTGGCGTATCCACCATGCTTTGACCACACTGTCTCTGTCCCGTGAATAGATGTCACACTTTGTCGACATGGTTAAGACGCTTATATATAGGAAGTACCAACGGCGTATCCACCACGCTTAACCACGCTTTTTAACGTTATGGCACCATTAGAACTTACTACGATCTCCATGCACTTACCAAAATAATTCTGTGTGCACCCGTGATTAATTTGATCCATGCATGTTTATTGTAAATTATTCAAAAGACGCATAGTCGGGGTAAAACATATTATATAGTGATATACTATATAGTGCTAGTATTAGAATTTGTGCGTGAACCTAGTCTAGGTGTGAGGACTTGAGAGAGAGAGAGAGAGAGAGAGAGGGAGAGAGCGAGGGAGAGAAAGAGGGAGAGAGAGAGAAAGAGTCGGCACCACATATTGAGGCGACATCAAACAATAGAATAATTATAAAGTATAAGTACCAACGTCGAGAATCGTACCATTAACAGCATCGTTCTGCGCCTGGTCGGTGTTGATGTTGAAGACTCTTGCTTGGGTCGTGGTTGCTGTTGGAGCTTCTGCTACTGGTGTTGCATCTGCTGGCGCTGCGGCTGCTAGGGCTGCAGGTTGTGTCAGTGGTGCTGGGAGTGCCAGTATGCCTTGTTGTTGCGGCCCTGTGCAGCAGTGGTTGGTGAAGTGACCAAAGCTGTTGCAATTTGTGCAATAGCGATAGTTGGCTCCAGCCTGGTGGTGATAGATACATTTCTGACATAGGGGAAGAGTTCCAGTGTAGGCACATCTTGGGTGGACTGGAACTGCTCGGAGAGGTTTCCGGTTTAAAACTATTTGAGGTGGTGCTGTTGCTGAGTAATTAACACTCGAGCTTTTTCTCTTGCGGCTAGTCTTGGCGGTGTCTTGCGGCTGTGCGGCGTCGTCGGATGATTCGGCGGTAGCTTGGTTAACCTTCTTGGTGGAATCCTTGGAGAAGAATCCAGCCAAGACTCGCTTGTCATTGATCTTTGTGGCCAAGCGATAGGCTTCTTCAATGGTAGCCGGTCTTGCAGCTTCGACAAAATCGCCCACACACTTAGGCATAGCACGGATGTACTTCTTGATGGCTTTTTCGGGATTGTCGACTTGGCTTGGGCAAATAATGCTAAGCTATTTGAACCTTGTTATGAGGCCGGTGTTGTCACCTTCAACTTGCTTGATTTCCCAAAACTCGTTTTCTAGTTTCTAGACTTCGTGGGGAGGGCAGTACTCTTCCTTCATGAGCTCCTTCAGCTCATCCCAGGAGAGTGTGTAGGCTTCGTCGTTCCCACGTTTGGTACGCTCGACTATCCACCAGTCGAGGGCTCTTGATTGAAATACACCTGTAGTGAATGTGGTACTAAAATGCTCGGGGCACCCACTCTGACGAAAGGTAACCTCGTGGCATCAAACCACTGAAACATCTAAGATACTCCTCCTTCGCCTGTGAAGACCATTGGGTCACAAGCTTTGAACTATTTGTAGGCGAAAGTAGTATTGGGCGCATTGGTCTTAGAGTCTTCTGATGTCTGAGAGTCATTGAGGGATTGAATCTGTGTGACGATTTCAGGAATAACTGTTGGGATTGAACCCTACAAAGGAACAGTTGATTAAAGCCAAAACTGGATCAGATCAGTGGATTCACAATAAGCAGTTGTTTGCATCACTCTTTCCCCTTGAATGTGGCCTAACATCTGATGTCCTCTAAGTACTGCCCATCTACAACAACTGCTGATCACCCAAAGACTCTTGAAGACTAAGCACTGATGCTCAATCTGCTGCTATGGTTCAAGTACTGCTGAAGACACAAAGCACTGCTGGGGCTGAAGCAGTGGAATGAAGAAGCAGTTGTTTACTTTGTATTTTGTATTTAACTTGTAATCAGTGTTTTGTAAGCAGTAGTTGTGATAGTCAGTGGTTAGAGGTTGTTAGGAGGTTAGATGTCACTTTTATGGTGACGTCAGCAAAGATGCCACAGTGGTTTGTTCCGTACTATAAATAGAACAGTACCCTGTACTGTTCTATTAGCTCTCTTCATCACCAAGTCATTCTGTACGAACAATCACTGTGAGCTCAGGCTGAGGGGGAGACTTTGTGCATGCATGCATTAGTTTTGAGTATTGTAACCAAATATTATCATTCGATTCTATGTTAAACATGTTTGCTTAAAATTGTTCTCTCTTTGATTATGTTGAAAGTTTATTCATCTATTTCCGCTGCAATTGTTTCTGATTCATCTTCATTTTAGTTAAACAAACACAATCGTATCAAACTCAGATCCTAACAATTGGTATCAGAGCTTGGACAGTCAAACTTGATCTAACAATCATTTTGACGTAAAAGTTCAGTTCAAAATCGTTGATACTTTTAATTGTTCGTTTTTGTTGTAAAACAGAGTAAGTTATAATCACGTACAAAGTTGATTATTCAGTGCCTGAAAAACAACCAGAATGACGTCACAATCACAGGATGTCAATAACAACATTGGTTCACTCTTCAAACCACCTATGTTGAAGAGATATGAATACAACATCTGGGAGCAAAGGATGGGTCACATCCTAGCTC
This sequence comes from Helianthus tuberosus, assembly GCA_030545235.1. Taxonomy (NCBI): domain Eukaryota; kingdom Viridiplantae; phylum Streptophyta; class Magnoliopsida; order Asterales; family Asteraceae; genus Helianthus; species Helianthus tuberosus. The sequence goes on from CM060402.1 coordinate 56,249,295, forward strand.
AACAGAATACTGGATGTTGGAAGTCGGTTATCTTTGGACCACATGTTCCAATGGTGCCGAGTGCTGAGGATCTAAAGGTCATGGTTCCTAAGAAAATTGAGAACTATACTGAACATGATTTTCAGAAAATTGAACTGGATGCCAAGGCATTTAGCATCGTTGCATCTGCACTACCAAATGAGATCTATGCTGGACTGTTACACTGTAACAGTGCCAAGGAATTGTGGGATGCACTTAAGGAACAGTTTGGGGGGACTGAAGAAGTAATTGAAAATAACAGGGAAATTTTAAATCAACAGTATGAAACCTTTTGTCACATTAAGGGTGAATCATTAACACAATAGTTTGAGCGCTTTAGTTGTCTCATAAGTGAACTTAAGTTACAAGAGTCAGGGAAGGTTGCTGATGACTATTCCTTTGGTAGCACAACACTTCTGGGTCAAGAAGAGTCTGGTAGTAGAAAGGATCAGAGTTATGATTATTATATTGACATAACTAGTGGTGGAGCTTTTAATAACTCTGATTCTTACTCAAACAACTATGCTTTCACAGCTAGTAGTGAAACCAGATCTCTGTAAGGCTGGCAAATCGTGTCTTAACAGGTTTAACAGGTTTCTGACGGCGCGCACAACATAAGTTTCAAACATGATTACGACTCGTTTAACTACTTTCTACCTCATGTTTATAAAACAGTTTTATGTTTTATGTACAAACATGAATAAATGATAGATCCTAACATTGTAATTTTAATTATTTTAAAAATTAAAAAAGTCAAAGGGTGTATTTTTCAGTCAAACAGGTCTAATCGTGTCTTAACATGTACCCAATTGCCATCTCTGATAACCTATCTTTTAAACTCAATGATCTGCAGCATTTTGATCCAACTAACTTAGAGGAAATGGACATTTTGCACCAACTTGCACTGCTGAGTGTTAGAACCAGCAAGTTTTATAAAAGAACAGGGAGAAAATTTCCAGGGTTACATGGGAACTTGAAGTTGGATAAGTCAAAGAAAAAATGCTACAAGTGTAATAGGCTAGGTCATTTTGCTAGAGAGTGTAGGAGTCAAACCAGTGGGCCAATCATTACTCACCCTAGCTCAAACCCTAGACCACAAAATAACCAAAACACTGTGCATTATGCCCAATATACCCCTCCTGCTCATGTAAACATGACTCACTATGCACAACCTGCAACCCATGTTCCTGTGAACTATGTTCAAACCATTGTTCCTCAGATACAGTATGTCCAAGCCCCAATTCCTCATGTTCAAGTGCAACAAGCTGCACCTCAAACAGCTGTTCAAACAGATCAGCAAAGCTTTTTCACACAAGGCTTTGTTGATTAGAGTAGCTTGCCTGAGGAAGTAGGAGATGAAAACTTTGCTCTTTATGCTAATTATGCTATTTCTAGTGATGAATTCTGTTTTGTAGCATTAGAGTCAATTCCTGAAGGGCTGGAAACTGAAGAAGGAACATCCAGTGCTGAAACAGTGGATGAAATTGCTGAAGCAGTGGTTAGTGCTGTTGCTAATGAAATACTGTTGGGAGAAAAGTTAGAACCCCTGTTGGAACCACTGTCTGACCCCTGGTCTGAAGAAGAAGAAGAAGAAGAAGAGAAGAAACAAGGTGAAAAAGAAGAGAAAATGCCAGTTGAAGAAGAACATGTCTGTGATTGTGCCATGATGGCTGTAACTAAGGTATCACCCCAGGTTCTTAAAAACCTTTGTTCAGGAAAATGCATCATAGCATTTGAAAAACATTAAGGAGGTGAATGAAAACCTTAGAGATAGATTATTAACTGGTGAAGTACAATTTGAAAAGTCTTTAAAAGAATTAAAAATCAAATTGTCTGAAAAAGAAAATGAAATTTGCAGCATCAAACAAGAGCATAGCATAACCAAGGTTCAACTCCAGACAATGATAGAAAAATATCAATTCTGTAAAAAGGAGTTGGAAACCACCCAAATCACTTGTGAAAAATGGGTGGAATCCTGTAAAGGTTATGAGATTATGCTTGAAAAACAGCTTGAAAGCAATGTAAAGGGTTTAGGAAAAATGACCAAGTTGAAAACACTGCTGCAAATCAAACTGGTTCTGTTGAGATCATACCCACCAACAAGAATGGCCAAGAAGTTAAAATAATTGATAAACTTGGTAACAAAATCACTCTGGAAAGATCTGTGGGGTCCTCAACATTTGAGGAAATTGAGAAATACCAATTCAAACCCACATGGTCTGATGAGTGTGACATTTTTGAAAATTTCAAACCCATGGACTTCACAACTGTGGATGGTGTCAAAGCTCCTAAGGCCAAGGTAATTCTTCTTAAGGACATCCCAACAGTGGTTTAAAACTCTGTTGTAAAGGAGTCTGAAAAGAAGAAAAGAAAAGAGAAGGTTAAAAACTTGTTTTGTGACTTTTGTGAAAAGAAAAATCATTTGACCAAAGATTGTTTTCACTTAAAAGCTTATGATCTTAACAAAACAAGTACCATTGTGCCTTCAAAGAGCTGCACCATCTGTGGTAAAACAAACCATTCTACTTAGCAGTGTGTGTACCTGAAATCCTTTGAGGTCAAAAAGGAAGAGTACATTTCAAAAACATCAATAAGTTCATCAAAACCATAAGTTAAGAAACAACCACTGTTTGTGCCAGTTCGAACAGCTGTTACAACACAGCTGAACCAAACCTCTGTTAAAAGAGAAGTTCAGGTGACTGATGCACCCCCTGCTAACCAATACCAAAGAGGTAAAGGTCAACCACCATAACCAAGAGTGAACATGCATCCCTTTGGTTATCAACATTTAATGGGAAATGACCCAAGCAGTGGTTAGAGAAAAATGTTTCAAAAACTGTCCAAAACCCTGAGCTAACCACTGTCCATCCACCTGAACTTAACACAGACACTGTTGAGACCCCATCCAAAGCCCTATTGGCTTTGGAGACCCTCCTGAACTAATTATTTACTTGATGTGCATGGAGCTTCTGCATGCTTAGATAGTCTTTGGTATGTAGATAGTGGAGGCTCCAGGCACATGACTGGATGTAGAGCCCTACTCAAAGAATTCAAAACTCATGGAGGGGGTGATATATCTTTTGGGAATAATAGTAAAGGGAAGGTGATGGGTTCTGGTACAGTACAGTCGGGAAATGTTAAGTTTGAAAATGTCAATCTGATAGACAATCTAAAATTCAACCTCCTTAGTGTCTCTCAAATGAGTGACAAAGGTTATGGTTCATTTTTACTAAGGAGTGTTGTAGGATTGTTGGACCAGAAATGGTTAAAAAGATTGAAGAAATAATAAAAAATGGAAAAACCCAACTTGTTGCTCAAAGGAGTGGCAATGTTTATGTAGTTGATTTGTCAAAAGAGAGCCCCAGGACTGACGCCTGTCTGTTCTCAGCTGCCTCTAACAAAGAGACAGAACTTTGGCACAGGAGATTGGGGCACACATATCTCAAGACAATCACTACTTTGTCAAAACAGGGACTTGTAAGAGGTCTTCCTCAAAAACTGTTCACCTGTCCTGAGCATTGTGTTTCCTTCTTAAAAGGAAAACAACATAAAAGCTCATTTAAGTCCATTGAAGAGTCCAAAACAACCAAGTGCTTGCAAATGCTTCACATGGATCTGTTTGGCCCAGTTAAAGTCACGAGTCTTCGAAAGAAAAGATATTGTTTGGTAATTGTAGATGACTTTTCTAGGTTTACATGGACTTATTTCTTACATTCCAACGATGAGACTGCAGGCATTCTGCAAGACTTTGTCAAACATGTTGAAAAGCAGTTTGACTTGCCAGTAAAAATCTTCAGGAGTGACAATGGCACAGAATTTAGAAATAGGGAGTTGGATGAGTTTTGTGTGTCAAAAGGAATTGTAAGGCAGTACAGCATTCCAATAACACCAGAACAAAATGGGGTAGTTGAAAGAAAGAACAGAACTTTGATTGAGGCTGCCAGGACCATGCTTGTTGATTCAGGTTTGCCATTAACTTTCTGGGCAGAGGTTGTAAACACTGCCTACTATGTCCAGAACAGAGTTTTAATAAACCCCATGCATCAAAAGACTGCCTATGAAATTATGTATAAAATCAAACCACTGATCTCATATTTCAAAGTTTTTGGCTGCCCATGTTTCATTTTAAACTTAAAAGATTCCATTTCAAAGTTTGCAGGAAAAATTGATTGTGGTTATCATTTGGGATATGCAACCACTGCTAAGGCCTACAAAGTGTTTAACACTAGGACTAAGACAGTGGAAGAGACTTTGAATGTGAAGTTCAATGAACTTTCGTCAATGAAAATCCCTGCAAATCCTGCAGGTCCATCTCAAAAATTTACCTTGATAATTTACCTTTGAAAATGTTTCTGTCAAGACTAACAGTGCAGGTCCATCTCAAAATCCTCCATCAGACTATGGATATGAAATCATCATTCCACAACAAAAGTCTGCATCAATTGGTAGAGCAGCAGATGTTCAAAACAGTTGTCAAAGCTCAACCACTGCGACCTCAACAGTTGTTGACCAAAGTAGCCCTTTAACCCCTACTTCCACATCATCAAACACTGTTGATAAAACTCCTCAAACAGTGGATAAAATTCAACATGTTTCCACATCAATTCCACCTATTCCTTCACCTCCTTTTCAAGACCCTGTTGGACCATCAAAGTCACCAACAGTGGTTAGCTCAGATGATTCACATCTGCAGCCTTCACCATTAAATGCCATTGTTCCATACAAAGGAGATTTAATCTTCTTGAAGTCTCATCCACCTGGCCAAATCATTGGTAACATCAGTGAAGGGGTACTCACAAGAAGTCAATCCCAAAACATCTGTCATTTTACTGGCTTTCTATCACTCCATCAACCAGTCAAGTACCAAGAGGCACTAAAAGACAACAGTTGGGTAGAGGCCATGCAGGAAGAACTCCAATAGTTTAAAAGACAACAAGTATGGGAGCTTGTACCACTACCAGATGGTGTGAGTCCTATTGGCACAAAGTGGGTCTTCAAAAATAAAACTGATGAAAGGGGCATTGTTGTCAATAATAAAGCAAGGCTAGTGGTTCAAGGGTTCAGACAGGAAGAGGGCATTGACTATGATGAAACTTTTTCCCCTGTAGCAAGATTGGAAGCTATAAGATTATTCCTGGCCTTTGTTGTCAACCACAACATAAAGGTGTTTCAAATGGATATCAAATGTGCATTCCTCTATGGTAAGATACAAGAAGAGGTATATATTTGTCAACCTCCAGGTTTTGAGGATCCATTTAATCCAAATCATGTCTACAAGCTAAATAAAGCTTTGTATGGCCTGAAACAAGCACCTAGAACCTAGTATGAAACTCTTTCCATCTTTCTTCTCTCTATTGATTTCACAACAGGTAAAATAGACAAAACACTGTTTTTAAAATGGAGAGGGAAAGATTTGATGATTGTCCAGATTTATATGGATGACATCATTTTTGGAAGCACATGTTCTAAAATGTGTGAAGAGTTCAGAAAACTCATGACAGCTGAGTTTGAGATGAGTGCAATGGGTCAACTACAGTGCTTTCTTGGTCTCCAAGTAAAGCAACTGCAAAATGGTACTTTCATTCATCAAGGCAAATATGCCAAAGAACTTTTAAAGAAATTTGAGATGGATGATTGCAAACCATGTAGTACACCCATAGCAACCACAAAAATAGTCATGTCTGATGAAAAGGATGATTTGGTTGATCAAACTCTTTATAGAAGCTTGATTGGGTCCTTATTGTAACTGACTGCATCTAGGCCAGACATCATGTTTGCAACATGTGTTTGTGCAAGGTACCAATCAGCCCCTAGAAAGTCAAATCTTATTGCTGTAAAAAGGATATCCAGATACTTAAAAGGTGTTCCCACACTTGGTATCTGGTATCCAGCTGATAGAAATATCAAGCTTTCAGGTTTCTCAGATAGTGACTTTGTTGGATGCAATACAACAAGGAAGTCCACTTCAGGAGGGTGCCAATTCCTAGGCAGTTGTTTAGTGTCTTGGCAAAGCAAAAAGCAAGCAGTTGTTTCAACATCCACTGCTGAGGCAGAGTATATAGCTGCTGCAAGCTGTATAGCCCAACTGTTATGGCTTCAAAATCAACTGCTGGATTTTGGTATCACTGCCTTAAAGACACCTCTCATGTTGGACAGTCAGGCAGCATAAAATATCATCAAAAAACCAGTTTCACATTCACATTCAACCACCAAGCACATTGATATCAGACATCACTTTGTAAGGGATTGCTATGAAAAAGGGTTGATTTCTCTGCACCATGTTCCAACTAAAGATCAACTGGTAGATGTGCTAACAAAGGCTTTAGACACATCCACCTTTGAAAGCTTGATCTATAGGATTGGCATGCTGAACATGGAATAACAGGCAAAATCCTGTTTTTCTATGAATAAAAGCATTAAAGTGTTTTCAGAAAATCAAAATTTCATCCTAAAAAATAGCTAAAAATGAAACTTTTCATTAATCCTTAAAAGCCTGTCATAACCACTGTTTTGGTTCAAACATCTGTTCTGTTGATATTGTCCACTGCTGAAAGTCAGCCTCTGTTCCTTCATTTCATTGTTAATCATTGTTGTCAAACATCAGTGTTTTTAACCCACTGATGGCTATCCACTGATAGTTTAAAGTCAGCCACTGTTTCATTTCACCACTGTGAACCACTGATATTGCCCATCAGTGGTTTCCTAAAACAACTGTCTTCCATTATTCATCAGAGGTTGGCACATGGACAGTACTTATCCGTCAGATCTTTTGTAACCACTGCCACATCAGCATACACTTTTTCACCTTATAAAACCCTGATCAAAACCCCAAACAGGGTTTTCACTATCAAATCGAATTCAAAATTCCTTTCAAAAGCAGTTTTCATCAAATTCTCTCAAATCACTCACCTTCTTCATTCGTTCTAAACCACCTACGATTCACCATGGCTCTTCCATTAAAAACCCCTCATAACTACCTGTGTATACTTGAAAAACCAAATCAAAGCGCAACCTTAAACTCCGTCATTGATGCTTTCTCGTCCTCAAAGTACAAAACTTTGTTGACCTATAATGCTCCCATCTACCTGGATACCCAAAGAGAATTCTGGAAAAATGCGAAACTTGAAGTTAAGGACAAAAAGCCCTTAGCTATTAATTCATCCATAAGGGGAATTCCAGTTACTATCACACCTCAAACCATTTCAAAGGTTTTTGAAATCAATGATCTTACAGGTAAAAGCTCTTTTCCAAAAACAGAGTACCAAACTGATTTCATTGAGAGAGGGTATGAAGAAGAAATGAAAAAAGATACTTTACAAAAGGGCAATTTCCCACCTGCCATGAGGTTTTTATTCCATACCCTCCTCATGTGTGTGTCAAATAAAACTACTGCTTTCAATGAGATACCATTGAAAATTCAATACCTGGGCTATGCTATAATGACTGAAGAAAATTTTAACTACTCACAGGAGATTTTCAATGATATGGTTAAAAATATTAATAATATTAAAGATAATAAGAAACCATTTCTTTTGTTTCCAAGGTTTTTAAATTTTTATTTCCAAAAGAAATTTTCCAAGGATAATGCACATGTGCTAATCCAAGGAAATCCTTTTCAAATAAACAACCTATCATCTGAAACCATTACTAGGCTGTCAAAACCTTCAAAAACACAAACAGATGAGCCTGAGCAGAATTTAGCAGCAACAACTACTCCTCAGGTCCCTGCTGTTGAGCCCACTGGTCAAGGTGATCACAGTAGCAGACCCACTGCTGTGAAACCCACTCCTAAAATCACCAAAAAGCCCAAACAGAAAAAATCACAAAAGCCCCCCAAACCCTCTAAAAAGGTAACTATGGAAGATGAGATCCCAGAGATTATACCTATGACAAGACAAAAGTCACCAATAACCACTGCTGCTACTTCCTCACAGCAGTTGGAAGAAAGATCTCAACCTGAGCCTAAAACTCCTCCTGCATCCTCTCAAAAGGATCAGGTTGTATCCACAAGGATACCACAATATGAAGCAATGGATTCACTGGAATCTATCTTCCACAGCCAAGCTCCCAGGGAAAATTTTCTTTCTACCCCTATCCTCACTGCACAACTTCCACCATCAATGATACCTCTGTTGGATGCACTTGATATAGCCCAGACACAAATCAGTTCTTCTCAATCACCTGTCAATGAGAATATACCACAACAAGTGACTGAGTCTGGTGTCTCTATCATTGCTAACCCACCAACAGTTAAGGAGGCTACACTGAAGGAATTACAAGTAATTCCTGTCAGTAGTTCAAGTGGAGCAGCTACTACAGGTGTTGAACCCACTGGTTTACACCTGGATAGTAGTTTCATTAGTTAGACTCCCTTGAAGGCAATTTCTTCTTTAGGAACCATAATATCCACTGGTGTGTATCCAATATACACTGGTGAACTTAGAATGGTAACCACTGCTAAAAAAAGAAGACCCCAGTACCAAGAAAAATGGGCATCAGTGGATGACTTTTGGGAAACTTTTCCTAAATCAACCATTGATACAACCACCACTGTTGGGAAATCAGATGATCCCATTAACTTGGGTGATGGTTTAAAATACAAAGAATTGACGGAGAGGGTTAATAAACTTAACACATCTGTTGTAGAAATCAAATCTATGCTGTAACAGTTGTTACAAGCTCAAAAGGCTGCACCCACTGCTGCAACATCTACAACATCTGCTCCATCCCCTGCTGAGCTATGGCATCTATTTCAACCTCTGCTTCACAAACAAAGACAGTATGCAGATCAACAGCATGTAGTCCAACTTCAAATGGTTAGAAATGTCATGGAAGCTAGGTACAAAGATACTCAAGCAGATATCAAAGCCATAAAAGCTCATTTGCTTCAAACCACTGGCACTGCTCATCCTTCAATCATTTTTGTTGAAAACCTTGATGATGCCAAAAAGGGGGAGAAGGGTAAAAAGGGAAAAGATGGTCTATACATTAAACCAGATCCAATATCTAAACTGGTGGTAGAAATCCCAAGGCCAGATGGTTCCAAAAAGGTTGATGAGACTCAAAATGGTTTTGCTGCATTAAAGGCAAACATGAAAGAGTCAATGGAAATAAAAGGGTCTAAAAGGTTTGAGCAGGAGAAGAAAGTTTTGATGGAAAAGGAAGAGCAGGGTACTTCTAAACCAAAAAGAAGACAGCCTACCAGAAAAGTAAGCCAACCCAAAACCACACCTTCCAAAACCACCAAACAAACTCCTCAAATCCCCAAAAGTTCCTCTCATCAAACCTCCAAACCAACAGATGTTAAGACACCTGTTGTATCAACAGTTGTTGGTACTTCAGTGTTTCAACAGATGTTATCCCAACAACTGCCATTACTACTACATCAACCCATACTCAATCCACTGCCATACCAAAAACAACCTCACCACCACAAACACCACCCGCCAAAAAGCAGAAGACAACAGTTGTCACATCAACTGTTGTAGTGACAACAGTGGTTGAAACACCAGTTGTTTCAACAGCTGTTAGTCAGACACCTACCATTTCAATCACCACCACTAAACCCACCAATACACCACCAACTTCTCCAAAGCACAAAAGGAGAAGGGTAACAAACACTGTATTGGAAGATGATACTTCTCCACTCCCAAAATCTACACAAACTCTGACCCTTGCTACCATTCCTAACCCTGTTCCACTCTCTTCAGCTCAAGTTCTAAATCCAAACACTTCCATTGTCCCTGCAGGAGTACAATATCCATTAGATCTTCCAGCAGTCAGGGAAAAGATCAAGTCCTTTTACTCTGAAGATGACCCTGCAAAAAGGAAACTCCCATCTATTCAAGGTTATCCTTTCCCAAGAAATATAGAAGAGTATCTCAAAATAAAGGTCAAACAAGCAGAGGATATTTCTCAAAGAGATACATAGGGAAAGTCTGACAAAGAGATTCAGAGAAATTTGCAATACCTGCTCACCAAGGTCAGAACTTTAGAACAGTTCTCAAAAGACCTGTGCCAGAAATTGTCAGAAAGGGATGATGAAAGTATGAGACAAGACTACATTGAACACATCATGGCATTCAAAAAATTTAGGGCAGAAAAAAGTCAGTACAAGGAATGGACCATCAGTGAACTTAAAGATGAGTTGGCCAGAATTGAAAAGATGATTAAAGACAAAGTAAAGCAAACTCCTCCAGTTTGGGCCAAATACAAGAAAAATATACCAGAAAGGGCCTTGAAACTAAAGAGAATGAAAGAAGAGCTGATAGCTATTGATTATGGGTCAAGGAACCAGGTTACAAGGTGGACAGAAGAAAAAGTGTTAGCCACCTACAAAAGGTTGGAAGAGTTAAGGAAGAAAGATCCCACTGCTCCCGAAAAGTCTGATTATCCAGAAATAGTTCTAGAAACAGTGGTTCCAATCAAACAAAAGTTGTCCATTAGAAGATCCACTGCTCCACCTGCTGCTATCCTTTATCAAAGAAGGAAACAAAAGCAGATGGATGCAGAAACTAAAAAAGACAAGGCTTAAGAGGAATACATCATGAAAATGGTTCTTCAAACACTGTTGGCAGAAAAACAAGAATTAGCACAATCTCAAGACCCTGCCACAACTGTCATCACTAGGCCTCCATCTCCAAACTCATCGGCTTTAAAAACTCTCCCAAGTAACCCAAAGGATTCAAAAATACTAAAATGGAAGTCTGATCAAAAGACCCACATATTGACTCTGCTCAAATCCAATGGTGAAGTGAAGCAAATATCAAGGGAACAAGCACTGGGCTTGGGTGTTGAAGATCTACAAGATCTCCTTCAGCTTACACTATGCAGGGATGAAAATGATGAGGACTCTATGAACTTTGAATTACAATTCAAAGGTCAAGTTAGGGAACTCTTGATGAGATAATAAAAATCCAGAATAATGAAGAGTTTTGGCATCATCTGTTCCAGGGGGAGATTGTTGGGATTGAACCCTACAAAGGAACAGTTGATTAAAGCCAAAACTGGATCAGATCAGTGGATTCACAACAAGCAGTTGTTTGCATCAGTCTTTCCCCTTGAATGTGGCCTAACATCTGATGTCCTCTAAGTCCTGCCAATCTACAACAACTGCTGATCACCCAAAGACTGTTGAAGACTAAGCACTGATGCTCAATCTGCTGCTATGGTTCAAGTACTGATGAAGACACAAAGCAATGCTGGGGCTGAAGCAGTGGAATGAAGAAGCAGTAGTTTACTTTGTATTTTGTATTTAACTTGTTATCATTGTTTTGTAAGCAATAGTTGTGATAGTCAGTGGTTAGAGGTTGTTAGGAGGTTAGATGTCACTTTCATGGTGACGTCAGCAAAGATGCCACAGTGGTTTGTTCTATACTATAAATAGAATAGTACCCTACACTGTTCTATTAGCTCTCTTTATCACCAAGTCATTCTGTACGAACAATCACTGTGAGCTCAGGCTGAGGGGGAGACTTTGTGCATGCATGCATTAGTTGTGAGTATTGTAACCAAATACAATCATTCGATTCTATGTTAAACATGTTTGCTTAAAATTGTTCTCTCTTTGATTGTGTTGAAAGTTTATTCATCTATTTCCGCTGCAATTGTTTCGGATTCATCTTCATTTTAGTTAAACAAACACAATCATATCAAACTCAGATCCTAACAATAACCTTAGCCATTTCCTTGGCCATGAGTGAGGCGATCCTCATATCGGCATTTCTTCTGGCTTGACGTCGTGAGTTGGAAGCGTTCGAAGACATCTAAACAAAGAGAGATTGGAATGAGATTCGATCATAATGATTTTGAAATTGCGATGCGATTCAGCGCGTTAAAACTTGTTATAGTTGATATAGTAATACGTATTTACATAGGAGACACATAGGAGACACGTAATTCCTAAGTTCTCACGTATTCACATAAGCACATGTAATCACAAATTAAATACATATATGCATATATACTTATATAATTAGTGCGAGGATGCGTTGAAGAGAGAGTTGTTAGGATTTAGTTTTGTTGCGGACATCAGCTCTTGTTTTAGATTGCGATGGCTGTGCGAGTTGTGCATATAATCGGAGAGCAAAAAGCGATAAATCGAGAAATCGATAAGGCATAAAATCTTCATATTGAAAAACACATAAACATGATAGAATTCGATGACGCGTAAAAATCAACGATTGCGGGCTTGAAAATAAATAGAGTGTCCTGGTTTTGAGACAGCGACTACCCAAAGTGATTCAACTATTCCCAAATGAGTTCAAGTACACGCTTTAGCCTAATAGACTATGCCCTCACCGTGATACAGCTACCGGCATTCATCCTTCCAGTTGCAACGTGACTCGAGTCATTGGAACAATCGAGACTTTGGTGAGAGTTTTGAAAAACCAGTTTTAGAGAGTGGAATGGGTTATTAAGATGCGGGTTTCACCCCTAACTTAACAACTTCGCTCCTAACCGTGGTTGTGCTCACCGTTCCACTAGATATAGATGGAGATTTCCGTTGAGATATGGATATCACTCCTACCTCAACAAAAGGTTCTCGTGCTAAGAGTAACGCGCGGAGTGACCGATTTCATCGAGCGTTCTTAGTTTTCACACCTAATCTCTACATAATCACTAGTTGGTGTTATACGAGTGTCTTCAAACATGTATATTGTGTCAGCCTTAGGAAAAGCAAGTAAGTGTTTAACCTTAGGAAAGGCTCCCTTCGTACGAAGGTGCAACATATATTTTAACATTTCAAGATTCATAAAAATAGTCCATTCATACGAAGCCATAGCATGGGTGTTTGTACGAAGCTACAGCGTGTGTTCGTACGAAACGGCAGCTTGTGGGTTCATACAAGATGGTCTGTTTGGTAATTAGACTGTTGACTAGGTCAAATCATGTAATTTTACCTAATTCCCTATAGTTATGGCTCTGATACCAATGTGTCACACCCCAACCGATGGCGGAATCATCGGGGTGCGGCACTAAGGGAATCAGATTGCTCAAGAGAATCCATAACAACTAATTTGGTGACAATATTTATCAAGTTCATTATCCTATACTAATAAACAAACATTACACATAAGTCATAACAGATTTCATGTCTCTCAAACAATACAATCCGACAACTTAGATTTTAGGTGGGTTCTAAAGTAGCCTAATCTTGATTCGAGCTAACCTGTGATTAACGTGCAACTTACGTTAAAATAATGTCAATACAAAAATGTATTGGCGAGTATACAGGCTTGATGTAGTAATAAAATAGATAAAAGCGTTGCGAATTTCCACATACATAAATGAGATACAACACAACATATATACTAACTAGACAAACCCTCAAGCTAAGTCCCGAGATGACTGCGAAGGAGAGGTATGAAGTTCCTTAACTAGACCCCGTCGGGTGTGAGTCGAACTATAGTACCATACTAGCTAAGGTGGAACATCAACGAGTAAATGTCCTAGTCATCAAGTGTAAATATGTATATTGGTCATTCGCGTGCGATAATCAGTTTAAGCATGTAGTGTGTTTTGATAAGTGTGTTTATGTATGAACGTATGTTACACCCCAAAAGGTGCGTTTTAAAGTGAAAAGGGTCAAGTATACTCACAGTGCATGCTTAATAACTAAACACGGTCTGGAATGGAGTGGAGAGAGCCTGCGTACTGGGACAGAATGCGTAAGTCTTCTAAAGTACTGAAACGGTCGAAATCGAAGTGTTGGGTGGGAAACAGAGGCTTCGTACGAAGCTGTGCCTTCGTACAAAGGCGTGCCTTCGTAAGAAGGGAGTCTTCACACAAGTGATGCTTTCGTTGTCCAAAATCGAGTGTGCTTCGCGTCCGTCTTCGGAAAATCGAGTGTTCATCCCTCCAACCTTAAGCTACTGATTAAACTTAGAGTCGGAGAGGTCTTTGTTCGAGCCATAGATGAGAACTTGGGCTGGGTTGTGTGAAACCAGTGCCTTCATACGAAGGAAGTGCCTTCGTACGAAGCCTGGGCTTCGCACAAAACAGTCCAGTTTTCATAAGTGGTTGTTTCTTGCGTTCGGAGCTGTATTTCGCCTGAATCGGATGTGTTTTCGGGTCCTATTCGAGATGGTTTTGACACCACCTCATCCCACTATCCAGTGAACGAAATATGTGTCGGCTTGGTCCGTTTTTATATAAAAGTCGTGTTTAAAAGTGGTTTAAAAGGGTTTTCACTTCGACCTAACACTTGGTGAGTGCAAAATCTGTAGATTTCTAACTTGGGAAGCCGAATAGATGTCACACTTTGTTAAAAATAGTCTCAATAATATACGAGGTCTAATAAAATTCAACTCCACATGGCATTTTCTTCACGAGAGTTCGTTAGCATGGTAAAGCACTTATATATAGGAAGTACCAGCGGCGTATCCACCATGCTTTGACCAAACTGTCTCTGTCCCGTGAATGTATGTCACACTTTGTCGACAGCGTGTGTTCGTACGAAACGGCAGCTTGTGGGTTCATACAAGATGGTCTGTTGGGTAATTAGACTGTTGACTAGGTCAAATCATGTAATTTTACCTAATTCCCTATAGTTATGGCTCTGATACCAATGTGTCACACCCCAACCGATGGCGGAATCATCGGGGCGCGGCACTAAGCGAATCAGATTGCTCAAGAGAAGCCATAACGACTAATTTATCAAGTTCATTATCCCATACTAATAAACAAATATTACACATAAGTCATAACAGATTTCATGTCTCTCAAACAATACAATCCGACAACTTAGATTTTAGGTGGGTTTCTAAAGTAGCCAAATTTTGATTCGAGCTAACCTGCGATTAACCTGCAACATACGTTAAAATAATGTCAATACAAAAATGCATTGGCGAGTATACAAGTTTGATGTAGTAATAAAATAGATAAAAGCGTTGCGAATTTCAACATACATAAACGAGATACAACACAACATATATACTAACTAGACAAACACTCAAGCTAAGTCCCGAGATGACTGTGAAGGAGAGGTGTGAAGTTCCTTAACTAGACCCCGTCGGGTGTGAGTCGAACTATAGTACCATACTAGCTAAGGTGGAACATCAACGAGTAAATGTCCTAGCACATATGTATCAAGCATCACATGTAAATATGTATATTGGTCATTCGCGTGTGATAATCAGTTTAAGCATGTACTGTGTTTTGATAAGTATGTTTATGTATGAACGTATGTTACACCCCAAAAGGTGCGTTTTAAAGCGGAAAGGGGTCAAGTATACTCACAGTGCGTGCTTAATAACTAAACACGGTCTGGAATGGAGTGGAGAGATCGCCTGGTCAGCCTGCGTACGGGGACAGAATGCGTAAGTCTTCCAAAGTGTGAAACGGTCGAAATCAAAGTGTCAGGTGGGAAACAGAGGCTTTGTACGAAGCTGTGCCTTCGTACGAAGGGAGTCTTCGCACAAGTGATGCTTTCGTTGTCCAAAATCGAGTGTGCTTCGCGTCCGTCTTCTGAAAATCGAGTGTTCATCCCTCCAACCTTAAGCTACTGATTAAACTTAGAGTCGGAGAGGTCTTTGTTCGAGTCATAGATAAGAACTTGGGCTGGGTTGTGTGAAACCATTGCCCTCGTACGATGGCAGTGCCTTCGTACGAAGCCTGCGCTTCGCACAGAACAGTCCAGTTTTCATAAGTGGTTGTTTCTTGCGTTCGGAGCTGTATTTTTACCTGAATTAGATGTATTTTCGAGTCCTATTCGAGACGGTTTCGACATCACCTCGTCCAACTATCCAGTGAACGAAATATCTGTCAGCTTGGTCCGTTTTTGTGTAAAAATCGAGTTTAAAAGTGGTTTAAAAGGGTTTTCACTTAGACCTAACACTTGGTGAGTGTGAAATCTGTAGATTTCTTACTTGGGAAGCCGAAGCCTGGCCCAATACACTCGGTTATGTGTAGATCCATTTTAAAACAAGAAGATTTGATGAAAAAGATGAAGGTTTTTATAAAAATAGAGAAGTTGAGATGAAAAAGATAGAGTTTAGGTGAAAAAGATAAAGTTTAGTTGAAAACAAGAGAGTTTGGATGAAATTGAAGTGAATCTTGTGGAAAATCGTAGTGGAAAACGTTGTGTAATCATGTAAAAATGATAAATCTTACTTGAAAACAGTCGGAAAACAATTCGGCAGCGTTTCAGAGTAAAAGGCAGCAATGAACGAAATGGAGAATGGGCTGGGTATTTATAGAGGAGAGCTGGGGTGTTGGTTCGAAGCTGGTTACCTTGTGCGAAGGCCCTGCCTTCATACGAAGCCATTGGCTTCGTACGAAGCCGGGTATCTTTGTACGAGGGGACCAGTTTGGCGTGGGAAACTTCCGTTTCGCGTGTAGGATGCTCGTTTAATTTGTTTTGTTGCGTTAGTTAGTACTAGTATATTAAGTATTTTAGCGAGGTATTAAGTGTCGCGTTATGTTGCATTTTGGAGCGATAAATCGAGTTGTGCGAGTGAGCGTTTAAGTGAGTTTTAACACATAGATAATATATATATATATATATATATAACAAATAATATAGTATAATGTATATATTACAAGTAACCATGTTTTGAGTTTGCGTTGCGTTTATGCGAGAGCGAGCGAGTAGTTTGTGTTGACTTTGTTTGTATAAGTTACATTTGTTAGACACTCTCTAGGGTTTCATTGTCACGTTCTAGAGAGAGAAAGTGTGGGGGATTACATGTAAACAATATTCATGATAATATAAACTTGATTTTTTTAGATATTGTTTGTTGATTACCACATCGTGTCTACAAATTCCACACAAAAACATGTAAATCGAACAAATTGGTTCGGTCACCTGGACCTATAATTTCACTACCCCTAAAAAGGTATGATATATCACATTCGTCAAGTACTAAACCCATGGTAACCTTATCCATTATCCTTTATGTAAAGTACATTCATTAAACATGAACATGGATAAACATTCATTGCCATATATTGTTTAACCATTCTTGTACTTGTTGTTTGATTTGAAGTGGTCTAACAAACTACTCCTAGTTTGGCGTGACCACACGTTTTACACCAGTTTGTATCAACGAGGGCACCTGATTATTCAAATCCTTTCTCAAGGAGAACATTCCTTTGGCAACATACAACTCTAACATAACTTCATATTTATTCCCAATCAAATATCCTTATTACTTCCTTAAACAAGTACACCGTTAGATAAGATCAAAGAACAACCTTTGTCTAAATGTAGTTCAAGTATGTCCCTTAGGTCTAAAGGTAGAAGGATCACACCAGTTTCAAAAAATCTTATGACTAAGATTCATGAAGATCGTTTTGAAGTAGGGTACCGTCAATATCATTATCTAATAAATATCTATGAATATTGGATCTCAACACCTTGAGTCTTTCATCTCATGAAACAACCAATCAATAATAATAGTCTTCGTTCAGATTGTTTCCCATGAATCTTTGTTCAAGGATTGCTCAACCGTACAAAAATCGAACATTAAAACATTTATTTATAATGCATTTAACCAGTAAATCAAAATAAATATATATAATTTCACCATTTGAAAGCACCAACTACTAAGTAAGATTGTCTTATCTTCTCAGCAAGATCCTCATGTCTAGCAATAGACATATGTTTAATGAAGGGGCCTACTACATTTTGATCTGTATGAACTTTGTTTATATCAATGTCTCCCTAGTCCAGTATATTCCATATATAGTGGAACCTTCTGAGTATGTGCTTCGCGCTGTGGTGTGACCTTGGTTCCTTTGCGTAAGATATAGCACCAGAATTGTCGCACAATATCTCGATGGGTTTCTTTATGCTAGGCACCACGTCGAGATCAGCAATGAACTTCTTCATCTAAGCAGCCTTCTTTCCAGCATCTGATGCTGCTATGTATTCAGACTCGGTGGTGGAGTGAGCGGCCATGCTCTACTTGGAACTTTTCCAAGTGATCGCTCAACTATTTAGAATGAATACATAACCTGATTGTGATCGAGAATAATCTTGATTTGCATAGAAGCTTGCATCCGTATAACACTTAACTGATAGCTCCTTTTCCAATCCTCCAGAAACCAAGAACGTATCCTTAATCCTTCTCAAGTACTTAAAAATGTTCTTCACTGCAGTTCAATGATCTCTTCTTAGATACTGCTGATATCTACTCATCATACTTAAAGCATATTAAACATAACGTCTAGTACATAGCATGGTATACATGATGGAGCAGATTGCATAAGCATAAAGTACCAATTCCGTTTTCTTCATTTCCCTGTCTGACGGAAGGTACTGATTATTATTCAGTACCGTTCCATGTGCCATTGGCAATGATCCTCACTTAGAATCATGCATTGAAAAATGTCGAAGGACTTTATCACTGGATGTACTTTAACTCAAACCTTATAAGCCGCCTTGATCTATCCCTATAAATCTATATTCCGGAATATATTCGGCTTTGTCAAAATCCTTTATTACGAAACACGTTCCTAACTAGTTTATGTCCTTTAGCATAAGAACATTGTTCCAATGAGTAGTATGTAATCTACATACAATATCAAAAAAGTTGTATAGCTCCCAATTTACTTCTAGTAAACACATGGCCATCTTCAAAACTTCATTCTTGATAAAAACCAAACTTTTGATTTTTTGATCAAATGAAGATTCTGGCTTCGAGATGCTTGCTTCAACCCATAAATGGATTTATTTAACTTGCATAGCTTATGAATATGTTTTGGATTTGCAAAATCTTCTTATTAAACCATATAGACATCTTGAGTAAGGTGTCCATTCAGGAACGCGGTTAATTATTTGCATATGTCATAGTCATATTATGCAGCAATGACAAACATAATCCTAATCGACTTAAGCATAGCATGGCTACCGGTGAGAAGGTTTCCTCATAATCAATTCCTTGAGTCTAAGTAAAGCCCTTTGCCAACAACCTTTCTTAAAAGTTTGGCATGTTACCATCCATGTCGGTTTTCTTCTTATAAACCGATATGTTTCTTGTTATTCAACTCTCGAGAAGAAGATAAACTAATTCCTAGACTTGGTTTTCGCACATGGATTGCATCTTGGTGTTCATAGCTTCAAGCCACTTCTCAGATGTGAATCTTCGATTACAGCTTTGTAAGTGCTAGGCTCAGCCTGATCAGCTATTAGGGTGTCTTCAGTATCGTGAAGTCCCATAAAGCTACCAGATTCATGACATCCCTAATACTTTTATGAATACTCGGTGTAACAACCATCATCTCAGGTTCAAATCCAACAACTCCTTGTTGACCGGTTGATTTGACTTGTGGTTCAGTTACCGGTGGTGTGTTGATCTCACCCAGGTCCATTAAATGTTCTCTAATCTCGCATGATAGAAGTTTGTCATAAAAAAACTCACCTCTATGCTTTGTGAAAACCTGATTCTTACTATAAGAGTAACCAACCTTTCTATGGTATCCGACGAAAACAACATTTTCACCGTGAGGATCAAGTTTGTCCATGGGTCACTCATAACGTAAGACTTACAACCCCATACCCTAAGGTATGACACTTTGGGCTTGTTCCCATACCATATCTCACATGGTCTTTTGTCTACCTTCTTTGTTGGGGCAATATTTAGAATTCTTGTGGTGCTTTCAAGAGCAAAATTCCAGAAGGAGTGCGGGAGGTTTGTACGACACATCATTGGTTGAAGCATATCCAATAATATTCGATTTATCCTATTCGACACACCATTAATTTGTGGAGTTCCGGGCAAAGTGAGTTGAGAAATGATCCCACATTTCTTAAGATGTTTGTCAAACCCATCAGTAAGATATTCACCTCCTAAATCTGAACGAAGTATCTTAATGGTTCTGGATAACTGATTTTGTACTTCATTTTGGTACTTTTTGACCATTTCAAAAGTCTCATGTTTTGACCTTCGCGTGACGCCACCACATACATAACAGTTTCAACTTTTGGCAAAATAGGTCCCTGCAACTAGTTTGATGAGTTTTTGACACTTTTAACCCCCGTTAACCCAAAATTCAGGCTTTGTAAGGACGTCAAAGCATAGGGGACTTGAATTATTCCTGAAAATGTCATGGATGCTGGTTCGTTCGGTTGTACAGTCGCGTTTTTGCTTAATTACGATGAACGCTTTAACGAATGCAAAAACGATCAAAATTATGCAACAAATGATATTTTTGCATTATTATCACTAAAATACAAGATTTTAATAATTACAAAAAATTTTGGATGTGCGTACGTGTTCCGTATTAAGAAATACGCGAATCGGCAGACTTTCGCAGTTTATCGCAAATAGTCCCGGTGATCGAATAAGCATGTTTTTGCCATACCAAACTGTGACATTTGTGCTCTGTAATCACTGAACACTGTAAAAAAATATCAATTATCAATGAAACGATGTGTTTTGGTCTCAATATTTGTGTATTTGTGTTTGACAATTTTACGTTTTGATTCTAGTTCGATTTCAAGCTCTAAATCGCTTTCTGGAAAGTTATATGCAAACCGTTACGTAAACGTAATCAGTTTAACGCGAAAAACACTCCGTAATAGTGATATATGTTTAACATACCTTAAATAACCTTTACATAACTTAGAAATAAGTTTTGAAGGGTTTGGTGTGTCAAAAACAAGTCTATTCGATCATAGGGACTATTTGCGACAAACTGTGAAAGTCTACCGATTCGTATAGCAACGAACATTCCGGAACATGATCATAAGCTAAACATACCCTAAATATCCTTTACAAAGCTTAGAAATAGGCTTTGAGGGGTTCGGTATGCGAAAATGCGCTTATTTGATCAATAGGGACTAAAAGCGTCAAAAAGTGCATAAGTTTGCAATTACGCGCATATCTTACGTTCTGAACATATCCGGACATTCAAAAATTTTTGTAATCATTAAAATATTTTATTTTAGTGATTGGAATGCAAAAATACCATTCGTCGCTTAATTTGGATCGTTTTTCACGTCCGTTCGAGTTTCCTCGTAATTAACCGAATAACGTGACCATACGACCAAACGAACCGACATCTGAGATGTTTTCAAGCATATTTCAAGTCTCCTATTCTTTGACATCCTTTTAGAGCCTTAAAATTGGCTTAACGGGGTTTAAACGAGTCGACATTTTCTGAAACTGTGGTGCAGGAGCTCGCGCCACGCAACGGCTCATGCCCATCTCTGTCGCGCCACATGACGGCATGCATTTCACAGAATCTTCATTGCTGCATCAGCAGCTATGTGGCAGCCCCAAAATTCACCATTTTCATGACTAATAACTCGAATTTGACACCTTTTAATCTGCATTTGACACTTGTTAACACCCTCTTAGGATCATGACAACACATTGGACATGTGTAATGATCTTGTGGCTTCAATTTGGCTATAAATAGCAAGGATTTCAATCCAATTCATTGCTCATCATCATCATCTTTCTCTAATCTGCTCTTGAGAGGCTATCACATTTAGTTGAAGGCCTCCAATCTGGTTTTCTTTGTTTTATTTCCAAGCTTGGACCCTTTGTAAGTGATCTTTCATGCTTGGTTGTTTATTTTAAGCAAGAATGTCAAACAGTGTTTGACTTTCAGCTTTGACCATGAATTGGTCATGTCAAAGTTCAATCGAACTTTGCAACATGAGCGTAATCACGATGGTTATAGTCCCTTGTGACTATACCTACTGATTACCACGTTGATTAGGTGAAGTGTCGAGTCAAAGTTTCGGTCAAAATGCACGATTATGTGCATTTTGCGACGAAGCTATTTTCGGGTATCAAAACACTTTGTTTTGATATCAAACCTATTTTCTAACTTAGTTAAACATGTTTTAACATGTTTAACTCGTCACTTTTAGTTTAGTGCTTATTTAGGGTCGTAAGTCAAGCGGTCTAAACAACCGCTTAGACTTTCGAACCCGACCCGTTTGGTCGATCATTAGGATCTGACCAAACATATTTTGGGACCATAGTTGTATAGGGAATAACCTTACGAGGTTATACCTTATGTTCACTTAGTTTGATTAGTTGTAAGATATGTAGTATATATGCCTTAGGTAAATGACCAAAATGCCCTTTTTATGCATAATTTGAATTTAAGCATATGTAACTTAATTTTTGACACTTAAACTGATTATGCAACATATTTAAACATGTTAGGGCATATATTACTTATCATAGGACTAGTTAGGCGTCTCAAAGGCGCATTCGCGCGAATGACGCGTTAAAGTAGCGTAGACTACCTTAACGTGTCATAAGCACTTAGGATCGGTTCCGAATCAGAATGTAGGCTTTGTTAAACCATATCACATGAGTTCTAATACTCATTTGGTTTACGAGACCTCATTCTACCCGATCTTCCGATTTAGGTGTCGATTTATTAACATAGGGATCTGATTACTAGGTGCCACTAGATTTCCTTGGTTTGCCCGAGCTTTGTTAAGTTCATTTAATCGAGGATATCTTGCAATCTCATGTAAGTACATAGTTCCCCTATTTTACTGCTTTCAATCGTTTTGGGGTGATTCATATGTGTTAAACGATTTAGAAGATTTCAAAAACGAATACTATGGTTTATATTAAACACAACGATTTCGATAATGTGAACGAACTTGTTGGGACGTATTTACATAACGAATGACATTCATTAACAATGATCAAGCCAACCAGTAGTATGTTATGGTACCATAGGATCTGACAAATCCCATTATCGAACTACCGCCATGGTTATGTATGGGGGTAATCTGATGATTGTTAACTTACCCTTTGGTGGTTTGTTAATACGAGTTGTACGATGGACGAGTCACGCAAGTTT
This sequence comes from Helianthus tuberosus, assembly GCA_030545235.1. Lineage (NCBI taxonomy): Eukaryota > Viridiplantae > Streptophyta > Magnoliopsida > Asterales > Asteraceae > Helianthus > Helianthus tuberosus. The sequence continues at coordinate 56,272,095 of CM060402.1, forward strand.
GAATGTATTCAACGAGATGACCAAAAGTTAGTTTTCACAATTAAAACACTAACGATTTAAACGATTTGAATGATTGAACGATGGTTTATAACACAAACGAGTTAAACGAATTGAACGATTGGTTTTTGGTATGTGATTAGATAACGGGACAGGTGTAATGTGATAAAAGCATGGTAGATATGCCGCTGGTACTTCTTATATATAAGTGCTTTTATCATATTATATACCGTGGCGTTATTTAGTTCACTTGGACGAATGATTTTAAACGATGACACGCAACGATGTTTACTATACGATATAAACCATACGAGTTTTATTATGAGAATGTTTTACAATTTGGTTTACATGAACAAATGTTTTGGGTTAAGATTCATGGCAACGAGGTTTTATAATCTATAACCAACTTGTTTTGAGTTGGTTAATCATATTGCAATACTAAACACTTTTCAAAACAAGGTTTTCAATTATCTACTCTTGTAGTCGTACGAGTTATTGCAACATGAATACAAGCCATGAATCTGACACACTCACAAAACCTATGTGCTCGCCGGCATTTCTTTGCTGACTCTATTTTCACATATGTTTCAGGTGGTGTTTGATGATGATGTTGTTGATTACTAGGATGCATGCTCACATAGGGCAGGACGAGGCCTCAGTGACTTAATAACTGTGATAGACAATATGTTTGTGCTTTGCTTTTAAATTTCCAAGACAATGTAATACCTAATTCAATAAAATGAAACTTTTTAATCCATGTGTTGTGAAACAATAATTCTGTCGCTCCACTCCCCGACGTTTCCGCCGCGGTTTGTTGTTTTACGTGGTCTGGGTGTGACAGAAGAGTTGGTATCAGAGCTCATGGTTATAGGGAATTAGGTTCTTAGTAATGCTTTGACGAAGACTATAACCCTTCTAGGACCCTAACGCAAGTAAACCTGCGTTTAGATTCTAAAACAATACGGTCACCTATCTTTAGGTGACAACCTCAACAAGAACACTAATAACAAATCCATTTTGAAAATCAGTCATCTATTCTTAGATGATTTGTTATAAGGTTTTGAACCTTCAAAGTTTTCAAAATCTCGTCAAAGTTTGGGTCTTATAATGTGAACACGTGCAATCTGGAAGGGTGGGTGCCTGTACCTCGAGTTTTCTGTCTAAGGCTAGAGTGTTCGTACAAATCCACATAATCAGACCAGTCACGCTTACCTGGGAACTCTTGGGGTGAGTATCCACTTATAGGCTAAATCATGTCTCCGCGATATATTATATTGACCCATTTACTTTTATTAGTCACTGTGTATTATTTGTTTGTTCAAGGTAGCGAACGAATGATCTCCTTCCTTATGTTTCGTTGATGTTTTCAATACCTCTTTTGTTTATCCAATTATCAATCTCACTCGTTTCTCATGTTTCCTTGTTCCTTTTTAGAATATGCCACCTAGACGTGATCAAGCACAGGATGCTGCACTCGCAACCCTTGTCGCTCAGCAGATTGCTGCTGTGATTCCGAACCTCATAATTCAGATCAATCAAGTGAACAACAATAACAATGCTCAGTGCAGTTTTAAGACTTTCAATTGGGCTAAACCACTGAAATTTTCTGGGTCTCAAGGAGCAACTGTGCTCCTACAATGGTTCGAGAGTCTGGAAAGCACCTTTAGACATGTTCAATGTCCGAATGAGCGAAAGGTCGAGTTCGCATCTAGTGTTTTCGAGAAACATGCTCTAACATGGTGGAACGGTGTGATGAGAGATAGGGATGCCGATGTGGCTCTGGCACAAACTTGGGAAGAGCTTCGGGCTCTCATGATGAGGGAATTCTGCCCCCGACACGAAATAAGGGCATTGGAACGAGAGTTCAATGAGTTGAAACAAGATGGGGGAGAACACCGTGCTAACACGGATCGTTATGAGGAGTTAAGTTTGTTGTGTCCTACTATGGTTACCCCGTTGGAGAAAGCGATCGAGAGGTATATAGATGGTTTGCCTGACTCTGTGCAAGACATATTTACTGGTAGTAACCCTACCTCTGTTCGTCAGGCTATCGAACTGGCTGCAACCCTGACTGAGTCTCAAGTCAGGAAGGGAAAACTGACCCACAAGGATGATAAGAAACAGTCAGTTGATGCCACTCAAGACAAAGGAAAGGGCAAGAAGAAGGGCGAGTCATCGAGGAGGTCAAGGAAGCGCAAGGCTTCCCAGAACTTTGATGTTACCGCACAACCTAATCAGAACACTTAAAACCCACCAGCACAGCCTCCTGCAAAGAAGCCTTATGCTGGTACTGCACCTTACTGCAATCGGTGCAACGGTCATCATGCGGCTCAACAAATGTGTAAACAGTGCACCTCTTGTGGTAAACTTGGCCACACGGCCAATATTTGTCGGGCTGTCCCGAACCAAGCTGCACAGAATCCAGCACAAGCCCCAGTTCAGGGAAACGCTGCTAGACCTCCATTCCCACCTGGTTCATGCTATTACTGCGGAGAGATTGGTCACTTCCGAAACAATTGTCCGAGGCTTACGAACGTGAATGCTAATGCAAATTCCAATCCCGCCCGTGGACGAGCATACAATCTGAATGCTAACGAGGCTCGTGCTGATAACGAAGTTGTTAACGGAACGTTCCTTGTTAACCATCAACCTGCATTTGTTCTTTTTGATTCTGGTGCTGATAGAAGTTTTGTATCCTTATCATTTGAGCCTTTACTTGCGGTGCCTAGAACTAAACTAGGAAAGCCATTATCTGTTGAAGTTGCTACTGGTGAACCTCTTGTACTCGATTCTGTCATTCGCGATTGTCAATTGCACCTCGATAACCATCTTTTTCCTATTGACCTCACACCGATGCAACTTGGAAGTTTCGATATTATCGTAAGGATGGATTGGTTAACTAAGTATCATGCTGAGGTGGTTTGTTTCGATAAGATTGTTCGTATTCCTCTTTTATCTGGCGAAGTTCTAGAGGTTCGTGGCGAGAAACCTTCGAATGGTTTGAAACTCATGTCATGTACGAAAGCCCAAAGATACTTATGAAAAGGATATGTGGCCTTTCTGGCACATGTCGTAGAGGAGAAAGGCAAGAGCAAATGTTTTCAAGATATTTTGATTGTTCGAGATTATACAGAGGTGTTTCCTGATAAACTGCCTGGTTTGCCTCCAGTTCGTCAAGTTGAGTTTCATATTGATCTTGTACCTAATGCCAACCCGATTGCTAAAGCACCTTACCATCTTGCACCATCTTAGATGCAAGAGTTATCTAAACAGTTTCAAGAATTATCTGACAAAGGATTCATCCATCCAAGTTATTCACCGTGGGGCGCTCCAGCCCTGTTTGTGAAAAAGAAAGATGGATCTTTCCGTATGTGTATCGATTATCGTGAGCTCAATAAGCTCACCATCAAGAATCGATATCCCCTACCACGAATGGATGATCTCTTTGATCAACTGCAAGGTGCTACATGTTTTTCCAAGATCGATCTATGTTCTGGGTATCATCAGCTTCGGGTACTCGAAGAAGATATTCCCAAAACTGCCTTCCGCACGAGATATGGTCACTACGAGTTCACTGTCATGCCTTTTGGTTTGACGAATGCTCCAGCTACTTTCATGAACTTAATGAATAGAGTTTGTAAACCTTATTTAGACAAGTTCATCATTGTGTTCATTGACGACAATCTAATTTATTCAAAGTCTCGAGCCGATCACGAACAACACCTTCGTCTGGCAATGGAACTCCTGAAGAAGGAACAACTCTTTGCCAAATTCTCCAAGTGTGAATTTTGGCTTAAGGAAGTTCAGTTTTTGGGCCATATTGTCAACGAGCAGGGTATTCACGTGGATCCTTCCAAAATCGCAGCTATTAAGGATTGGATCACACCTACTACACCCACAGAAGTTCGCTCTTTTCTTGGTCTTGCTGGTTACTATCGTCGGTTCATTTCGAACTTCTCCAAGATCGCCGTTCCTCTCACTGCTTTGACTCAGAAGAATAAACCTTTTAAGTGGGGACCTAAATAAGAGGAAGCTTTCCAAACACTGAAACGAAAACTCTGTGATGCTCCTGTCTTATCTTTACCCGATGGAAATGATGATTTTGTTGTCTATTGTGACGCATCGAACCTAGGCGTTGGTTGTGTTCTCATGCAACGAGTAAAAGTTATAGCTTATGCGTCAAGACAATTCAAAAAAACACTAGAAGAACTACACAACTCATGATCTTGTGTTAGGTGTTGTGGTGTTTGCTCTCAAAACCTGGAGACACTATCTCTATGGCACGAAATGTGTGGTTTTCACAAACCACAAAAGTCTCCAACACATTTTCAATCAGAAGGATCTTAACATGAGACAACGACGCTGGGTTGAACTCTTAAACAATTACGATTGCGAAATTCGCTACCATCCTGGTAAGGCGAATGTCATAGCCGATGCGCTAAGTCGAAAGGAACGAGTCAAGTTACATTGTGTTCGAACTCAATCTGATATTCAAACTCACATCTCTCAAGCTCAACATACTTGTGTTACACAAGACTTGATGGGTAAGGAATTACAACGTCAACTTGAGCTTAACTCGAAACGAACGACAATGGGTTACTCTATTTCAAGGATCGTTTGTGGATTCCGAAACAAGATAATCTTCGCACTTTAATGATGAACGAATCTCATAAGTCTCGTTATTCTATCCATCCTGGTGCTGACAAAACGTACAAGGATCGTCGTACTCAGTACTGGTGGCTTGGTATGAAGAAGGATGTTGCCTTGTATGTATCTAGATGCCTAACTTATCTCAAAGTCATGGCTGAACATCAACGACCATCTGGTTTGCTTGTACAACTAGAAATACCGGTATGGAAGTGGGAGAACATTGCAATGGATCTCATCACTAAGTTACCGCGCACATCTAGAGGTCATGATGCCAACTGGGTAGTCATTGATCGTCTTACGAAGTCAGCTCACTTTATACCGATTCGCGAGGATCTATCTGCTGATAAACTTGCCAAGATCTATGTTGATGAGATTGTGTCTCATCATGGTATTCCTTTGAATATCATTTCTGACCGTGATGCTCGATTCTCATCTCACTTTGGGAAGACCATGCAATCTGCGTTGGGAACCCAACTAAATCTGAGCACTGCTTATCATCCCTAAACGGATGGACAATCCAAGAGGACGATACAAACATTGGAGGATATGCTTAGAGCATGTGTGATACTCTTTGGTGGTAATTGGGATTCGCATCTACCGTTGATCGAGTTCTCTTACAACAATAGTTATCATGCTAGCATCAATATGGCACCGTTCGAAGCTTTATACGGTCGAAAATGTCGTTCACCTGTCTGTTGGAATGAGATCGGTGAAGCTTAGCTTACTGGACCTGAACTCATTCTGGAAACGACAGATAAAGTCAAGAAAATTCGCGATAATCTTCTGATAGCTAGAAGCCGTCAAAAGAGTTATGCGGATATGCGACGCAAGCCCTTGGAATTTCAAGTCAGAGATCATGTCCTACTCAAGGTGTCCCCTTGGAAGGGAGTGGTGAGATTTGGAAAGAAAGGAAAACTTGCACCACGATACGTTGGACCATTTAAGATTGTTGAAAGAATCGGAAAGGTTGCCTACCGACTAGAGCTACCTCCTGAACTTGGGAATACTCACCCAACATTCCACGTGTCCAATTTACGAAAGTGTTTAGCCGATACTGATCTTCACATTCCACTCAACGAAATTCAAGTTGATGACACGATGCACTTTGTCGAGAAACCTGTGGACATAATGGACCGTGAAGTCAAGCGACTGAAGAACAAGCGAATACGATTAGTCAAGGTCTGTTGGGAGTCCAAACATGGCCCAGAGTTTACTTGGGAGCGTGAGGAGCAAATGAAGGTGAAATATCCACATTTTTTTCACAAGTTTCCTCTAGTTAAAATTTCGGGACGAAATTTCCTAAAGTAGGGAGACTGTGACATTTGAGCTCTGTAATCACTGAACAATGTAAAACAATATCACTTATCAATGAAACGATGTGTTTTGGTCTCAATATTTGTGTTTGACAATTTTACGTTTTGATTCTAGTTCGATTTCAAGCTCTAAATCGCTTTCTGGAAAGTTATACACAAACCGTTACGTAAACATAATCAGTTTAACGCGAAAAACACTTTGGAATAGTGTATATGCTTAACATACCTTAAATAACCTTTACATAACTTAAAAATAAGTTTTGAAGGGTTTGGTGTGTCAAAAACAAGTTTATTCGATCACAGGGACTATTTGTTACAAACTGCGAAAGTCTGCCGATTCGTATAGCAACGAACATTCCGGAACATGATCATAAGCTAAACATACCCTAAATATCCTTTACACAGCTTAGAAATAGGATTTGAGGGGTTCGGTATGCGAAAATGCGCTTATTTGATCAATAGGGACTAAAAGCGTCAAAAAGTGCATAAGTTTGCATTTACGCACATATCTTACATTCTGAACATATCCGGACATCCAAAAATTTTTGTAATCATTAAAATATTTTATTTTAGTGATTGGAATGCAAAAATACCATTCGTCGCTTAATTTGGATCGTTTTTCGTGTCCGTTCGAGTTTCGTCGTAATTAACCGAATAATGTGACCGTACGACCAAACAAACCGACATCCGGGATGTTTTCAAGCATATTTCAAGTCTCCTATGCTTTGGCATCCTTGTAGAGCCTTAAAATTGGCTTAACGGGGTTTAAACGAGTCGAAAACAAGTTATAATGCGTGCAGGGACCAAAGTTGACATTTTCTGAAACTCTGGTGCAGGAGCTCGCGCCACGCGACGGCTCATGCCCATCTCTGTCATGCCACGCGACGGCATGCATTTCACAGAATCTTCATTGCTGCATCAGCAGCAGCTATGTGGCAGCCCCAAAATTCACCATTTTCATGACTAATAACTCGAATTTGACACCTTTTAATCTGCATTTGACACTTGTTAACACCCTCTTAGGATCATGACAACACATTGGACATGTGTAATGATCTTGTGGCTTCAATTTGGCTATAAATAACAAGGATTTCAATCCAATTCATTGCTCATCATCATCATCTTTCTCTAATCTGCTCTTGAGAGGCTATCACATTTAGTTGAAGGCCTCCAATCTGGTTTTCTTTGTTCTATTTCCAAGATTGGACCCTTTGTAAGTGATCTTTCATGCTTGGTTGTTTATTTTAAGCAAGAAAGTCAAACAGTGTTTGACTTTCAGCTTTGACCATGAATTGGTCAAGTCAAAGTTCAATCGAACTTTGCAACGTGAGCGTAATCACGATGGTTATAGTCCCTTGTGACTATACCTACTGATTACCACGTTGATTAGGCGAAGTGACGAGTCAAAGTTTCGGTCAAAATACACAATTATGTGCATTTTGCGATGAAGCTATTTTCGGGTATCAAAACACTTTGTTTTGATATCAAACCTGTTTTCTAACTTAGTTAAACACGTTTTAACATGTTTAACTCGTCACTTTTAGTTTAGTGCTTGTTTAGGGTCGTAAGTCAAGCGGTCTAAACAACCGCTTAAACTTTCGAACCCGACCCGTTTGGTCGATCATAAGGATCCGACCAAACATATTTTGTGACCATAGTAGTACAGGGAATAACCTTCCGAGTTTATACCTTATGGTCACTTAGTTTGATTAGTTGTATGATAGGTAGTATATATGCCCTAGGAAAATGACCAAAATGCCCTTTTTATGCATAATTTGATTTTAAGCATATGTAACTTAATTTTTGACACTTAAACAGATTATGCAACATATTTAAACATGTTAGGGCATATAATACTTGTCATAGGACTACTTAGGCATCTCGAACGCGCATTCGCGCGAATGACCCGTTAAAGTAGCGTAGACTACCTTAACGAGTTATAACGGGTCATAAGCACTTAGGATAGGTTCCGAATCAGAATGTAGGCTTTGTTAAACCATATCACATGAGTTCCAATACTCATTTGGTTTACGAGACCTCATTCTACCCGATCTTCCGATTTAGGTGTCGATTTATTAACATAGCGATCTAATTACTAGGTGTCACTTGATTTCCTTGGTTTGCCCGAGCTTTGTTAAGTTCATTTAATCGAGGATATCTTGCAATCTCATGTGAGTACATAGCTCCCCTATTTTACAGCTTTCAATTGTTTTGGGGTGATTCATATGTGTTAAACGATTTCAATGATTTCAAAAACGAATACTATGGTTTATATCAACGGGGGAAGGATGTGACACCCCAGGAAAACCAGGAAAACCATGCAACTTAACTAGCCTCCTCAGTGAGTACGTGCTAAATTTCGGGACAAAATTTCTTTCAACTTGGGGATAATGTGACAACTCGTGTTTTAGAACCTTCTTTGTACTTTGATGTAACTTGTTTGAACGATATGTGATTATGTTATATGAGATATTAATTGAAATGTTATGTTGTTATGATTATGTGATTATGTGTAACGAACGTATGTACGTAACTGACCCGAGTCGCACAACAACAACCCGAATGCACAAGCCTTTGGGCTTTGGTTCCTTACTACTCTCGGCCCACATTCTTTTGTAATTGAACCGTATGGGCAGCCCATTGTGTTGGGTTCGGCCCACCTCTCACACGCATAACCTCATGAGGAGGTTAACACTTCTCATTTGTTGCAAAACCTCATAACACACAAACCCTAGCTCTCTTTCTCTCTCTCAAACCCGACGGCAACACCTCCATCTCTCTAAGCTTTCTATTCGGATCAATCCTTGTTCTTTGTCTAATCGGTTAGTGTTTTAACTATTTGCTTTCATGATTGTATGATGTTGTGCTATACATGCTCTACATGATGATGCAGGAATAATATATGATTGATGATGTTCTAGTGAATCGGATGTGTATGATGATGATAATCGGCTATCATGTCTTGTTTTCGGATTGTTTGCATGAAGATTTAAGAACTGAATAAATGTAATCGGCTGCATGAATGTTGAAATCGGATCAGTTGTATGGTCGAATACGAAGTATAATATGATGGTTTGAAACCCTTAATTGAATAGTTGAATGTTGTGAATTCTTTGAATGTTTTGAACATGTCTAGGGTTCTTAAGAGATTGATGTTAAAACTATTGTTTGATCGATTAATTGTGTGAATGGAAACTGTTAGTTGTTGAATGATATCTGCATAAATGGAAACAATAAAACTGATTGCCATGATTTCGGATATTAGTTAACCGGTCGCACAAGTCCTCTCAGTCGCACAAGATCAGATTATGCAAGATCTGATCTGATCGCACAAGTGCTGTCGCACAAGATAGGAACAGTCACTTATAGCACAGTGTACAAACAGGTTATGCATGATCGCACAAGAGTTGTGTATCGCACAAGATAGTGTCGATCGCACAAGTCTTGGGCTTTACACGGTGATTGGACTTAACATGTTATTAGACCGAATGGCCCAACTCCGATCGCACAAGATACCCTTAGTCGCACAAGATGTTCCGTCTCGCACAAGTTCAACTGGACCGCACAAATTGAATTATGTTTACTTGTTTCGGCCGTATGCATGTTGGATCTGCTTGTTATTTGGGCCGGGGGTTTAACTGAATCGTACAACATGTTGTGGATCGCACAAGGCTGTGCTGAACGCACAACATGTTGGGCCGCCTGTTATTGGGCTTTATATTCTGAGTCGTACAAGTTGGACATGATGAGTACTTGACTGTTACTGTTAATGTGTTAACATGTATTATGTGGTTTCCATGACTAATGTGTGTTCATAACCTGTTAAGCTATGTGTAAACATACGTGCCTTATTTGAACATAGACCTGACTTGTATGGTAACCATGTTAGGACGTGGTTGACCTCTAGCAGCTCGATTGACCTTTTGTTTATCTGCCGAGCTAACCTAAGGTGAGTTCACACTTTCTACAAAGCATGGGATTCCCAGGGGTTGGGAATGGGTTAAGGAATATGGATTTCCTCGTCCTTCTTGGGTAGGACAGTACGGGTTCAGGAATATAATTCCTCGTCCTCATGGACAGTTAACTTTTACTAGACCAAAACTCTATCACGAAGTCCCTCCTTTTTATATCGACTTAATCGCCGGGCCAATGGCGAGCGGGTCATTAGTTAGATAGCGCTATTTAGGTTTGACAAGCCTCACACCGTACCGCAGAGGACGGGCGTGAACTAATGGATCTGGGCACGTCAATGATGATAGACATTGACAGTTCAGGGCACATAAACATGACTACAGTCAGCAGTCGATATGGTAACGAGTCTAGTAGTATATACATGGGGTAGCCCCCACGACAAAAGAGCCAGATATATATACATGGGGTAGCCCCCACGGCTGGATTGCCAGAGTAAACAGGATTAAACAAAACACGTTTTCAACTATGGGGTAACCCCCACGGCAGGGATGCCAGTTAAAGGAAACCGTTTTCGAAACAACTTAAAACAAACACCCAACTGTGAACTCGCTCAACTTTGTTGTTGACTCGTTACTACATGCTTTGCAGGTCGATAGGTACTTAGCTGGAGCTTGCATGGGGAAAAGTCGTTGTGGGACATGGACAGTTGTGTGCCATGTTAAACATTGAAACATTTGAACTTATATTTTGTTTTGGATTTAATCGTTATGCTTCCGCTTGCAACTTAAACTATGCTTTGTTTGGACACCAATTGTGTTGGTTGGATTTTTATAATTACTTATATGCTTGTTCAATATGATTGGTGGCTGGATCCTGGTCAGTCACGCCTCCAAGCGGTGATACTCCGCGTGTGGATTTTGGGGGTGTGACAGATTGGTATCAGAGCCATTGGTTATAGCGAACTTGGTTTTAATAAGGGAAAAACGTTTTTGTTAAAACCAGACTATAACCTGTACAGTGCTCAACGATCCACAACGACGCTTCACTCCACATGCAAGACTCGACATTCTAGGTGATATGACTTATATTTACTTTGCCTACTTGCTAGCTACATAGAACATTGCTCATGGTATGCTTAGTTAGTATAACCACTGTTGCTAGAACACATGTGTGCTTACTCTCTTCTGTCATCGCACTTTCACGAACTTCTCTCACTCATGTTTTCCTTTGATATGAAGATCATGAGTGGACGCGTTAACATGACTCAAGCCCAGTTGACGGCTTTGATTAACCAACAAGTTGCCACGGCACTTGCAGCCGCACAAGCAGGAGGTCAACCTGCACAACCTCCTGTATGCACTTTCAAGACCTTTATGGACTGTCGACCTGGTACCTTCAGTGGTACTGAAGGAGCTGTCGGTCTCCTCCACTGGTTTGAGAAGCTCAAATCCGTCTTTGAAATGTGTGAATGCCCTGAGGCTCGCAGGGTCAAGTATGCTACGGGTACTCTCGAGGGTGGAGCGCTCACATAGTGGAACGCTCAGGTCCAAATGCTGGGGTTGGTTGCTGCTAATGCCACCCCATGGAACGATTTCAAGGAATTGATCAAAGAAGAATACTGTAGCTGTGATGATATTCATAAGCTGGAGGTAGAATTTTACAACTTAAAGATGACGGGGTCAGAAATTGAAGCTTATACAAAAAGATCGAACGAGTTGGCCATCCTGTGTCCCACTATGGTAGACCCTCCCATCAAACGTATCGAACTATATCTCAAGGGTTTAGTGCCAGAGATTTAAAGTCACGTAACCTCAGCAAATCTAGGCACCATTCAACAGATCATCAAGTTGGCTCATCGTCTCACGGATCAGGCGGTGGAGCAGAACAGGTTACCAAAGCGCATTAGTGCTACTACATCTGATACTCCTAGCGACAACAAGCGTAAGTGGGATGGAACTTCAAGCAAAGGTTCAACTTCTGTTCAGTCTCAGTCTCAGCAGAGAAGGACTGACGACTACAAGAGCCCTAGTCAGCAATCATCTGGTAGCCAAAGTCAAGGTGGGTAAAAGGGAAATCACCCCAAATGCAATCGCTGTAACCTACACCATAGCGGGCCATGCACCAGGAGTAACTGTCATCGGTGCAACAAGCCAGGCCACGCCGCAAAGGATTGCAGAAGTTTATACCCCGCGAATCAGAATCGTCATCAACAACAAGCCCCACAGAATCAACGCCAGCAGCAGCAGCAAGGTAAGAACAAAGGGTGCTTTCAGTGTGGAGCTGAAGGCCACTTCAAGAGAGATTGTCCCCAACTGAATCGGAACCAGAACAACAACAACAACAACAATAATAACAACCAGGGGAATGGAGACAACAGGGGTAACAACGGCAATGGTGCAAGGGGTCGTGTGTTCGTTATTGGCCAGGGTGAAGCGAGGAATGATCCCAATGTTGTGACGGGTAAGTTCCTACTGGACGACTTTTATGTTACTGTCTTATTTGATTCGGGTGCCGATACTAGCTACGTGTCCTTAAAAGTTAGTCAAATGCTTAAACGTACCCCAACACTATTGAACACCAAGCACACTGTAGAGTTAGCTAATGGTAAAAGTTTAGAGGTCACACATATAGTCAAGGGTTGTAATCTTGTTCTTGCTGGTCACACTTTCTCTATCGACCTCCTTCCTATCGTTCTGGGTAGTTTCGACGTTGTCATTGGGATAGACTGGTTATCCCAACACCAAGCAGAGATTCTTTGCAACGAAAAGATTGTCCGTATTCCTCGTTCAGGTGATGAACCTCTCATGATTCGTGGCGACAAGAGTGGTGCTGTTATGAGCATCATCTCTTTCCTTAAGGCCCAGAAGTGTTTACGAAAGGGCCACACTGCTATTTTGGCTCTCGTTACTGACACCTCGAAGAAAGAGAAAAAGATAGAAGAACTTCCGATCGTACGCGACTATCCTGAGGTATTCCCTGAGGAATTACCTGGCCTTCTGCCTCATCATCAAGTCGAATTTCAGATTGAACTGGCTTTTGGAGCAGCACCTATAGCTCGAGCACCTTATCGTTTAGCCCCATCGGAAATAGAAGAGCTGTCTACGCAACTACAAGAACTCTTGGATAAGGGTTTTATTCGTCCTAGCTCTTCGCCTTGGGGAGCTCTAGTATTATTTGTGAAGAAGAAAGATGGTACCTTCAGGATGTGCATAGATTACCGCGAACTAAACAAGGTGACCGTGAAGAATCGCTATCCTCTTCCACGTATTGATGACCTGTTTGACCAGCTGCAAGGGTCGAGCTACTACTCGAAGATTGATTTGAGATCGGGTTATCACCAGCTGAGAGTCCGAGAAGAGGACGTCTCCAAAACAGCCTTTAGAACTCGTTATGGACACTACGAGTTTTTGGTCATGCCTTTTGGGCTGACAAACGCACCTGCGGTCTTCATGGACTTGATGAACCGAGTGTGCAAGCCTTACCTAGATAAGTTCGTTATAGTTTTCATCGACGACATTCTGGTCTATTCTAAGAGTCAGGAGGAACACGAGCAACATCTACGACTTATTTTGGAACTTCTCCGAACAGAACAGCTTTAAGCAACGTTCTCGAAATGCGACTTCTGGCTTCGTGAAGTCCATTTCCTAGGCCACGTGGTAAACAAGGATGGGATTCATGTTGATCCATCCAAGGTAGACTCGATCAAGGACTGGCCTGCACCTAGAACACCAACAGAAATTCGCCAATTCTTGGGCTTGGCAGGTTACTACAGACGGTTTATCAAGGATTTCTCCAAGATTGCGCAACCACTCACTTCACTAACTCAGAAAGGTGTCACCTATCGTTGGGGTGATGCACAGGAAACTGCGTTTCAGCACTTAAAGGATAGACTCTGTAGCGCCCCTATCCTCTCATTGCCTGAAGGCACAGACGATTTTGTAGTTTATTGCGACGCATCCATTCAGGGTCTTGGATGTGTGTTGATACAACGTGACAAGGTTATTGCTTATGCGTCACGTCAACTTAAGATTCACGAAAGGAACTACACTACGTACGATTTGGAGCTGGGAGCTGTTGTTTTCGCACTCAAGATATGGAGACATTACCTGTACGGTACCAGGTGCACCATTTACACCGATCACAGGAGTCTCGAGCATATCTTCAAGCAGAAGGAGTTAAACATGCGCCAACAATGATGGGTCAAGCTTTTGAATGATTACGAATGTGCCATCAAGTACCATCCTGGCAAAGCCAATGTTGTGGCTGACGCCCTCAGTCGAAAAGATACTACACCTAGACGCGTACGTGCATTACAACTTACCATCCAGTCTAGTCTTCCTTCCCAGATACAAGATGCTCAGGTAGAAGCATTGGAACCAGAAAACGTCAGGGCTGAAGCCCTATGCGGCTTAAGGCAACGATTAGAACAAAAGGCAGACGGTGCCAACTACGTAACAGGACGCATTTGGGTCCCACTCTATGGCAACCTACGAGAGCTTGTGATGGATGAGGCACACAAGTCTCGTTACTCAGTGCATCCTGGATCAGATAAGATGTACCATGATCTCAAAACTACATACTGGTGGCCTAGCATGAAAGCTCACATAGCAACCTACGTTAGTAAAGGTTTGACTTGTGCGAGAGTCAAAGACGAATACCAGAAACCCTCAGGCCTACTTCAATAACCAGAGATACCACAACGGAAGTGGGAGCAAATTTCCATGGATTTTGTTACTGGCCTGCCTAGATCTCAACATGGAAATGATACTATTTGGGTGATCGTGGATCGACTCACAAAGTCTGCACACTTCTTAGCTATCAAGGAAACGGATAAGTTCTCCACTCTAGCAGACGTTTACCTTAAGGAAGTGGTTTCGAGGCACGGGGTGCCCACCTCCATTATCTCTGATCGTGATGCACATTTTACCTCTGAACTATGGCAAGCAATGCACAAGTCCTTTGGCTCACGTTTAGATATGAGCACAGCTTATCACCCGCAAACGGATGGGCAGTCTGAATGCACCATCCAGACCCTTGAAGACATGCTTAGGGCATGTGTCATCGACTTTGGTAACGGCTGGGAAAAGCATCTCCCGTTAGTAGAGTTCTCGTATAACAACAGTTACCATACCAGCATTCGGGCCGCTCCATTTGAGGCATTGTACGGGCGTAAATGCCGATCACCTCTTAGTTGGGCAGAGGTGGGGGATAGTCAGATCACTGGCCCAGAACTTGTGGAAGACACAACAGAACGAATTGCTCAAATACGACAACGAATGGTGGCAGCTCGTGACCGTCAGAAAAGCTACGCCGATAAGGGCAGGAAACCACTCGAGTTCCAGGTTGGGGATCGAGTGCTACTCAAAGTCTCACCCTGGAAGGGTGTTGTTCGTTTTGGCAAACGAGGCAAACTTAACCCACGATATGTTGGACCATTCGACATCATAGAGAAAATAGGCAAAGTGGCCTACAAACTGAACCTACCAACAGAACTCAGTGCAGTTCACAACATTTTCCACGTGTCGAATCTGAAGAACTGTCTGTCAGATGAGACCCTCATAGTTCCTTTGAAGGAGCTCACTATCGACGAGCAGTTACGATTCGTCGAGGAACCAGTTGAAATCACGGACCGGGACGTTAAGGTCCTCAAGCGCACTAGAATACCTCTCATTCGAGTTCGTTGGAACTCCCGTCGTGGCCCAGAGTTCACCTGGGAACGCGAAGATCAAATGAAACAAAAGTATCCCCAATTGTTCGCAAACAATACAACCACTACTGAGGCTGAAGCTACTGCGGAATTTCGGGACGAAATTCTAGATCAACGGGAGAAGGATGTGACACCCCAGGAAAACCATGCAACTTAACTAGCTTCCTCAGTGAGTACGTGCTAAATTTCGGGACGAAATTTCTTTCAACTTGGGGATAATGTGACAACTCGTGTTTTAGAACCTTCTTTGTACTTTGATGTAACTTGTTTGAACGATATGTGATTATGTTATATGAGATATTAATTGAAATGTTATGTTTTTATGATTATGTGATTATGTGTAACGAACGTATGTATGTAACTGACCCGAGTCGCACAACAACAACCCGAACGCACAAGCCTTTGGGCTTTGGTTCCTTACTACTCTCGGCCCACATTCTTTTGTAATTGAACCGTATGGGCAACCCATTGTGTTGGGTTCAGCCCACCTCTCACACGCATAACCTCATGAGGAGGTTAACACTTCTCATTTGTTGCAAAACCTCATAACACACAAACCCTAGCTCTCTTTCTCTCTCTCAAACCCGATGGCAACACCTCCATCTCTCTAAGCTTTCTATTCGGATCAATCCTTGTTCTTTCTCTAATCGGTTAGTGTTTTAACTATTTGCTTTCATGATTGTATGATGTTGTGCTATACATGCTCTACATGATGATGCAGGAATAATATATGATTGATGATGTTCTAGTGAATCGGATGTGTATGATGATGATAATCGGCTATCATGTCTTGTTTTCGGATTATTTGCATGATGATTTAAGAACTGAATAAATGTAATCGGCTGCATGAATGTTGAAATCGGATCAGTTGTATGGTCGAATACGAAGTATAATATGATGGTTTGAAACCCTTAATTGAATAGTTGAATGTTGTGAATTGTTTGAATGTTTTGAACATGTCTAGGGTTCTTAAGAGATTGATGTTAAAACTATTGTTTGATCGATTAATTGTGTGAATGGAAACTGTTAGTTGTTGATTGATATCTACATAAATGGAAACAATACAACTGATTGCCATGATTTCGGATATTAGTTAACCGGTCGCACAAGTCCTCTTAGTCGCAAAAGATCAGATTATGCAAGATCTGATCTGATCGCACAAGTGCTGTTGCACAAGATAGGAACAATCACTTAGAGCACAGTGTACAAACACGTTATGCATGATCGCACAAGAGTTGTGGATCGCACAAGATAGTGTCGATCGCACAAGTCTTGGGCTTTACACGGTGATTGGACTTAACATGTTATTGGACCGAATGGCCCAACTCCGATCGCACAAGATACCCTTAGTCGCACAAGATGTTCCGTGTCGCACAAGTTCAACTGGACCGCACAAATTAAATTATGTTTACTTGTTTGGGCCGTATGCATGTTGGATCTGCTTGTTATTTGGGCCGGGGGTTTAACTGAATCGCACAACATGTTGTGGATCGCACAAGGCTGTGCTGAACGCACAACATGTTGGGCCGCCTGTTATTGGGCTTTATATTCTGAGTCGTACAAGTTGGACATGATGAGTACTTGACTGTAACTGTTAATGTGTTAACATGTATTATGTGGTTGCCATGACTAATGTGTGTTCATAACCTGTTAAGCTATGTGTAAACATACGTGCCTTATTTGAACATAGACCTGACTTGTATGGTAACCATGTTAGGACGTGGTTGACCTCTAGCAGCTCGATTGACCTTTTGTTTATCTGCCGAGCTAACCTAAGGTGAGTTCACACTATCTACAAAGCATGGGATTCCCAGGGGTTGGGAATGGGTTAAGGAATATGGATTTCCTCGTCCTTCTTGGGTAGGACAGTACGTGTTCAGGAATATAATTCCTCGTCCTCATGGACAGTTAACTTTTACTAGACCAAAACTCTATCACGAAGTCCCTCCTTTTTATATCGACTTAATCGCCGGGCCAATGGCGAGCGGGTCATTAGTTAGATAGCGCTATTTAGGTTTGACAAGCCTCACACCGTACCGCAGAGGACGGGCGTGAACTAATGGATCTGGGCACGTCAATGATGATAGACATTGACAGTTCAGGGCACATAAACAAGACTACAGTCAGCAGTCGATATGGTAACGAGTCTAGTAGTATATACATGGGGTAGCCCCCACGACAAAAGAGCCAGATATATATACATGGGGTAGCCCCCACGGCTGGATTGCCAGAGTAAACAGGATTAAACAAAACACGTTTTCAACTATGGGGTAACCCCCACGGCAGGGATGCCAGTTAAAGGAAACCGTTTTCGAAACAACTTAAAACAAACACCCAACTGTGAACTCGCTCAACTTTGTTGTTGACTCGTTACTACATGCTTTGCAGGTCGATAGGTACTTAGCTGGAGCTTGCATGGGGAAGAGTCGTTGTGGGACATGGACAGTTGTGTGCCATGTTAAACATTGAAACATTTGAACTTATATTTTGTTTTGGATTTAATCGTTATGCTTCCGCTTGCAACTTAAACTATGCTTTGTTTGGACACCAATTGTGTTGGTTGGATTTTTATAATTACTTATATGCTTGTTCAATATGATTGGTGGCTGGATCCTGGTCAGTCACGCCTCCAAGCGGTGATACTCCGCGTGTGGATTTTGGGGGTGTGACAGATTGGTATCAGAGCCATTGGTTATAGCGAACTTGGTTTTAATAAGGGAAAAACGTTTTTGTTAAAACCAGACTATAACCTGTACAGTGCTCAACGATCCACAACGACGCTTCACTCCACATGCAAGACTCGACATTCTAGGTGATATGACTTATATTTACTTTGCCTACTTGCTAGCTACATAGAACATTGCTCATGGTATGCTTAGTTAGTATAACCACTGTTGCTAGAACACATGTGTGCTTACTCTCTTCTGTCATCGCACTTTCACGAACTTCTCTCACTCATGTTTTCCTTTGATATGAAGATCATGAGTGGACGCGTTAACATGACTCAAGCCCAGTTGACGGCTTTGATTAACCAACAAGTTGCCACGGCACTTGCACCCGCACAAGCAGGAGGTCAACCTGCACAACCTCCTGTATGCACTTTCAAGACCTTTATGGACTGTCGACCTGGTACCTTCAGTGGTACTGAAGGAGCTGTCGGTCTCCTCCACTGGTTTGAGAAGCTCAAATCCGTCTTTGAAATGTGTGAATGCCCTGAGGCTCGCAGGGTGAAGTATGCTACGGGTACTCTCGAGGGTGTAGCGCTCACATGGTGGAACGCTCAGGTCCAAATGCTGGGGTTGGTTGCTGCTAATGCCACCCCATGGAACGATTTCAAGGAATTGATCAAAGAAGAATACTGTAGCTGTGATGATATTCATAAGCTGGAGGTAGAATTTTACAACTTAAAGATGACGGGGTCAGAAATTGAAGCTTATACAAAAAGATCGAACGAGTTGGCCATCCTGTGTCCCACTATGGTAGACCCTCCCATCAAACGTATCGAACTATATCTCAAGGGTTTAGTGCCAGAGATTTAAAGTCACGTAACCTCAGCAAATCTAGGCACCATTCAACAGATCATCAAGTTGGCCCATCGTCTCACGGATCAGGCGGTGGAGCAGAACAGGTTACCAAAGCGCATTAGTGCTACTACATCTGATACTCCTAGCGACAACAAGCGTAAGTGGGATGGAACTTCAAGCAAAGGTTCAACTTCTGTTCAGTCTCAGTCTCAGCAGAGAAGGACTGACGACTACAAGAGCCCTAGTCAGCAATCATCTGGTAGCCAAAGTCAAGGTGGGTAAAAGGGAAATCACCCCAAATGCAATCGCTGTAACCTACACCACAGCGGGCCATGCACCAGGAGTAACTGTCATCGGTGCAACAAGCCAGGCCACGCCGCAAAGGATTGCAGAAGTTTATACCCCGCGAATCAGAATCGTCATCAACAACAAGCCCCACAGAATCAACGCCAGCAGCAGCAGCAAGGTAAGAACAAAGGGTGCTTTCAGTGTGGAGCTAAAGGCCACTTCAAGAGAGATTGTCCCCAACTGAATCGGAACCAGAACAACAACAACAACAACAATAATAACAACCAGGGGAATGGAGACAACAGGGGTAACAACGGCAATGGTGCAAGGGGTCGTGTGTTCGTTATTGGCCAGGGTGAAGCGAGGAATGATCCCAATGTTGTGACGGGTAAGTTCCTACTGGACGACTTTTATGTTACTGTCTTATTTGATTCGGGTGCCGATACTAGCTACGTGTCCTTAAAAGTTAGTCAAATGCTTAAACGTACCCCAACACTATTGAACACCAAGCACACTGTAGAGTTAGCTAATGGTAAAAGTTTAGAGGTCACACATATAGTCAAGGGTTGTAATCTTGTTCTTGCTGGTCACACTTTCTCTATCGACCTCCTTCCTATCGTTCTGGGTAGTTTCGACGTTGTCATTGGGATAGACTGGTTATCCCAACACCAAGCAGAGATTCTTTGCAACGAAAAGATTGTCCGTATTCCTCGTTCAGGTGATGAACCCCTCAAAAATTATTTCTAAGTTATGTAAAGGGTATTTTGGGTATGTTTAGCTTATGTAATTGTTCCATAGTGTACGTCGCGTTAAATTGATTACATTTGCGTAATAGTTTATGATTGAAATCGAACAAGAACTAAAAAGAGCAAATGTCAAATGTAATTATACAATCCCGGAAATAAAACACAAGATTTTTTTAAATACAAAGTTGTTCGGAATTGTATAATGATTAAAAGACACAAATGTCACACATATCAATGATATAATACTTTAAATCATCACATGCCTTAACCATGTTCTTCCACACACCAGTTATTGTTTTCTTTATTGGGAATAGTAAAACTTACTGAATACAATCTCATAAGAAGGATGATAGACGCATCTCGGTGTCTGAATCCTAGTCCTCTTCCAAATGCGTCACCGGTATACTACCATGAGATCCTAATTGGTCTATGTTGTTATAACACCTTACCACACCCGCAAAACCTTTCAAATCAACAACCACATCTTTGTTTTAGCATGGATTCCCGTTGATTAGTTGATAGTATTAAAACACACTAATGATTCTTAAAAAATGATACATTGTTGCTTCAAACCCCCAATTCCAAACCCTGAACTTAAACACTTTGATTTGAAATTTCTAGATATTGTTGCTTCAAACCCCCAATTCCAAACCCTGAACTTCAAACCCCCGGCAACGGCGCCAAAAACTTGACGTGTGTGCATATATACATAATTTTGCAATGAATTTACACACGATTTGGTTTTAAATTTATAAAAGTGATTATTACTTTTACATCAAAACACACACGAAAGAGGCAAGTGTACCCCATCATATATGTAGTAAAGTATCGATAAGAACCAAGTATCGATCCAAGGAAATGGGCGGAGAAATAATACTAGACCTTTGTCACTAAACTACCGGTAAAAACATAAGTTTCGTTTGATTTTAATTAAACTAAGGTAAGCGTAAACAAATACATAATAAAAACATAATAGATAATAGATAAAAAGCCTTGCTTAATACACAACCACAGCATGTCAACTAAGTCGGTTTTGGTACTAGAAGCATTCGGTCAATTTTCCAATTTAAGACAATTAGTATCCCTTTCGGGAATCCTAACATGACAATCATTCGGAAAGCTAAAACGATAAACACACTTTAACCACCTAAAATTGTTCTTTAACGTGCAATTGATAAATGTCTATGAAAATCTCTTAAAAATAAGTTAGTCATCCGTTAGGAGTTTTCTAACCTCACTTAACAAGGAAAGCGACACCGATAAACACAATGCAACCACCAACTGTCAAGCATAAACTAGATTAAATCACAACCGAGTTCATTTTACAAATCTTGCACAATAATTCACCAAGATAGCAATTTTGGCCTAAACTACTAACTAAGCTAACAAATCATGGCAAGAATTTATAACGACACCATCTAACCCGTTAAGGTCCTTAAGTGACGACAAGCTCTCTTGATTAACAATAATTACATTTTATTAAATCACTAACCATTTCTAGTATCATGATGCACACATTTAAACCAAGCTAAACTAGTTAACCAAGTTCAAAGTTTACTAATACAAGATTAATTAAGCTTCATTTTTCAACTATCTTAACTAACCAAATACCAATCATCCAATACAATTACTTATAATCAAGAAATCAATATCAATAACAAGGTTGCAAACTAATCATCAAAGATTAACATAGAAAATACTTCCAAATGTCATTACAAACAAAGTTTAACATACTAATGGCTATAATCAAGCAAGGGATTGTTGTGTTTTTGCCCAAAGGCTACAATAATACATAGACATTAATCTAAATGCTTGAAAGATTAACAAAATCATGGAAAGATTAGAAAACCAAACCATAAACAAGCCTAAGATTAAGAATCCGGATAGTAATGGAGCTAAACGGCACAATGTGGCTTGAATCCGGGTCAAAAGCAAAGCCTCCGGAGCCTGTAAAATCGCCTGTGAAGCTCCCAAAATTCCAGAATATCGAACAGAATGTTTCTGCAAGTTTTTTATATTTTTTTGATGTCGCACGGTCGTTCTTCCTATTGCACGATCGTGAACTTTAAGCAATTATTGGAGTATGGTGCACCATACTGCATGACGTCACAGATCTTGACCAGTCGTAGGTCACGCATGACCGTTCTTCAGATGGCACGGTCGTTCGTTACCGGGTTCTTGTTGCACGCTGAGTCGCACTGGTCGTTCAGTTCCGAGGTTTGGCTGAATCATCGGATCCGCACGGGGTGCAAGATGTGGAACTACCGTGCATCACCGGAATGGCCTTGAATGCCTTGCACGCTGAGTCGCACCCTCGTTCATTGCCGGGCTGATCATGATTTATCGGAGATGCACGGTCGTGCATTAGGTCGCACGACCGTTCCACACGCCCAGGTCAGTTTTCTAACAGAAGGTTCGCAGCTTCGTCATTTTGTCCGGAAAGTCCTCGTTTTCGCTATCATCTTGTCTGGTATGCTGTTTCAGGCCTGTAAACAAAAATGTAGATAATTAAGTATCCGAATGACGGTTTTACGGCCAAAAACGCATAAAATAGGGGTAAAACGGGGGACTAAAATATGTGTAAATTAGCGAATATCAATAACCAACTTGTTTTGAGTTGGTTAATCATATTGCAATACTAAACACTTTTCAAAACAAGGTTTTCAATTATCGACTCTTGTAGTCGTACGAGTTATTGCAACATGAATACAAGCCATGAATCTGACACACTCACAAAACCTATGTGCTCGCTGGCATTTCTTTGCTGACTCTATTTTCATATATGTTTCAGGTGGTGTTTGATGATGATGTTGTTGATTACTAGGATGCATGCTCACATAGGACCGGACGAGGCCTTAGTGACTTAATAATTGTGATAGACAATATGTTTGTGTTTTGCTTTTAAATTTCCAAGACAATGTAATAACTAATTCAATAAAACGAAACTTTTTAATCCATGTGTTGTGAAACAATAATTCTGTCGCTCCACTCCCCGACGTTACCGCCGCGGTTTGTTGTTTTACGCGGTCGGGGTGTGACGCGAACCCCTCAAAAATTATTTCTAAGTTATGTAAAGGGTATTTTGGGTATGTTTAGCTTATGTAATTGTTCCATAGTGTACGTCGCGTTAAATTGATTACGTTTGCGTAATAGTTTATGATTGCACTTCCAGAAAAGGTTTAAGAGCTTGAAATCGAACAAGAACTAAAAAGAGCAAATGTCAAATGTAATTATACAATCCCGGAAATAAAACACAAGATTTTATTAAATACAAAGTTGTTCGGAATTGTATAATGATTAAAAGACACAAATGTCACACATATTAATGTTATAATACTTTAAATCATCACATGCCTTAACCATGTTCTTCCACACACCAGTTATTGTTTTCTTTATTGGGAATAGTAAAACTTACTGAATACAATCTCATAAGAAGGTTGATAGACGCATCTCGGTGTCTGAATCCTAGTCCTCTTCCAAATGTGTCACCGGTATACTACCATGAGATCCTAATTGGTCTCTGTTGTTATAACACCTTACCACACCCGCAAAACCTTTCAAATCAACAACCACATCTTTGTTTTAGCATGGATTCCAGTTGATTAGTTGATAGTATTAAAACACACTAATGATTCTTAAAAAATGATACATTGTTGCTTCAAACACCCAATTCCAAACCCTGAACTTAAACACTTTGATTTGCAATTTCTATATATAGTTTATTTGACCTATGTTTAACTTTTAATGTGAACCATTTTGACCCGTTAACCCACCCCAACCCGTTCATGTTGTGATGTTTACTTGTACACCATAGTTGGCAATAAGACATAACCAATAGGCATGACTTGAAGAACATTGAATTTAAGTCAATCATGAGACACAATAAGCTCCATGAAGAAAATTGTCACACCCCCAAAATCCACCACGCGGAGTATCACCGCTTGGAGGCGTGACATGACCAGGATCGAGCCACCAATCATATTGAACAACGTAATTAAGTAATTTAAACCAATCACAATATAATTGGTGACCTAAAGGTAACCAACTTAAGTTAACAGCGGAAGCATAATACGTAAAACATAAGTTCCATAGTTTCATAAGTTTAAAGTCCAAAACGTAGGTTTAATAAGTTCATAAGGATTAAATGTTTAGCACGGAACATAACAATCCACATTCCACAACAACCTCCTCCTCGTGCAAGCTCCATAAGCATCTAGTGACATGTAAGGCCTGTAACAACGAGTCAACAACAAAGTTGAGTGAGTTCACGATTGGTTGTTTAGTTTTAAGTTGTTCCGAAAACATGGTTTGTCTTTCGTTGGCTTAATTGCCGTGGGGATTACCCCATAGTTGAAAGTATGTTTAACCAGTTCCTTTTTATTACCCAAACCATATCCATGATCAGTGGGGGCTTCCCCATGTGAACTACTAGACCGTTAAGATATCGACAACTGACGGACAATAGTTGTGCCCTACATCAGTGTCTATCATCACTGACAGTTTGCCATAGTCCATTAGTACACGCCCGTCCGAACGGCACGGTGTGAGGTTTGTTAAACCTAATAGCGCTATTAACTAATGACCCGCTCGCCATTGGCCTCGGCGATTAAGTCGATATAAAATGAGGGACTTAATGATACAGTTTTGTCTAGTAAGTTTTAAGGTTGTTGTCCTACCCAAGGAGGACGAACGTACGTATTCTACCCAAGGAGAATACGCAGGATTTAATATTGGCATCCTACCCAAGGAGGATGGCCGTACATATCCTACCCAAGGAGGATATGTAGGTTCCGTTTTAATTCTTTAACCCATTCCCAACCACCGGAAATCCCATGCCTTGTAGAAAGTGTGAACTCACCTTGGTTTGCTCGGTTAGACTCTCAAAAATAGCTAACAGTCAAGGTCGGTCAATCACGTCCTAGTATGATTACCACTTAGTTTATTAGTGACTTCAAATAAGCACGAAGTTCCTACACACATCTATCACATAACATGCATCACTTTAACGGTTCATGCCCATATAAACTTCCCACCTATTCCCGTTCATACGACATTGCACATAACACTTTTATTGACATATAACATGTTAGATTATTCTCAGATAACCTACCCGACATTTAGACACACAAATTACTACTTATGTCGTTTCAGCTTTTATATTAAAAACTGGGCTGTTTTCGGGGATTTTAATAAAATAGTTAACTTGTTCCAAAAATTCCCAAATTTTTACAAAAGGTCTTAAACGATCCAAATATTATTGTGTAAAAATATCAGGATCCAATTCATCACCAATATTTTATAAAAAATCATTTTCCGGACTGCAATCAGATTCATCACTTTCTGACTGCAGTCCACGGAATAATTCATTTAAAATTCGTCGTAAGTCCGATTGATGAAATTCCAGTGGGAGAATTACAAATACATCAGTGGTCATTTACAGTACAAATTTCATGACCTAGTTCTACTCGGGTTTCAAGTTATGACTAAAAATATTACACCCATTTACTGCAGTAAAAACTCAGCTTTAGCTATTGTTACAAAATTGGTCTTTAAAAATAGTAAACGAAGTCCAAAAATTATGATTCCAGTGCCATTAGAACCGTATTTCGAAATACATAAATCTAGACTTCAGAAAATGCTTTTTTCGTTTTATTAAGGTCCGGTTACAGCCAGCTGAAGTTGGCTGTAATCACTAAACAGCCTCCTGTTTTCAGCTTTTAACATTCTAATGCGAGTTATATTGGTTCCGTTAACATGCTTAGTGATCAACAACATTTCTAGTAATCAATATTAACAAGTAAATCATCAAGTAATCAACAATTAAAATCAAAACTACTTCATACTAACATTATTACATTATGTTTCATCTCGTTTCCTCATCTTTAAGTTTATGTTTCAAGACTTAAGATTCATGTCTTTTAGGGTTCATGAGATTTCACCATAAAACAATCTTTAACCATTTAAACAAGATGAAAAATGAAAGGATCTAAGCTCTTACCACTAGCTCAAGGCTAGGGAAGTTCATGTGAAGAAATTGTGAGGATAAAAGAAGATAAGAGAGGTCCTTCAACTTCCGAACACACCGAGCTTCGTTGTATGCACTTTAACACCTATGTATGCCCTTAGATTGGTTGAAGATGGTTGAATGATGATGGTGGTGGTGTCTCTTGGGGTCGGCATAACAAGGAAGAGAGTGAGAGTGTTTGAAGGTAAGTTAGAGAAATGTGAAGGATATAATCTCTTGGTTTCACTTATGCAAATAAAATCATGGTGTGGCCCCACATGTTCATAACCGGTTGGGGGGGGGGGGGGGGGTTGGTCTAGTTGGGTTTCAACTAATTTAGTTAGCTTATGGTTACAATCCAAGTATTCTAGTTAGGTATTAGTTACTAGATATTTATGTAGTGTGTGTTATGTTATTCGGGGATCATAACTAATTCAGAAGAATAAAAACAATGCCTCTGGTAATATTTTAGTGTTCCGGGTAATGTCCGGTTGTTCGGTTTGATACTGTTCCGTTAAAGTGCTTAATTAATCCGTAAAGTGTCCTGTATATATATTTTTGTAACATTTTTAATTCTCAACACTCAGGAAAGCATACCGGACTATTTAGTAACTTTTCTGTACACTACTAGTATGTTAACAAGCACATGTAAGTATAACACAGTTATCAGAAAGCAGTTAAGTGATTCAGCACAGTCATCATGCACTTTAATTATCATTAATAAATCGTACGGATACATGGAATTTATGAGGGTTGTCACATTCTCCCCGTGTTAAGAAAATTTCGTCCCGAAATTTAGCTCGTGGTTACTAAGGAAGCTAGTTATGTTGCGTTGGTTTCCTGGTTTTCCTGGGGTGTCACATCATCCCCCCGTTGGTTTGGAATTTCGTCCCAAAATTCTGCAGTAGCTTCAGCCTCAGTAGTGGTTGCACTTTTCTTAAATAGCTGGGGATACTTGAGTTTCATTTGGTCTTCTCGTTCCCAAGTATACTATGGGCCACGACGGGAATTCCAATTAACCCGAACAAGAGGTATTCTGGTACGCTTGAGAATCTTAACATCTCGATCAGTAATCTCTACTGGTTCCTCGACGAATCGCAGCTGGTCGTCGATAGTGAGCTCCTTTAAGGGAACTATGAGGGTCTCATCTGACAGACACTTTTTCTGATTTGACATGTGGAATACGTTGTGAACTCCGCTGAGTTCTTCAGGTAGATTCAGCTTGTAAGCGACTTTGCCAATTTTCTCAATGATTTCGAACGGTCCGACATAACGCGGATTGAGTTTGCCTCGTTTGCCAAAATGAACTACACCTTTCCAAGGTGAGACTTTGAGTAGCACTCGATCCCCAACCTGGAACTCGAGTGGTTTCCTACGCTTATCAGCATAGCTTTTCTGACGGTCACGAGCTGCCGCCATTCGCTGTCGTATCTGAGCAATCCTTTCAGTTGTATCTACTATGAGTTCTGGGCCAGTGATTTGACTGTCACCAACCTCTGCCCAACAAAGAGGTGATCGGCACTTCCGTCCATACAATGCCTCAAACGGAGCGGCCTGGATGCTGGTGTGGTAACTGTTGTTATACGAAAACTCCACTAACGGGAGGTGTTTTTCCCATCCATTACCAAAGTCGATTACACATGCCCTAAGCATGTCTTCAAGGGTTTGGATGGTACATTCAGATTGCCCATCCGTCTGTGGATGATATGTCGTGCTCATATCTAATCGAGAGCCAAAGGACTTGTGCATAGCTTGCCACAATTCAGATGTAAAACGTGAGTCACGATCAGAGATGATGGAGTTGGCACTCCGTGCCTTGATACCACTTCCTTTAGGTAGATGTCTGCTAGATTAGAAAACTTGTCGGTTTCCTTGATAGCCAAGAAGTGTGCAGACTTAGTCAATCTATCCACTATCACCCAAATAGTGTCATTTCCGCGTTGCGACCTAGGCAGACCAGTAACGAAATCCATGGAAATCTGCTCCCATTTCCATTTTTTGGATCTCTGGTTGTTGTAGTAGGCCTGATGGTTTCTGATATTCAGTCTTGACTCTCGTACAAGTCAAGCATTTACTAACGTAGGTTGCTATGTGAGCTTTCATGCCAGGCCACCAGTATATAGTCTTTAGGTCGTGGTACATCTTATCCGAACCAGGATGTACTGAGTAACGAGACTTATGTGCTTCATCCATCACAAGCTCGCGTAAGTTTCCATAAAGCGGAACCCAGATGCGCCCGTTAACATAGTAGGTAACGCCTTTCTTTTGTTCTAGCCACTGCCTCGATCCTCGTAGGGACTCAGCCCTGATGTTCTCTGCTTTCAACGCTTCAACCTGAGCATCTCGTATTTGGGCAGGAAGACTAGAATGAATGGTAAGCTGTAACGCACGTACACGCTTAGGTATAGTATCCTTTCGACTGAGGGCGTCGGCCACAACATTGGCTTTACCCGGATGATACTTGATCGCACATTCGTAATCATTCAAGAGTTCGACCCATCGACGTTGTCGCATGTTTAACTCCTTTTGCTTAAAGATATGCTCGAGACTCTTGTGATCGGTGTAAATGGTGCACTTGGTACCGTACAGGTAATGTCTCCATATCTTAAGTGCGAAAACAACTGCTCCCAATTCCAGGCCGTGCGTAGTGTAGTTCCTTTCTTGAACCTTAAGTTGGCGATATGCGTAGGCAATGACCTTGTCACGTTGCATCAACACGCAACCAAGTCCTTGGATGGAAGCGTCGCAATAAACCACAAAATCATCTGTGCCTTCAGGCAATGAGAGGATCGGCGCACTACAAAGTCTATCCTTTAAGTGCTGAAAAGCAGATTCTTGTGCATCACCCCAATGATAGGTGACACCCTTCTGAGTCAGTGAAGTGAGAGGTTGCGCAATCTTTGAGAAATCCTTTATAAATCTTCTGTAATATCCTGCCAAACCCAAGAATTGACGAATTTCTGTTGGTGTACGGGGTGCAGGCAAGTTTTTGATCGAGTCAACCTTGGATGGATCCACATGAATCCCATCCTCATTTACCACATGGCCTAGAAAGTGGACTTCGCGAAGCCTGAAGTCACATTTTGAAAATTTGGCATACAACTGCTCTGTTCGAAGGAGTTCCAGAATAAGTCTCAGGTGTTGTTCGTGTTCTTCCTGACTCTTTGAATAGATCAGGATATCGTCGATGAATACAATGACAAACTTATCTAGGTAAGGTTTGCATACTCTGTTCATGAGATCCATGAAGACTGCAGGTGCATTCGTCAATCCGAAAGGCATAACCAGAAACTCGTAGTGTCCATAACGAGTTCTGAATGCTGTTTTGGAGACGTCCTCCTCTCGGACTCTCAGCTGATGGTATCCCGATCTCAAATCAATCTTAGAGTAATAGCTCGACCCTTGCAACTGGTCGAACAAGTCATCAATGCGAGGAAGAGGATAACGATTCTTCACGGTCACCTTGTTGAGTTCGCGGTAGTCAATACACATTCTGAAAGTACCGTCTTTCTTTTTCACAAACAAGACTGGAGCTCCCTAGGGCGAAGAGCCAGGACGTATGAAACCCTTTTCCAAGAGTTCTTGTAGTTGCGTGGACAGTTCTTCAAGTTCTGACGGAGCTAGACGATAAGGTGCTCGAGCTATGGGCGCTGCTCCAGGAGCTAGCTCGATTTGAAATTCAACTTGACGATGAGGCGGAAGACCAGGTAATTCCTCAGGAAATACCTCAGGGAAATCGCGCACAATAGGAATGTCTTCAATTCTCTTCTCTTCCATTGATGTGTCAGTAACGAGTGCTAGAATGGCAGTGTATCCCTTTCGCAAACACTTATGGGCCTTAAGGAAAAAAGATAATGCCCACAACAGCACCACTCTTGTCGCCATAAATCATGAGAGGTTCCTCACCAGAATGAGGAATGCGGACAATTTTCTCCTTGCAAATAATCTCCGCTTGATGATGAGATAGCCAATCCATTCCAATAACGACGTCGAAACTACCAAGTGTGATAGGAATAAGGTCGATAGAGATTGCCTGACCAGCTAAGACGAGGATACAACCTTTAACTATGTGTGTGGCTTCAAGACTTTTACCGTTTGCTAGTTCTACCGTGTGTTTGGTGTTCAAAAGTGTTGGAGTGCGCTTAAGCATTTGGCTAATTTTTAAGGACACATAACTAGTATCGGCACCCGAATCAAATAAAACAGTAACAAAGAAGTCGTCCAGAAGGAACTTACCCATTACAACGTTGGGATCGTTCCTTGGATCACCTTGACCCAGCACGAACACACGTCCTCGGGCGCCATTGCCATTATTGTTACCCCCGTTGTTGCCTCCATTGTTGTTCCCGTTTCCTTGGTTGTTGTGGTTCTGATTCTGGTTCAGCTGAGGACAGTTCCTCTTAAAGTGGCCTTCAGCGCCACACTGAAAGCATCCTTTATTGCCCTGCTGTTGCTGCTGCTGGTGGTTCTGTGGAGCTTGTTGTTGTTGTTGGCGATTCTGATTTGCTGGTCGTGCGCTCTTGCAATCCTTTGCTTCATGACCAAACTTGTTACACCTCAGGCAGCGACCCTTGTGGCACTGCCCGCTGTGGTGCAAATTACATCGATTGCACTTAGGGTGATTTCCCTTGTATCCACCCTGACCTTGATTCCCAGAAGACTGCTGACCGGGGCTCCTGTATTCATCTGTCTTTCGCTGCTGAGACTGAACTGAAGTAGAACCCTTGCCCGAATTTCCATCCCACTTGCGCTTGTTATCACTGGGAGCATCAGTAGTAGTAGCGCTAATACGCTTGGGCAGCTTGTTCTGCTCAACTGCCTGATCAGTGAGACGATGAGCCAACTTGATGATTTGCTGTATGGTGCCAAGATTAGCTGAGGTCACGTGGCTCTGAATCTCTGGTACAAGACCCTTGAGGTACAGCTCAATACGTTTGATGGGAGGGTCCATCATAGTAGGACACAAGATGGCCAGCTCGTTTGACCTCTTCGTATACGCCTCAATCTCAGACCCCGTCATCTTCAGGTTGAAAAATTCCACCTCTAGCTTGTGGATGTCGTCACGACTACAGTACTCTTCTTTGATCAGATCTTTGAAATCGTTCCATGGGGTGGCATTAGCAACCGCCAGTCCTAGCAGTTGAACCTGTGCCTTCCACCAGGTTAACGCAGCACCTTCGAGTGTTCCAGTAGCATATTTCACCCTACGATCTTTAGGGCATTCATACATCTCAAAAACATACTCGAGCTTCTCGAACCAGTGAAGAAGGCCTACAGCTCCTTATGTGCCGCTGAAAGTACTAGGTCGGCAATCCATGAATGTTTTGAACGTGCACACAGGAGGCTGAGCATGTTGACCTGTTGCGCGAGAATAAAAGACAAGGTTAAGCACGAGGGTTGGTTTGCGAAGTTAGGATCTAAACATCCTAAGATGGGTTGATATGGCAGGTTATACCTCCTGCCGGGACAGCTGTGAGTGCCTCAGCCACTCGTTCGTTGATTAGAGCCGTCAGCTGGGCTTGAGTCAAGTTCAGGCGTCCACCCATGATCTTCACATCGAAGGAAACACAAGTAAGAAAAGTGTCGCGAAAGTGCGTAAGTGTGGAGTGACAGAAGAGAGCAAACACACAGGGTTTCAAGCAATAGTTGTTACACTAACTAAGCATATCATGATCAAATGCGCTGCTTAAACTAGCAGGCAGGCAATACAAACATAAACCATATTACCAATAGTGTTGAGTCTTGCACGTGGAGCGAAGCGTCGTTGTCGATCGTTGAGCACTGTACAGGTTATAGTCTGATTTTGTCAAAAAGCTTTTCCCCTTTTTAAAACCAAGTTCACTATAACCAATGGCTCTAATACCAATCTGTCACACCCCCAAAATCCACCACGCGGAGTATCACCGCTTGGAGGCGTGACATGACCAGGATCGAGCCACCAATCATTTTGAACAACGTAATTAAGTAATTTAAACCAATCACAATATAATTGGTGACCTAAAGGTAACCAACTTAAGTTAACAGCGGAAGCATAATACGTAAAACATAAGTTCCATAGTTTCATAAGTTTAAAGTCCAAAACATAGGTTTAATAAGTTCATAAGGATTAAATGTTTAGCACGGAACATAACAATCCATATTCCACAACAACCTCCTCCTCGTGCAAGCTCCAAAAGCATCTAGCGACCTGTAAGGCATGTAACAACGAGTCAACAACAAAGTTGAGTGAGTTCACAATTGGTTGTTTAGTTTTAAGTTGTTCCGAAAACATGGTTTGTCTTTCGTTGGCTTAATTGCCGTGGGGATTACCCCATAGTTGAAAGTATGTTTAACCAGTTCCTTTTTATTACCCAAACCATATCCATGATCAGTGGGGGCTACCCCATGTGAACTACTAGACCGTTAAGATATCGACAACTGACGGACAATAGTTGTGCCCTACATCAGTGTATAAAACACACGCGTAACCAAAGATTCAATATCTATTGATTAGGGATAAGTACAACCACAAACATATACAAACAATGTTTTTAACGACTCTCACTAAGTCTCTCTGTGCTCATCAGTTTCACACAGAAACTGTGAGGGGTATTTATACTAAAACAGACACGGACATGACGAAACGGAACAAGGCACGACGAAACACTATAAAGTCGACGAAACACATTCTGTTTCGTCAACATACATATATTCCTATTCTTGTTTCATCGTTTGTAATATGAGCCCAAACCAAGTCAAAGCCCACTTAACTATTCGCGGCCCAAGTTGAAAGTTACGGCCCAGATGATGTATCTGATATACACTTTCACCATTTCAACACAAGACAAAGATAGTGACATCATCATGACATCACTAAGGTGATGTCATGGTGATGTGTTTGCGGGAAAGGCTTGCGGCGCTCCGTGCTTCGCGTGTCGAACACTGGGGCGCACGACGGAGGAATGTCGTGTCTTCGGGCTTGAGCCGGACCTAACCGAGTCGACCCGAACCGAATCGAACCGAGTCGAGTCGCGTCCACATAAAGTGTACCAACAAACTCCCCCTTGGACGCTACTCGTGAGGTTCGTCTTCCGTGTCTTTCATGTCGGAGGATCTTCAAAGTCTTCATGCGTCGTAAGTAGAAAGTGTATCAACAAACTCCCTTTTCATTTAGGAAGTGTGTTAACAAACTCCCCCTTAAAATAAACTCTCCATTGAGTAATGCTCGTGAATCTTTTGATTTGTTAATTCTTCAGATCCTTGTGGTGTTGATGAGTGGTCAGCGGCAACTCGATCATTTTATCCTTTGAGTGCCTCCACTTTGTGTCTTCATTCCAAAGCTTATCATCGAACATGTTCTCCTCGCCTTTAGCATCTGCACATGCAAGAAAGCTAAACGCGTAATGAGAACAACCGCTTGGAATATAGTCAAATTAAACAAACGACACATATGAGATCAAATCTCAATTAAACACCGACCGACAACCGTTTGAAAGTTTAACACATTATTCAATTTTAGTCATTTAACTTTCAAAACTTGTTAACTTCGACTGTTTATGAAGTTGCAATTGTTTTCCGGCTTATGATAAGGATTTTGAGTAGGATAGACTCGAGTTCCAACATCGGTCAATCAAAAATAAACTAGAGCAAAATCTTTTTGGATTTTATAAAGTTTATATTAAAACACACCTAAAATCTTTTTGAAATTTTCATTTTTCAAAAGTAAAGACGGAAAGCAATAAATAAATATATACAGAGATGCAGAAACGAAAGCAGTAAACAAAAATTTACAGACAATCTTTTTGCGAGTTCCGAGGGTAAAAGAATCATATCAGTGTACGGTCACGTCAAAACGCTCTTTTTGTTCAATTAGTTAACATTTAGATAAGCATCCTATAACAATTATCGGTATTGTTGTCCACATAAGCTCAACTTATCAGATGTAATCATGGCGAGGGGATACGTTAAGGTATGATTTATACTTACCGACCGGTGTTCATCCACACACGACACATTCCCGTATCAAGGTATGCACGAGAGTTCATCTTACCGGTGAGTATACCGTTTATCATCTGTTTGACCGTATAAAAGAATGTGAGAAACTCACTTATTTGAATGAAAACAAGCCCTATGTGATAGAATCACTTATTGATGAGGAACTTGATTTTCAGATGCCTGAGGGCACAGGAGCAAGTCCGTGAACAGGTCAGTACTTTCGTACAGCAGAGAGACGAACTTGACTCCCGCAAAGAATCTGTGATATATTATCACTTATTTGTTTGGACATGTGATTGTTGATCACTTATTGAGGTCGTATGCAATATGTACACGTATGTATTGTATCATGGAAGATCTTAGACTTCGTCTCCGTTATTTTTCGGTTTGATACAACCATGATACCCAGATGATAAGACAGCATAAAGACCGAATATCTCAGATCTCGGCAATCAATCAAACGAAATTTCGGTACTAAGACCATATGCCAATGTGTGGTTCCCACCTGGTCTTCAGTCAATTTAAGATTTATATCACCCTGCACACTTTAAAATGATTGTGAGCCTACCGATACATCTTATATAGAGCTGCTTATCGTTTTTCATTATGCATTTCAGTTTAAAGAGGATTCAACAGACCACTGATCTACTATCATATTCTCTTTTTCTCGCCAGGAAACTCATTTTTGTTTTTCCAAATGTTTTTGCGTTTTGAAATTTTTCAATGTTTTTGAATTTTTCAAAATTTGGATTTACTCCCCCTAAAATCAACAAACTAAGATAAATTTAAAAGACACAAAGATATTTACAAAAACGATTTTCCGATGCTGGTTCACTTATGTTTTACCTCAATGCCGTTTACCAAAATTAAGTTTAATCAGAAATGATTTATCGAATTTTGGAAAAATGAGTTGGCAAGTCGGTAAGCGGTGCGGACCATGACAACATTGACGAGTTTCATAGTGAAACAATCACGTGTGAGGTGATATTCGAGATCAACGTGTCTGGCCAAAGAGTGCTACGAGAGAATAACAATTTATAAAGCAGCTTAAACATCGACAAGTATAGGAGAGATTAGAAATTTAAAACCGTATCCTGCAACTGCTTCGTGCATTGCAAGGAATCTGAGCACTCTCCCAGACTGGATATCCACCCGGTGTGGATTTCAAAGTCGATTTTGTAGCTACTGAGAAATCTCTTCACAGCAACAAGATCAGAAACCTTTGGGTCCGGCTGGTCTTCCACATTGCACCAGCGAAGGTCTTTCTCTTTCTCTTTCAGAAGTAGTGTGCGGTTGTTCAATCCACGCCAAGGCATCCGCACACCCGGTTGGTTTGTTCAACAAACACATTTTCTTCAATTTACACCGCGAAGAAATGTACACTGCACGTTCATCTTGTTGATATTGAACTTCATACGTGCTGCAGGTGCGTACATTTTCACAGATTTGAATCTATCCTGGGGACCCAATCAAAGCCTTTGAACAATCAAACTTTGGAATGATTTTCAATTTGTCGAAGCTTTCAATCTCTTTCGACAGACAATTCTGTCTCCCTTTTCTTCTTCTCTCCATCAAAGGCAACCACTCCTAGAAATAACAAATATCTTGGAGCTTTGAGTCGCCTATCTTGTGCATGGACACTCCACTATCAACAATCCGATGACTATCGATAGTTCCTCCTGGAACATCCTGCACACTCACTCAGAGATTAGTTGGAGAGGGGGACCCAAGCCTTCATAGACTTAGGTTGCCCCTGAGAATCAAGAAATGTCATTTCAATCTCTTGATGATTTGGAAATTTCACGCCTCCCCCTGAACCTTTACCTGTTTTCGGTTTCCAAGCTTGTTTCCATTTACCAGATTGTGTATTAATTACAATTTCTGGTTTTAACGGTTGTTGTGAACTTGGTTTCCTTTTAACATTTTCCAGTTTTAAAGCCTTTTCGATCACCTTCACATTCTTATGTCGTTGTTTTGTTTCCTGTTCTTTAATGGTGCGTTTATCATGTTTTGGAGAAACAGGACGACTTTGTGAGTGACCATGTTCAGAAGGGGCTCTTTCTACAAAATTTGGTTTGGGCGAGTTTATGCAGTCTTTAATGATGTGCCCAAACTTCCCACATTTGAAACAAGTTCTCCTTTCAACAAACTTAGGAGAACAGGTTCGACGACCTGACGTAGAAGTTGTAGACCCAGAGGTACTAGCTTCACACCCGTTTGTGTGCTGGGTGTAATTGTTATCACTATTACGTTTCAAAATGTTGACTTTTTGAACAAAATCGGTATTTGACTTATTTTCAAAAGTCTCCACTTTATCAGTACCTTTGGAGGCCACAAACTTAACGTCTTTTTCTTTCTTCTTGTAACGAGCTCCTTTTGATTCAACCTTAGACTTGGGCTTTGGAGCTCGTTGCTGTTTCTGTTGTTGTTTCTGTTGTTTACCCTTAGAAGCAATATGTTGTTGCTTTGTCGGTGATTTCTGTTTTCCAAATTGTTTTCTGATTTCAGCTTTTGAAATAGGATCACACTGAGTTACAGAAACTCTCGGGATCCCTTTTTCCAAAAACTTACTTGTAGTATCTTCAAACACTTTGTCAATCAAAGATTGATTGACGTTTTTTATTGGAAAATCGTTGTTTGAATAAATTTTACTATCACCGACTAAAGTATACAACAAGTTATTGCTTTTAACAGCAGACACACATTCATTGTCATCTTTGACATCCTTGACAGGATCTATCACTTGCTTGGCAACAGGTTGCACGGCAGGAGTAGGAGGATCACAAAGAATATGATTCTCAATTGGAATTTCTACTCCTTTCGTCTCATCAAGTGATTCATCCTGGTCATTCACATCTGATTCATCATCCGACGAATCATAATCCTCAACAATTGGAGGACTTTGACTCACTGATGTTGAACTTTCTGTTTCAACAGATGAGGTTCCCGAGGAATTGTTCGGTTTGAACCCTAATCCAGTAGTAAATTCCTCATAATTAAGAGGTACACTGGGTTCAAAACGAGGCATATCCTCTTCATCAGGTGGTGGAGCATAATTGTGTCTCAAAGGGGGCGGACATTTCTTATACCCAACACCACTCTTGTTTTTCTTCAGTTGTTGAACGTCAATTATGTAATCGAGCACAAATCGGGAGTTAGAATAACTCTCCAATTTTTGCTTGATAGCATCATGCTCGCACTTGGCAATGGCTAATTCCTTTTTGGTTTCCTCAACGATATTAATGTAATTGTTAATACTAATTTGTTTATGATAAACAACTTTGGTAGTTTCGGAAACACTTTTCTTTAAATTTTCAATTAAAGATTTAAAGTCCTTTTCGTTTCTTGTTAAAGCCATATTTGCCTCTTTGCACTTTGACATCTCAACAACCAAACTTTGATTGTGACCATGAATTGTGTCACATTCAAGTTTCACTCTATCACATTCCTGTTTCATATAAGCACAATCAGTACATATTCTAGGAGTTTCAGATGTTACCTGACTCGAAGAGGCTGAAACATTTGCCATAAATGCAGTCTGAGAAGAGAAAGATCCATTTTTAGTGAGAATCTTCTCCATTTCTTTTGATGTAGCATCAGCTTTCTTGATCAAGTCAGAATTTTGACATTTCATCTCCTTGGCACCATTCGACAAACTATCATCTTTAGAATCAGTTCTTTCATTCAAATTCGATTCTTCATCCGAACTGCCACTGTATCCCGAACTATCATCTTTTCCTGAAGATTCACCATCATTGACATTCTTGACAATTTTAGCATTAAACACAGTTCCTCCTTGATCTCCACCTCCACATTGTACAGACCAGTCACACCTTTCATCAGTTTTATTTGAGTTGGACGTGGATGTACTTGTTTGATTTATGAAAGGATTTTGGTTGCCTTGTTGAGCTTGAGGTCGAGATATGGATTGTGAAAGATAAGCACCTAGATCGAACTGTGGTTGAGTAGTTGTAACTTGAGGTCGAGGTATGGAATTCATTAACAATTCGGCAAGCGAAGGCTGATTTTGAGCTGGTTGTGGGTCCGAAATCCAATCCCACAGACCTTTGTTACTCATGTTTGATGTATGTATGTGAAAACCTGATCAAATACTTGAAAACACAGTGTTAACCCACTTTTGCAAACCTTCTGTTTAAAAGTGACAAGTATCTCGACGAAACGCTATCGACGAAACTGAGTGATTGCTGAAGTCGACGAAACACAATTCTCAATTCAGTACGACGAAACAGATCTTCTAAGCTTGACGACGAAAGGTCCGACGAAACTGGATTCTGATTTGATGATGACGAAACAAATATCCTTTTTGTGTGATTTAAATAATCCGTAATGTTTGACTGTTTGACCTATGATGTTGACTGACGACGAAAGTGATGCCACGAAACAGAATTGTATGCTTTCAAGGTTGACGAAACAGATTGAGGCTTATAATCGACGAAACTGATTTGATAATGTGTGGTCGACGAAACAGAACGGTATGTCTTGATTGCGACGAAACTGGTGTTCAATGTTAGCCGACGAAACAGTTATGTAGATCGACGAAACTGATGGAAGTATGATAAACGACGAAACAAGAATCAGATCTTCCACGAAACGTAATATGGAACTTAATGTGACGAAACAGATGGAAGTATAAGCGATGAAACTGAAGTCCTTTTGCTGGTTGACGAAACAGAAGTGAAGCCCACTTCAGTTTGAAGCCCAAATCATGTGAAGCCCAATTCAGATTTTAATAATATGACGAAACAGAATGTTGTTGATCTTTAAACCGACGAAACAGATGGTAGATATTATCAACGGGCCTTATCACCTTCTGACACAAAGCCTCAATTTTCAAACTTGCTTTCGGCTCACTATTTTCAAGTAAAAATCATCATTTTGCTTTGTACACAATTTTCAAACTCAATATTATATTTAACAACAACAATAATACAAACCCAAAACAGATCAAACGTACAACAATTTAAGAACACTTTGAATATTTCTGAAGAACACTATGAATATTTCTGAAGAACACTATGAATATTTGAAGATTCCGGTTACCGAATAATTTTCCGAAACACGATTTTGCTTAAAATTTTCAACAAAAACCAAATGTTAATATGTAAACACTCAAACAAACAAGGTTTTCGATAAAACTTTTAGCAAACCAACAACATAAACACTGATTTTAGAAGTATTTTTCCAGAAAATAATGAGTTTTTCAAGAACAAAAATCTGAAAAAAAAAAACACAATAACACACTTGTTTCAAACACGACAATGTTTGGTTTTAAACAAGGAAAAGAGCCAAGGCTCTGATACCAATTGTTGGTCCCGTTTTTCCGGTGAGGATCGATAACGAACACCTATCCTTGTTTATCACGAACACGGTAACGGGTGCGGAATCCCCGTGACGGTGCAAACCAAACAAAGTGTATAAAACACACGCGTAACCAAAGATTCAATATCTATTGATTAGGGATGAGTACAACCACAAACATATACAAACAATGTTTTTAACGACTCTCACTAAGTCTCTCTGTGCTCATCAGTTTCACACAGAAACTGTGAGGGGTATTTATACTAAAACAGACACGGACATGACGAAACGGAACAAGGCACGACGAAACACTATAAAGTCGACGAAACACATTCTGTTTCGTCGACATACATATATTCCTATTCTTGTTTCGTCGTTTGTAATATGAGCCCAAACCAAGTCAAAGCCCACTTAACTATTCGCGGCCCAAGTTGAAAGTTACGGCCCAGATGATGTATCTGATATACACTTTCACCATTTCAACATAAGACAAAGATAGTGACATCACCATGACATCACTAAGGTGATGTCATGGTGATGTGTTTGCGGGAAAGGCTTGCGGCGCTCCGTGCTTCGCGTGTCAAACTCTGGGGCGCACGACGGAGGAATGTCGTGTCTTCGGGCTTGAGCCGGACCTAACCGAGTTGACCCGAACCGAATCGAACCGAGTCGAGTCGCGTCCACATAAAGTGTACCAACAGATTCCAGTGCCATTAGAACCGTATTTCGAAATACATAAATCTAGACTTCAGAAAATGCACTTTTCGTTTTATTAAGGTCCAGTTACAGCCAGCTGAAGTTTGCTGTAATCACTAAACAGCCTCCTGTTTTCAGCTTTTAACATTCTAATGCAAGTTATATTGGTTCCGTTAACATGCTTAGTGATCAACAACATTTCTAGTAATCAATATTAACAAGTAAATCATCAAGTAATCAAGAATTAAAATCAAAACTACTTCATACTAACATTATTACATTATGTTTCATCTCGTTTCCTCATCTTTAAGTTTATGTTTCAAGACTTAAGATTCATGTCTTTTAGGGTTCATGAGATTTCACCATAAAACAATCTTTAACCACTTAAACAAGATGAAAAATGAAAGGATCTAAGCTCTTACCACTAGCTCAAGGCTAGGGAAGTTCAAGTTAAGAAATTGTATGGATAAAAGAAGATAAGAGAGTTCCTTCAACTTCCGAACACACCGAGCTTCGTTGTATGCACTTTAACACCTATGTATGCCCTTAGATTGGTTGAAGATGGTTGAATGATGATGGTGGTGGTGTCTCTTGGGGTCGGCCGAACAAGGAAGAGAGGGAGAGAGTGAGAGTGTTTGAAGGTAAGTTAGAGAAATGTGAAGGATATAATCTCTTGGTTTCGCTTATAATCTCCCAACATGTGAAGCACTATTGGATAATATGTTTCAAATGGTTAGGCAAGATCTAATATAATATGCAAATAAAATCATGGTGTGGCCCCACATGTTCATAACCTGTTGGTGGGGTGGGGGGGGTTGGTCTAGTTGGGTTTCAACTAATTTAGTTAGCTTATGGTTACAATCCAAGTATTCTAGTTAGGTATTAGTTACTAGATATTTATGTAGTGTGTGTTATGTTATTCGGGGATCATAACTAATTCAGAAGAATAAAAACAATGCCTCTGGTAATATTTTAGTGTTCCGGGTAATGTCCGGTTGTTCGGTTTGATACTGTTCCATTAAAGTGCTTAATTAATCCGTAAAGTGTCCTATATATATATTTTTGTAACATTTTTAATTCTCAACACTCAGGAAAGCATATCGGACTATTTAGTAACGTTTCTGTACACTACTAGTATGTTAACAAGCACATGTAAGTATAACACAGTGATCAGAAAGCAGTTAAGTGATTCAGCACAGTCATCAAGCACTTTAATTATCATTAATAAATCGTACAGATACATGGAATTTATGAGGGTTGTCACAAAAACATGGTAATATACCCTCTTAAATCACTTTATTCAGCAAATTAGAATTTATTGTAATAAACAGTTTTGTAATCATGTTTAGCATATTAACTATTTATAAAAAAAAAAAAAGTAAACAAAGAAAAGTGTGTGTCAACCTAACCAGACCAACCAGGTACTAAAATAGTTCCCTTTTGACCCATACCTAGAAATGGGAGAGACGAAGAGCGAGACGGCCCATACGAAGAACAATCACATAGCAAGTGGAGATGGAAGACGTCTAGTGGAGAGATATGAATAACAACTGTAGAGCCACGTTGTTGGAACTATCCACAAACACATCTCGAATCAGGCTAACTATCCCTTGTTCCCCCTATTTTTATTAATCAAATTTTCCAGTTTCTATCACATACTTTTGAATATGGAGTAATAACTGACAATACCTTTTGTAGACCAGACAATTCGAAATTCTTAAATACGGCCTCTGAAGTTCCCTTAACCGCACCAACCGCCATTATAGCTGGTCAACCAGCTTGCTGCTGATATCAATAATAGAAATTATTCAGAAAAATAAATTTTCAAAACATTTTTAATGTTTGTAAGCAATAGGGAAACTTACCCTATCACTTGAATTATTATCTTTTACTTCTTTAAATAAGCGAAGCCCTGTAAACACGAATATAAATATATTACCAGTCGTATATGTCTGATTTGAGCAATTAACAGATACATTAAATCAACAGGAAAGCAAATTACCGGGAATTTTGCAAAAGAAATGTGGCTTCATAGGGCAATCAATGTATGTAGCTCCTTAAAAACAGCATAAAGGCCGGTTATCTTACAAACCTAAAAACACACAACAAAATATTTACATAGGCTACAGTTTGACCCTGAAATATTTGCTATGCAAAAAAAACATATCTTAACAATATACCATGGTTAAAGTGTTGTTACTGATGTGTGCAACATGTAACATATAAATTACATCAAATGAAGCATAAAAGTAACTCTTTTTTAGTACTAATGTTGGAAAAGGATTTTGTTGTCTTCCTTTTGAATTTACAGGACCAAATGAGCTTAAACGAACAAAAGGAAGAAATATACAGCCAAAACCAACATAAATACAAAGAAATGGAATAAATGTGACATGCCTGACCCCTCGGTAGCATCCCCAAAGCAAAAACAAGACAATAGAAGACTGACCACGGGGTCGTACCCAGCCGAACACGGGGGCGTGGTCAGGGTTCTGCAGAAAAGACAAACCTGTAGAAGCTTCTACGCCCACCACGGCGGCGTGCCCAGCTCAGCACGGGGCATGGTCAACGCAAAGATACGCAGAATCTTGCAAAATCTTGATAGTACAGATACGATGCTAACCACGGGGCCGTGTGGGACCCTCTGCTGACACTTGCATTTAATGAAGGAAGAGAAAAGGCTGGCCACGGGAGCGTGCCCACTGGACACGGGGCCGTGGCCTGAGCACTGTGCAGGCTATAAATAGGGGTGCTTGGTTCACTTCAAAGGCATCCCTTGGCAAACCACTACTCTCCCACTTTCCCACCACTACAACACCAACACCCACCACCATCATCCATCATCCATCTTTAGAGTGTGTAGTAGTCTCGGGATCCAAGATTGATAGTAAGGGTTCTTGCCAATCAAATGCCATGTTTGGTTAAGCCTCTTACATCACTTGGTGAAGACAAGTCTTTTATGTATTAGTTTTTATTTTTAATCTTTCGGCACTTTTTATGTGGTTTTGTATTAATGACTTTAATAACTTGTTTCTTATGTTGAAGGTGAATTATTCCTATCATTTTTCCGTGGTGTGTTGGCATTACTTTACTGTCTATATAAAGTAAAAGATTGCATCATTCATGTTTTTACAGTCTATATAAAAGCATGTTGACTACCTGGTCGGGGGTTAGGGGAATGGTTTGGTAAGGTTCTTGCCTTATTCAGTGTATAGATCCTACAAGGACCTGGTTCAAGCTTACTAGGACCTCCTTCAATACCCACTGGTATTGGATGGCGGGGGTGCGAATACCTTGAACCCCTCATATGTAAACTACTATTAATACATTAAACAGGCTTCTTGTGATTGTATCCTTGCTGACTCAAACCACTTAGCCGAGGGTAACGTCACCTTCAAAAGAGGGGCCTATCACTGTTCGCATTAATAACTTAATTAATTATCTTTCAATATTCCGACCCTTTGGGATTGTATCCCTGCTGACTCAAACCACTGGGTTGAGGGTAAAGTTACCTTCAAAAGAGGGGCCTACTACTATAACTAAGATAATCTCTTAAAAAGTTTGAAAGTGCGAAAATCATCAAAGGATACATTAAAGGCGAGTCGGATCCAAGTGATTCATCTTGTCTATCTGTTTTTAATTTTATTTATCTTTGCATTTTTAGTTCTTATTTTTATGTTTCAAAACTTTTCTCAAAAATTTAGATTGATTAGACGTTGAGGATAAACCGGTACTAAAAGCTCTTGTGTCCTTGGATGACCTCGGTATCTTACCAACGCTATACTACACTCACGATGGGTGCACTTGCCCAAGTGTGTGTTTAGTGTTAGTAGAATATTGTGTATTATGAATTTAAAACTTGGTTAATGCGTAAAATGGGCTCAAAATATTAATAAAATTATATCACACCTAACGCACACCAAGTTTATGGCGCCATTTCCGGGGACACAAGGATTTTAAAAAAGTTTAAAATCAACGGCCTAATTATTTTTACTTATTTTTCTATTTATTAGGATTTTTCTTAATTTTTTAGTTTCTGCAGACTTCAGCACGGGCCATACTCGGTCGGACACAGGTCGTGCCCATCAATCTTACTGGCAGTTTTTGTTTTATGAGTTACAGAAGAGTGACCACTGGGCCGTGGTGGTGCACCACGGGGCCGTGCTGAACTCCCCAGTAACTGGGATCCAGAAAACAACTACTGTGATCATGACCACGGGGCCGTGGTGAGACAT
Source organism: Helianthus tuberosus (assembly GCA_030545235.1). Taxonomy (NCBI): domain Eukaryota; kingdom Viridiplantae; phylum Streptophyta; class Magnoliopsida; order Asterales; family Asteraceae; genus Helianthus; species Helianthus tuberosus. The sequence goes on from CM060402.1 coordinate 56,316,460, forward strand.
CTGACCAACGTTCTTTTTTATTTTTATCGCAGGACTTAGAACCCAGTCGCAGCACCTGAACTTTATACGCAGTGCATGAGCTCCAGTTCCAATAAAGACATAAAAGAGCCTCTAGACGAACCCGAACGCTTTCTAAGAAGGAGACTAAAAGCTAAAAATCAAAAGAAGGCTTCGGGGGACCAACTCCCAATGGCGGATCAGCGTACCCTGATGGATTACCTACGGCCCACGGTCGGTAATCTCGGAGCCGCCATCAATGCACGAATGTCGATGCCAACAACTTCGAACTTCGGTCGCATTTGATTCAAATGCTCCAAAATTCCGCAACCTTCCATGGCCTAGCTGATAAAGATCCCCTTTTACATATTACCAACTTTTAGGAAATATGTGACACTTTCCGGATCAACGGAGCATCAAACGAAGCCATCCGCCTCCGAATGTTCCCATTTTCACTAAAAGACCAAGCCAAGGCTTGGCTTAACACCCTCCCAAGTGGTTCGGTAAACACTTGCGATGAACTTGCCCAATAATTTCTATATAAGTATTTCCCGCCCTCTAAAACCGCTAAATTTATTACTGAAATCAATAACTATTCACAAGAGGACGGGGAATCCTTATATGAAACTTGGTAAAGATTCAAGGAGCTATTAAGGAAATGTCCTCATCATGGTCTCGCAGTGTGGCAACAAGTATCCACTTTCTATAATGGTTTGTTTCCACATACAAGACAAACACTCGACTCTAGTTCCGGGGGGCTCCTAGGTAATCGTCGCCTAAATGAAATTTATAATCAAATTGAGGAAATTGCTCAAAACAATTTTCAATGGCACACTCCCCGAGACACAAAATCTATTGCCCCGGGCATAAAGTAGATGAGAATACCTCTTTACAAGCCCAAATCGAGGCCCTATCTTCAAGAATTAAAAAGTTAGAAATGGCAAAAACGGCCTCGGTTATGGCTTGTGAAGGGTGTGGTGGGCCACATGAAAATTGGAGTTGTATGAAAGAAATGGATAATCAAACGGAAATGGTAAACTACATTGATAATAGACCTAGGCCGTCGGGTCCCCCAACGGGTACTTACAACCAAGGATGGCGTAACCACCCTAACCTTGGTTGGAGGGAGCCCGACAATAGTAGTAACCAACAAAATCAAAGAACAAACTTTCAACAACAACCAAGAAATGAGTCACAAAATTTCACTCAAGGGGGACGGGAGAGGCTTGAAGTCCTTGTCTCACACCTCATCTCCAAAACCAAAAAGAGGTACTCGGATCGATTCCTACAAGCGGAATCCAACTTTAGAAATCAACAAGCTAGTATTCAAAACATTAAAAAACAAATAAATCAACTAGCCCAAAATTTCTCCGAGAGACCACAAGGCGCATTACCTAGCAATACCGAAACCAACCCAAAGGCGCAAGTACATCTCATAACACTAAGAAACCGGACCGTAGGTCCCGAGGAGGCCCCATTACCCCCAACCGACAAAAGTCCACCTAACCAAACAACGACCTCGTCACCAACCCAAAAGGAAACAACCCCTCTGGCAAACCCCGAACCTACCAAGAACCCCTCGGTACCCTACCCCGGTCGGTTACTTCACCAAAAGACCGACGATCAATTCACAAAATTCGTAAACTTACTAAAACAATTGCATATCAATCTTCCATTTGTTGAAGTCCTCGCTCAAATGCCAAAATATTCAAAATTCATGAGAGATTTCCTCACCCACAAAAGGAAGATTGAAACATTGCAATTGGTCAATCTAAGTGAAGAATGCTCCGTCGTACTACTCAACAAACTCCCACAAAAGAAAATCAACCCCGGAAGTTTCACCATCCATTGTTCCATTGGGGGATCGCCTGTACACAATGCACTAGCCGACCTTGGGGCTAGCATCAATCTCATGCCCGCATCAATGTTAGACCGACTCGGACTAGGTAAGACAAACCCCACAAAGATGAGCATATAACTTGCCGATAGGTCTATCAAACACCCACAAGGTGTTGTCGAGAATTTGTTGGTAAAAGTCGGAGACTTTTTCTTCCCGGCTGAATTTGTCATACTCGACATGGAAGAAGACACCGAAGTACCACTCATTCTAGGAAGACCATTCCTTGCCACCGCTCACACAATGGTGGATATGAGTGATAGGAAGTTAACATTGAGGGTTGGAGACAAAGAAATGAAATTCGGGGTTGGGAAAAGAGTAGAGGACGACCCAGTCAACTACATGGATGTCATAGACTCAAGTTTGGATGACGCTCTCCGACGGTGCAACATGGGATGCGAGACATCCCGCTCGGGTAACATATGACTAACTTTGGGTCTAGCCAAGGACCCTTATAAACGTGGCGCACCACAGAGGCATTCCGAGAAACTATCCGTAGTTTTTAGTTTAACTTTTATGCTTTCTAGTTTAGTTTTACTTTTCAGGAATAAATCACACTAAAAAAGACGGAGGTTACCAAGGGAACGTTAAAACCACACCCCATGCACGAAAACAAAGCCTCCCGACAACCTTTCCAGCCTTACAGCAAGTTCAGCACGAGGTCGTGCTCAGCCCAACACGCCTCGTGCCCAGGCTCTTTAGAAATTTGCCCAGTTCAGGTAACTGGCCACGGGGCCATGCTCGCTGAACACGCCCCGTGGCCAGCCTTCTGTATAATTTTGGTACTGGTAATCTGACCACGGGGCCGTGCCCAGACCAACACGAGGCCGTGGCCAGACGTCCAGTACCATAAAATTTTGTTTTTCAAACACCTTTTTACACATTCAATCAATCTAAAAACTTATTTTTGGGACACATTGAGGACAATGTGTAATTTAAGTGCGGGGGGGATGCTAAAACCTTGAATCTCGCAAGTCCTAATAACAAGCTTTACACAAAACTCTATTGGAACCGCTAATCACCCCAAATTTTTTTCAAAAATTTTCATTTTTTTTACTTTTCTTGGTTTAATTTGGGAATAACAAGTTCTAAAAAGGTTATATTTTTACAAGTTTACAACCGATAGCGTCATGATAAAAAGAACCAAATAAGAAAATTATGAATAGGCATGACAAATCTAATTAAAATTTGATTATATATACTTGATCACATTATAAACCCATTCCCGCAACAAGTGAGTTTTGAGCCTTTATTGAGCATACAAGCATATATCTTTAAACTAAATGCTCATTTTTCGTTTCTTGTGTGAATAGCCGCTTGGTTCTTAAGACTCTAGAACTTTCCACAATGAAACATTCCCGGTCCTTACCAACTTGAACCCAAGTAAGTAAATGATAGAGGCATTAGGACTAACCCATTTTCCTTTCAACACCATTATTTTTCATCTTTTTTATCACCTACCCAAAATCCCCCTAGTTAACCCCTTTGAGCCTAAACATTTTCATTTCAAAACCCACAAAAACAAACACCCTTTACCCACCAAAACCTTTTTCTTTTCAAACCCCTTTGTTTTAGTAAAAAGCTCGGTTATCTTGTGACATATGAAAAAAAAAATGAAAGCCTTGCAATAAACAAACTAGTACCTCAAAGAAATCTTGTTTGAATGTGCTTAGTTTGAATAAAAGTCACAAAAGCAAAAAGTATTACGACGACCGACGCTTTTTACGCTTTTAGCCATTTTTACTAACCACTAACCAAAACCACCTACCCTTAGCCCAAGCCTAACCCTTCCCCAAAGTCCTCTTGATATTTATGAAGGTTTGTAGTTAAAAAGGGGGAGGACTGATCGCTCGGCAAGCATATGGTAGAAGTAAGTTCCATGCCGGTCTCGAGTGTTTCACAAAAATACATCTTTGGCCGAGTGTTGAGAGATCTCCCGTGTGGTATGTGAACTTGTATATAAATGGAATTTTAAATAGGCATGTTATGCCCAAATTAGTATTTTTTCTTATAAAATGTTCTAAACAAATCATGACGAATAGGATTGTAAATAAAATAAAAATAAAACCCAATAAAGATCTTGAATTCTCGACACTCAAGATGAGCCCAAAAACTTCTTCTCTATTTAGGTGTGTAAGCCACATATTAAAGAGTTTTGCTTGAGGACAAGCAAAGATTCAAGTGTGGGGGTATTTGATGTGTGGAAAATGTAACATATAAATTACATCAAATGAAGCATAAAACTAACCCTTTTTTAGTACTAATGTTGGAAAAAGCTTGTTTTTTGTCTTCCTTTTAAATTTACAGGACCAAATGAGCTTAAACGAATAAAAGGAACAAATATACAGCCAAAACCAACATAAATACAAAGAAAAGGAATAAACGTGACAGGCCCGACCCCCCAGCAGCATCCCCAAAGCAAAAACAAGACAACAGAAGACTGACCACGGGGCCGTGCCCAGCCGAACACGGGGGAGTGGTCAGGGTCCTACAGAAAAGACAAACTTGTAGAAGCTTCTACGCCCACCACAGGGGCGTGCCCAGCTCAGCACGAGGCATGGTCAACGCAAAGATACGCAGAATCTTTCAAAATCTTGATAGTACAGATACGATGCTGACCACGGGGCCGTGTGGGACCCTCTGCTGACAGTTGCATTTAATGAAGGAAGAGAAAAGGCTGGCCACGGGGACGTGCCCACTGGACACGGGGTCGTGGCCAGAGCACTATGCAGGCTATTAATAGGGGTACTTGGTTCACTTCAAAGGCATCCCTTGGCAAACCACTAATCTCCCACTTTCCCACCACTCCACCACCACTACAACACCAACACCCACCACCATCATCCATCATCCATCTTTAGAGTGTGTAGTAGTCTCGGGATCCAAGGTTGATCGTAAGGGTTCTTGCCAATCAAAGGTCATGTTTGGTTAAGCCTCTTACATCACTTGGTGAAGACAAGTCTTTTATGTATTACTTTTGAATTTTAATCTTTCGGCACTTTTTATTTGGTTTTGTATTAATGACTTTAATAACTAGTTTCTTATGTTGAAGGTAAATTATTCCTATCATTTTTCCGTGGTGTCTTGGCATTACTTTACTGTCTATATAAAGTAAAAGATTGCATCATTCATGTTTTTACAGTCTATATAAAAGCATGTTGACTACCTGGTCGGGGGTTAGGGGAATGGTTTGGTAAGGTTCTTGCCTTGTTCAGTGTATAGATCCTGCAAGGACCTGGTTCAAGCTTACTAGGACCTCCTTCAATACCCATTGGTATTGGATGGCGGGAGTGCGAATAGCTTGAACCCCTTATATGTAAACTACTATTAATACATTAAACCGACTTCTTGGGATTATATCCTTGCTGACTCAAACCACTGAGCTGAGGGTAACGTCACCTTCAAAAGAGGGGCCTACCACTTTTCGCATTAATAACTTAATTAATTATCTTTCAATATTCCGACCATTTGGGATTGTATCCCTGCTGACTCAAACCACTGGGTTGAGGGTAACGTCACCTTCAAAAGAGGGGGCTACTACTATAACTAAGATAATCTCTTAAAAAGTCCGAAAGTGCAAAAATCATCAAAGGAACATTAAAGGCGAGTCGGATCCAAGTGATTCATCTTTGTAGGTCCCCTAGTTTGTACGGATCGTCACAGAATTGTATATCCAATCTAAAGTGTGGAATCCTCTAGACCAGATTAGCACAGAAACGAGTAGAAACAGAAATTCACAATTAAACGGTCTTCTATTGATTTATCCAAACTACAGTTTTACAATCAATTCAAGACCTGCATAACCTCATAGCTAATCTCTGTGATATTGCTCAAACCCTAATTTCAAAATTTCTCTCTCTCTATAGACTTTCTCTCTCTAGAATTCTCTAACCACTCTTCTAACTCCCTTTTCTCACTGAAACCCTAATCACAAAACATGTTTATATACCACAATACCACATGTCTTCTATTGATTTATCCAAACTACAGTTTTACAATCAATTCAAGACCTGCACAACCTCACAGCCAATCTCTGTGATATTTCTAAAACCCTAATTTCGAAATTTCTCTCTCTCTCTAGACTTTCTCTCTCTAGAATTCTCTAACCACTCTTCTAACTCCTTTTTCTCACTGAAACCCTAATCACAAAACATGTTTATATACCACGTGTCTGTGAACTGGGCTTCTAACTGGGCTAGGCCATTTTCCAAGCCCATTACAACAATTAACTCACTAACCAATAAGCTAAGCCCATTACAAAATATCCAAAGACTAAATAATTAAACTATTAAGTTGTTGTCACCGAATATGCACCAACAGACTCCCCCTTGACAATAGCTTCATAGTGTAACTTTGTCTTCAAACATCTTGTGTTCTTTTGGTCTTTGGATAGCGTCAGCTACACAGTTTCTGACATCAACAGACTCCCCCTTAGCTGATGCTTCCAATCTCCAAAACTTTCATTCATTGTAGATCAGTTAGCTAGCAATCTTTGGTTAAGCAAGTAAACTTCAACTCTATCACATCACTTTCTCTCTGCAATGTAGTAGAAGGATCCTACCATGCATCTTCACACATTCTTCACTTAACTCTCAATCTGCACTTTACTTGTATTCTGCACTTCATTTTGATAACTGCATCAATCTGTTTAGAAACACAAGCAAGTATCTCGAAAAACCATTAGTCTTTTTCACATTTAAAGATAAACCAATATTTTATCTTATCATGCAAAAACAACAACTTGTCAATTCAAAATGGAAGTCTTTTAAAAAAAATATTTTTGGTATTTTTGATTTTTTTTTTCAAAACAAACTAACAAACTAAACTAAACTAAAAAATATTTACAATTTCGTCTTTTTGTGAGAATCATGTGCAAGAAGATCATATCAACAAAATCAAACTGTTTTCACACTATTAGATAATTCTTTATTTAATTTTTCATGAAAAGCAGTCCAAGACGATTACCAGTATGTTTGTCCACTTAAACAAAATGCATGAAAATTTCAAGTACCATTACCGTATGATACGTTAAGGTAATTTTATTACTGATATACTAGTGTGTCCCACTTCAGGATATACCCCTGCGATCAAGGTATGCACAAAGATTCATCGTAGTAGGTGAGTATACTGAATTCATCCGTTTTGTTTTACAACGTTTAGATAATTGGTGATCAGGTCAGTACTTCCGTACAGCAAAGAGACCAAAATATCTAACGAGGGATAAGACAAATACCATTTTTGGTACGATTTATGCTTTTTGCACATTTGAATGACTCTTAAGGAGAGCTTCTTCATTTATGGGATTTGGCATTTTTTTGCTCTTTTAAGATATCCTGGTTGTGCCTAGGTCAGCATGTATCTGGATGCAGCAGAAGGACAACCCTGATATCCCCAGATGAAATAACAGTATAAAGACCCAAAACTTCAGATTTTGGCAATCTATCAACGCAGATTTAAGGTCATTAAACCATACACCACTGTTGTGTTCCCCACTCATACACAGTTCATTTAGGTTTATATCACATTGGTAAGTTGATTATTTCATGCTTTTTGCCTACTGGTATATCATATAATGAATCTGCTATCACTCAAGCAATTTAATTCATTTTCAGTGTGACAGTCTAACTTGCTGATGTACTATCATTTCTTCTTTTTCACACAATGAAATCTCTTTTTCATTTTTTCATTTTTTTTATATTTTTCATTTTTCAATGTTTTTGTATTATTTTTTTTTAATTTTAATAACTTACTCCCCCTAAACTCATGCACTAACTAAACTCTTTTTGGCTTAGGGAAATTTCTCCCCCTAAATTTTTGTTTTTATGGAGTAAGTTTTAAAAAAACATAAATTTAAACACAAACAGACTCCCACTTCAATCTGACAATAAGTTATTCACCAATAAATCATCAATCAATCACTAAAGTAAATAGTTAGTTACCAATTTTAACCTACTATTCACCTCAGACGCTTTACAGGAATAACCACTGTTGAACACATCAACAGTCCTTCTTGGTCATCCTGCACACACTCAACAATTTAGTTAGACTTAACAACCCAAACCTGGCCGGTTTTGGGTCGACCATGTAAATCCATATAAGATGCTTCTAACCAATATCCATCACACCTTTCTAGTGTCTTGGATGTTTTACCCGTTGTTGAACAAGATTTATAATTTTCACTAGGTCTTTGATTACGAGAGTTCCAATAAAATCTCATATTTTCTGACCTTTGAAAATTGTTATCTTGATACCTTCTTCGCCCATTATTATACCATGAATTTTGAAAAAAATTTGGATGTTGTCGAACATTTGAGTTACTAAAACCCCTATGTTCGTTTCTTCTTTGAAAATTTCGATTACCAGAAGTTTGGTATCGATTTTGATATCCAAAATTTCTATTTTGATTTTGAAACTGAGTTGATTTACCATTATAATGACTAAATTGTGTAGAATTGCTTCTTGGTCTATCAAATCTTCCTGCTGTTGAAGTTTTAGATTGAAATCTTGGTTGATTATATTGACAATGTGGTTGCACATTATTATTCAAACCAACCCTATTCCCATCCTTAACCTCATGAACTTTTTGCTTATTTTTCTTTAAAGGACAACAACTTACCACATGCCCTTTAGTGTGACATTTAAAACAAGATTTTGTCTTATATATTCTCTTTTTGTTAAATCTCTTTTTAAATGTTTTCTTCTTTTCGTCTTTAGTATCCTCATCCGATTTATGAGGTGTACTGTTAGACCCTACAGATTCTTTCAAAGAAACTGGACTATTTGGCAAGTCCACAGCTATCGGATCCACTACCTCTTGTGCAGTGGGGACAAAATTAATTAGCTCATCCACGTTTGGTAAAAAATAATAATCTTGATCCTTAGAAGATGAAGCTTTACTAAACCCCACTCCCGTTCTATCATTACTCCTTTTCAGCCCTTTTTGAATGTGAGTCCTAACTAATAAAGAATTTCCAAATTTGTCTAACTTTCCTTTAAGTTCAACAATTTGGTCTTGTGCAATGGCCAATTCCCTGCACTTTTCAGAAAATTCATTAGTTTTATCTTTCACAGTTTCACGAGCCAAATCAATGATCTGTAACAGTTCATTGACTTTGCTTGTTAAACTGCTGATTTCATGTTCATTTGATTTGAGTTTTTTTAAACAATTTGACTCTCGATTAATCAAAAGAACATTTGACTCTTTCAACTTTTCTAATTCAGCTAACAGGATTTTGTTTTGCTCCGATAGTCTGTTAACTTTACCTTGTAGTTCAGTGCAATTATGACATGTTTGACTTACAGGTTCTGATGTTATCTTCACCTCTGCTGTAAGTCCATTCACATCAGACAAGCCCTTTGAAACTTCTGTCTCCTTCTTTTCAGCAGCTTTCTTCTTCTCTTCTACCACAACATCTGCTTCTACATCTGAAGCACAAGCTCTTACACTTTGACTAGGTGAACTCTGATAACGTTTTTCTAAACCTTCCCACATATCTCTAGAAGTCCCATATTTCTTGAAGATATGTTTAATGCCCTCAGGCAAGGACATCCTTTTTGCCGCTAAAGCTTTCTTCTCAGCATCAACTATAAGTTTCTCAGATTCATCCATCTTGTCATAATAAATCACTTTAACTCTTCCTTCAATACGACGCGTAGGAGCAACATATCCATCTATCATACAATACCACATTCTGGTATCTTCACTCTTCACAACCGATTCAAACTCCTCCTTCCATACAGCATATTCTTTAACATTTGTTAGCTTTGGCCAATTCTTAACAGTCTCACTGACCTTATCCATTTTAACCATCTTTAAACACGTTTTTACCGTAACCGTACTGATAAAACCGTACAAAAATTTTCCGAAAACAGTTTTTACCAAATTATACCGTTAGAATCGTTTCGAAAAAACGAATCCAATGATATATAATGTTGAAAACCAAATTTGGGATTTTCCAGAGTTCAACCGTGCAAACGGTTTGTCGATATGAGCTACGGATCACTTTCTATTCACAGAAACGTTAAATCCTCTATACGTATCTAATTACTCCACAAAAATAAATACTCCACCTTTTAATTCCTCTAGATAACTTCGCTGGCAAACCAAGTTAAATATGTTGATAGAGTAATTATAATTATGCTGGCTGATCAAATTCGCTGGTTAATTATGCTGGTTAATTTCGCTGAACGATGTCTAGTAACTTCGCCGATCACCGTAATAATGTCGCTGAGGACAATTACATGGTTACCAAAGTCGCCTTTGGATTTAATTTCACCGGTCACCGAGTTGCTAGATCACAAATTCACTGGTCTGTCAGAGTATTTATCCGAAATCAGCAAATTTGCTAGAACCAAATCTTTCCAAAGTTTGAAAAGATTTTATCCTGGTCTCCTATCAATTTCCTGTAAAATCAGCAGAATATAATCAAAATTATGAAGAATTCAACGAAGAACACAAAGAACAGTCTTCGAATCTTCAAGACTTTCTAGCCAAAATCCTTCAAAAATCAACCAAACCTGCAACCAAAAACACTAACACAGCAAAATTAAATACGCAAACTGATCAAACACTCCAAAATTTTCGAAAATCAGCCTCCAAAATTTCGAAACCCTAGGTCTTCAAAACTCAAAATTTTCGAAAATTTCCAAAACAACCCGAAAATCCACCCTTTTCTGCAGCGACAGATTCTGAACCGAGCTTCTTCAAGAGCCTAAAGCTCTTATACCAATTGTAGGTCCCCTAGTTCGTACGGATCATCACAGAATTGTATATCCAATCTAGAGTGCGGAATCCTCTAGACCAGATTAGCACAGAAACGAGTAGAAACAGAAATTCACAATTAAACGGTCTTCTATTGATTTATCCAAACTACAGTTTTACAATCAATTCTAGACCAGCACAACCTCACATCGAATCTCTGTGGTATTGCTCAAACCCTAATTTTGAAATTTCTCTCACTCTCTAGACTTTCTCTCTCTAGAATTCTCTAACCACTCTTCTAACTCCCTTTTCTCACTGAAACCCTAATCACAAAACATGTTTATATACCACATGTCTGTGAACTGGGATTCTAACTGGGCTAGGCCATTTTCCAAGCCCATTACAACAATTAACTCACTAACCAATAAGCTAAGCCCATTACAAAATATCCAAAGACTAAATAATTAAACTATTAAGCTGTTGTCACCGAATATGCACCAACAATCTTGTCTATCTGTTTTTAATTTTATTTATCTTTGCATTTTTAGTTTTTATTTTTATGTTTCAAAACTTTTCTCAAAAATTTAGATTGATTAGACGTTGAGTATAAACCGGTACTAAAAGCTCTTGTGTCCTTGTACGACCTCGGTATCCTACCAACGCTATACTACGCTCACGATGGGTGCACTTGCCCAAGTGTGTGTTTAGTGTTAGTAGAATATTGTGTTTTATAAATTTAAAACTTGATTAATGCGTAAAATGGGCTCAAAATATTAATAAAATTATATCACACCTAACGCACACCATTACTTAAACTGTTTAATTATTAGGTACGATTAACCTGAGCAATTCCAACCTACATCAACAATAATAGAGACTATATTGCCCTGCTGACCTCTTTTGAAACCTGCTGGGTGGTTCAATTGCAGCCTATTGAACACATACATGAGGATCAATCAAGAGTACAAATACAAGTAAATGAATAAATAAATATATAACAAAAAAATAAACAAGTACAAATCATATTTTATAATGAGCAAATGTGTATTTACAATGTAACACCATAACTCAACACAGTTAGTATACAACAACAATAACCACACAAACTCTGAAGTAATCCATCAATGCCAATCAAACAAACACATACCCGTTCTTAACCCATAACGCCAGAACTTAAAGAACAACCACCATGATCAACTCAAACATCTCTTTGAAACTTGCTAGGTGGTTCAATTGCAGCTTGTTGAACGACTCCTAAGCATATGTCTTGATGCAACATTTATAGTCTTGTAGAACACTAAATAATGCATGATTCGAGAAGTCGTACTTGGTACAAGAATAACATGTTGACTGCATATTCACCGGAAGGCAGTAGCTCAACCCCCTCATCCCTTGCCACCTGGTGAAGTAAAGTAATAGGGTATTAGAAACACATCAAGATATTAAAAACAATAAAACCATAAAAAACAAAGGTAAGGGCCTAAAATCGCAAATCAAAAGAAACTTAATTTTACACTCAATAAACATTTCTTCAAACACTTGCTATGCATTTCCAAATCCTCAAATCAAACATCCATCATTGAAATCAAAACCAAAGCAGAAAATAACCATAAATGTAAATTAACATAAAATAACTAAATAAATGTAAAAAAGCAATCAGAAGCACAGTAAAAGCAAGAAAACATTAACATTAGGATTAATAATATGTACAAAATTGTAGGTGTATAGATCGAATAAACCATGAGAAGTCAACAAAAGTGCATGATAACAATTTAATGCGTAAACCAAAATTAAGATCGTGGTTGCTAACCTTAATTTGTAAAATCAAGAAAACTAACATGTGAAACCAGTTTCAGTTTCTTAACAGGACTAAACAACAAAATTGATTCAAGAAATTAACACCACAGAAAATTGATTCAAGAAATCTGAGTTCAAAGCATCCACAAACGAAAGAGAAAATTGCTAGAAGTACTCAAAAGCTCCTAAAATAGAAGATTTATGAAATCTTAATAATCCAAGAACAAAAACCAATAAATGAAGCAGAGATGGGAAAGAGATGTGAGATTCGAGAACTTACCTGCATTTGTAAAAAAGAATCAACCAACAGAGAAGGAAGAGATGCGTTTCAATTTTGAACATGTAAAATCTAACTATGCAATCCATAATCGAGCTTCAATTCGAGAACTTATCGTGATCCAGCCAAAATCTTAATTATGCAATCCATAATCGAGCTTCCTCTGCATAACAAATTTGACATAGAGGGGGGGGGGGTGGAGGAGGAAGAGTTAGGTTTGAATTTTGAAATGGTATTGGGCATTTGAAATTTGAAACGGGTGAGGGAGTGGTTTTGTCTAGGATCTTTGAAATCTCGTCCAAAGGATTTTAGGGAAAATTGTAAAAGATGCTTTGAATGCTTGTACATTTTAAAAAGTGGCAAACGACCAAAGTTGCCCTTCGAATATGCATATTATACATAGTGTGTGTGTATAAGGATGGATCATGAGAAAACTAGTTTAAATGAGAAAACCAAAAAAACTAGATAAAAAAGCTTGAAAAAATACCATTTTTTTTTTATTTTTTTAATAAAAATCTTTATATTTTATGTATAAAAGAACTTTTTTTTCAAAAAAAAAAAAGTTGTACTGCACATGTGCATTAATACGAAAAAGCCTAAAGCACCTAACCCACCTCCCACCGACACTCCCCAAAAACCTAAACCCCCCACCCCACACCTCCCAAAAAACCTAAAACTAAACCATAAACGTAACCCCCCCCCCCCAAAACCTAACCCTCCCCCTCCCAAACCCAAAAACCTAATCCTAATCATAAACCCCCAAAAACATAACCCTAAAAGCTAAACTAAACTCAAAAGCTAACTTTAAGCATATAATGCACATGTGCAATACAACTTTTTTTTTTTTAAGTTTTTTCTATACATAAAAAGTTGCGATTTTTTGTAAAAAAAATTGTTATGTTTTTTAGGCTTTTTAGTTTGTTTTTTTTTTTTTTTTAGTTTTCTCATTTATATGTAGTTTTCTAATGATCATCTCCCTATATATATATATGTGTGTGTGTGTGTGTGTGTGTGTGTGTGTGTGGTTCATTTAAGAACCACTCTTATTGCGAGAACCATGAGATAAAAAAAATACCTAAAAAACACACAATTTTTTTTAAATATTTAAAAAAATCAGTATCTGGATGCACATGTGCATATGTAACAATTATGGATGCACATGTGCATATGTATAATTTCTTTGACAAATTCCGTAATACATTACCAGTATTAGACAATTGCACTTTCATTTACATTACCATCCGTAATACATTACTTTTTATATTAGCAATATATAAAATGCACATGTGCATCTATATGTATTAACATGATATAATGTGTTTTGGTACAAAAAGTTTGTGATTTTGAATGATGAAGTAGGCCAATATACATGTTTTTGGTTAGTTATATCTAGTGGTTGATGGTTTGGTTATATTTGTCACTTTATGATGTAACATGTTGTTTGATATGGTATGAAGAGTGTTGATGCACATGTGCATAAAGTAAAAAATATAATACATATTGGTAATGGTAGTGTATTATGGATGGTATGATATATGAAAAGAAAAGTATATTCAAAGTAGTGTACAAAAAACACGTTATATCATATTCATACATATAAATGCACATGTGCATTTATATTATTGGTATTGTAAAAAGTATTGTATTACATATAGTAGTGTAAATGAAAGTGCATTGTCTAATACTGGTAATGTATTACAGAATTTGTCAAAAAAATGATACATATGCACATATGCATTCATAATTGTTACTCGAAATTCTTTTTGGAAACGAAAATTAGCAATTTTTATATAAAAAATAATAATAAAAATTGTGTGTTTTTTAGGTATTTTTTATTGTGTTCACATTGGTTCTCGTGTTTCTTGCATTAAATGGTGGTTCCTAACCGATCCATATCCTATATATATATATATATATACATACATATATATATATATACATACATATATATAGGGGACCGCTAAAATGAAAACCAACCCCAGTTGCGAGAACCGCGAGAACTCCCCTCCACCAATCAGACTATGACACATATGTACTATTATTTTAAAACATAAAGGGTAATATAGTAATTTACTTAATATATCAAATCTCTTTTAAAGTCTTCTCTCGTTCTCTCTACATCACACATCAAGAACATCAATCTATTTCTCTCTCTTCTCTCATAATTTGTTTTTTTATCTTATTATATTTATTGTTTTTTATTACCTTTTTTGTCTCATTACATTAATTGTTTTTTTATTAAAAATCAAATTTTTTTATTCAACAAAATTTTCAAATCAGATTTTTTTCAAGATTTTTTTACAAAAAAAAACGTTTTTACTAGCCGTTATTACGCCCCGTCCCCCATTTTTACGCGCGGTTTTTTTTACGAGCTGTTTTACTCCCCGTTTTTTGCGTGCCGTTATTTTTCCTGATTTTTTTACTAGCCGTTTTTTACGCCCCGTATTTACGCGCCGTTTCATCACCCAGTTTTTTTACGATCCTTTTTTACGCCCCGTTTTACGCGCTATTTTTTTAACGCGCCGTTTTTTACGTCTCGTTTTTACTTTCGTAAAAACAGTCGTTCGTAAAAAAAAAGTTTTCGAAAAAAGTTTTCGTAAAAAAAGTTTTATCGTAAAAAACACGACGCGTAAAAAAAACACGGGGTGCAAAAAAACACGGCGCGTAAAAAACCGCGCGTTAAAAACGGGGCGTAAAAAACGGCGTGTAAAAAAGGCGCGTAAAAAACGATGCGTAAAAACGGGACGTAAAAAGTGTGCGTAAAAAAACTGGGCGTAAAAACGAGGCGAAAAAGAGGGGCGTAAAAAACAGCTCGTAAAAACGTTTTTTTGTAAAAAAAAAATCTGATTTTAAAATGTTTTTTAATAAAAAATTTGTTTTTAACAAAAAACAATTAATATAATGAGACAAAAAAGTAATAAAAACATTAAATACAAATAAGACAAAAAAACAAATTTACTAAACTACCCTTTTAACATTAAAATATTAAAAACATAATAAGACAAAAAGGATTTAATATTAGTTTTAATTACTTTTAATCTCATTCATCCATCTTCAAGATCCAATGGTTGAAAAGTGGCTCTCACGATTTTCGGAACTGAATGTGGTTTTCATTTTAGCGGTTCCCTATATATATATATATATAGTGGAGAGTTCAAATGAGAAGAAACTTTTTGTAAGAAGAAAAAAGAAGAAATTTCAAAAAATAAGAATACTTCATTTTACTTCATTTAGTATAAGTATTTAATGTTACTATAAGTGTAATATGGTAAACCTACAAAGATCATTAATTAATAGTATTCCTCTTTAATAGCTAACTATATTAAAATTTATAACTTATCTTCAAAATATATATTTTTTCAAAAAAAATAATAATAATAATAATTTAGAGTGTAGGATAAATTAGAATGTGTATATGATAAATTACGGGTTGTGTAGGATAAATTTCAACATGTGTAGGGTAAATTTCGAAAGGTGTAGGGTAACTTTTGATATGTATAGTCAAAAAACATTAGTGTGAAGGATGATAGTTCTATGACTAATTAATTAGTCAAAGATGATAATAAATGAGATAAGTGAAAAATATTTAATATTTTACAATTGTACCCTTTGTTCTTTTTCTTCTCAATTAAATTTTCTTCTCAAATGAACATTCCCCTATATATATATATATAGTGGGGTTCTAGAGTGAACATTAGTGTATTTGCGAACGGAGTGAACAAATCTTGGCCATTGATATACACACGTTGATGTCTAGGATTTCATCATCAAATCGTAAAATACACTAGTGTATTTCATCATCAAATCCTGGCCGTTGATCTACACACATGTATGGCAGGATTAGTTCGCTCAGTTCGCAAACTACACTAGTGTTCACTCTTGAACCTAATCCTATATATATATATAGAAACGGGATCAGGAGAAAACGCTCAAAAGTGTGAGAACGGTGAGAACGCATCCTGGCCCAACACGTGTCACGCGGCATAGAGAAGGACGGAGGGGCTTTTTTGTCCTTTTAATTTCTGCTTTTCCAGTTCCGCTTTTCACAATATTGTTTTATTTTTAGGGTTTAAGATTTATGGCGTTAACCAAATTCAATAATTAATGGCGTTTAATGGTTTCATTGTATTAACATTTTGGCGTTTATGGCGTTTTTCAAATCGTATGCCATTGGAACCCTAGGGGGCAGGAAATCTATTTGAATGACGTTTTTTCAAGGCGTTTTAGACAAGATGACCCATTGTTCTATTATTTTATATATATATTTTGGCGTTTGTGGTATCTTAGCGTTTTACAATTGTAAAATTATATTACAACCACAGGGAAAAAAATAGAAGCGAAGAAAATAAATTAAAAATCCTAATCGGATCTCTCTTCGAAATCTTCACCGTCACCAGTCTCTCTCTTCTTTAATAGTACAAGAACTGTCACCAAATATATTGGGTTTTATGTAAAACTTAACAAACCCATCGTTTTGATTATTTTGTTTGCTCGTCTGTTGAAGTGGCTTTTTGTGGATGTTTGGGGACATAGATCTATGACGTGTAGGTGGGTTTTTCGCTTTTTTTTCATCTTGATCTTCATCTTTATAATCATCCCACTCTTCAGTGTCATTGATCTCTTCTCCTCATATAAAGCCTTATTCAAGAACAAAGAACACAAAATGACATTCGATTGTCATCAGTATCTTTTTCTTGAAGATTTGTCCATCTCATGCAGCAAAATCTTACTGAGTTACTCCCCTCAGCTAACAAGCCATTCAGTGAAACTTCACGAAGAACAATACTGAATATCGAAGAAAGCATATTAGCCATCTTTGATTTTTTTAATTTTTTAGCGTTTTACAGTGAGTGGTATTTAGTAGTATTTGGTTTTTTTTTTTTTTTTTTTTTTTTGATTAAATGGAAGTTGCTGAGAATTATTATTTTATAGGATTTCTTTTGGCGGCGTAGGTTAGGTGGTGCATTATTATAATAAACTATTCGCCGTTTCAGTTACTGTTTGTAATTATTGTTTTTGATAAGCTTTTATCTCTGAAGTCTGTAACACGTCCCGTCTTTCAAGTTTGGCGTTTTAGATTCTAATATAATAAATTTTCCGTCTCTTCATTTTTACTGTTTTGTAGTTACTGTTTCTAGTTATATTTTCAAGTTTGGTTTTTATTTTTTTTTATTTTTGGGTTTTTTTATAATACTTTTCCAAAGTAATTTTATTATAGTTTGGGAGTTTTTTGGGCGTTTTACTGTATGATTGTGTTTTAACAAGCATTTGGCTGTCTGACGTTTTTATTATATATGGGGTTTTTACTATATAACAATCAACTGAAAAAGAAAATTAAAAAAAAGAATATATAAATAAATGATCTTCCAAATCTTAACTGGCTGGTTCGACTTTCGTATGATTCATTTTGTTTTTTTTTTGTTTTTCAAGTAGTTTTTTTGTCGCCGTTTGGAAGCACAAAGTCTGACATCAGCATCTTTTTCTTGAAGATTTGTCCATCTCATGCAGCAAAATGTTATTGAGTTTACACCCTTCAGCCAACAATCTTGATTTTTCCAATGAACGATTTTTGATTTTTTAATTTTGGCGTTTTACTGATAAAAAGAACGCCACTAAATAAAAGCATCTTAAACCTCAAAATTTGATAATGCTAAAATCAATAATGTTTTGCTGTATGAGATGGACAATATTGTTAATCCTTGGTTAAGAAAGATAACTCACAATGTTGTCCACCCCATACAGCTAAACTTTATTGACAACAAACCTCAATAATGTTTTTGTATGTTTTGGCGTTATAAATTGGATGGAAGTTGAGGATAAAGTCAATAAGATTTTACTCAATGAAATGGACAATATCCTCACTTAAGGATTTTTGTCCATTACATTGAGTGAAACCTTACAGCCAACCAAACTGAATTTCAAATAAACGTTTTGGTTTAGAAGATACTTGATGTTTGGGTTTTGGCGTTTCTAAGACGAATGGTATATGTTAAATATGGCGTTTGGGGTTTTGTGTGTGTTTTTAATCGAAGGTCTGAGATGTTGTATATATAGGATTTTTTTGGCGGTTTTTTTAGACGGGATTTTATTATAATTAAATTTGGCGTTTTATATCTAATGGCTTTTTTAGTTAGAATGGTGTGTGCTATTTGTTTGACGTTTTATTTCATGAGATGGCGTTTTGTGTGGAGAAGTCAAAAGACTTTTTTACCCTTAATGAAGCGCTTCCACGTAATAAAATTGATGTTATTTACGAAAACGCCACCGCGCCAATCTAGTCCATAGATTGTTTTGATCGGACGGTTCATAAGCGTTCTCACCGTTCTCACACATTCCACCGTTTTCTCTAAATCCTAACCCTATATATATATATTGAAAGGATTAAGATACTTTCATTTGATTTTTTGTCAAATAAAAAGGAAATATTTTTAGTGGAATTGGAATATACATATGTATGCTCGAGACACACAAAATAAACACATATTAAGAGACATCCAATTATTTAATTCATTAACAAATTACTAATAATATATTTGTCTTTGGAGAATGAATCCAATAAATCAAGATAATAAAAGATGAAAATGTTTATAATATAATAGATGCCTATAAAAATATCTTCACTTAGTACAAGATTTCGATTTAATAAATATATTTTTACGACTAAAATAAAAGAGAAGCGAATGAAGTAAGAATATGAGTGGCCACTATTTGTTATTTTAAACTTTATACACTTTTCTTTAACCAACAAAAAAGAAATTATACTTTTTTATATGGAGTGTACTTTTTCTCCTAACTTTTCCCCTATAAAGTATAAAACATTACTTTACTAAAAATAATGGTTAGTTGAATGATTGAGCGTTTAAACCTTGAGGTAAGAACAAATTTTAAAATAATAAATGATCATAATATCAAGAAAGAGTTTCACAACTAATAATAAAGTTTAAGTAGGAGATTAGCTAAGAGCAATCACAAATGGGTGTTATGTAACAGTTATATTTTTTAATTCATTTTCTATAGGATTGTTGATGGTCACATATATATTAAGGTTAGCAGGTTTCACATATAACCAAATATATATTGTTTCTAAAACTAGTACATGCTCGTGTGCAATACTGCATGCGAAATCGTGAAAAAAGTTATGTTGGATCTGAGTGTATGTTGTGTATAGTTTTCTTTGTAAAATAGTTAATCAAATTGGGAAATACAATCAACCGGTGGTATCTAAACACATCAAACAATCACATATGAACGGGGAATGATTACAAATGATATTAAATAGATGTAATACAATCAAACAAGTACACAGTACTCCCCTCACTAGTTGAACACACTCTCACTAAGTTTTTATGTACTTGGCTCTGAGTTTTTAATAATTACAAAGACACTCAAACTATAAATAGGACGTGTGAATTGCTGGTGACGTCATCATGAAAGCGACATTCAACAACTTCATTAAATGATGTAAGTTCTAGTAGTTGTGAGAAGTGCTATTTTTTAATAAAGAAAGTAAAGGTTTAATTTTTAAGAAAACAAATGAAAGTAATTTTTTTTAAATTAAAAACCAAAAAAAAAGATGGCCAAAACCGATCAAACCAGCCTGGAACCGGAACCAAGCAGAATCGAACTCGAGACCTCCCGTTTAAATCCACATAGCCCGACCACTCGGCTACGTGTCTAACCCAGATGGATATGCATTTTAAATATACTTATATACTAACTGTTATTATTCTTATATTTTTTAAATAAAAAGAAAAAAATAAGTGCCGCGAAGAACATGGAGGCCGGGCTCGAACCCATGACCTCTGCATATTAACAGCAACAATAACACCACTAGTCTACAAATCAAGATCTAAATAGTTGGGTTTTTATTTTATTTAAACATTGATTTATGGTTCATCTTCTCCATTATAAAGAAACTGAACAGTGACAGTGGGCCATTGATTTGTTTGACGATTTAGTATAAGATTAAATAAAAAATTATCATGTAACAGAATAAAGAAAGAAGAAAAAGTATACCGAACAAGAATGACGTGATACCGTCGCGAACTTCGTGTGACACCCTGACTTTTGCGGAAGCGTAATTATGTGTGACTTTCTTAATATCATTGCATTCAATCATAACAACAACTATATGATAAAACCGAAGACGTTCATCCATTAAATAAGTTTTTAAAAACATAGTAACAACATTGTTTTAAAACGTAGAATTCAAATTCGAGTACAAAACATGCAACTTGTTTAAGAGTTCACAAAGACTCGAGAAATGACGTTAAATAAAACCAGGATTTGGGAGACGTGTCTCGTCTAGGATAAGACACACTGACCAAACCCTAAGATCATGGATGACATCTTTAATTCTTAAACCACACTTGGAACTTCCGAACACCCGCCAGATCCACATCTAATTCCCTGAAATACATGTAGTTTGAAAACATCAACAAAAGTTGAGCGAGTTCATGTGTTTGTTTGTGAGTATGAATAACCTTTGTAATCATTGAAAGAATGTATGTATATTTGTAAACTCCTGGTATGAAAGCAACAAGGAAAACAGATCACCAACGGTTTTCAAGGCCGTTGATATGTGTGAAGTGATGCAGGAAAACTCAAACCTAGCAGATTTGTCTCCGGGAATAAGACATAGTCACCTCATGGGCCACCCTGGTCCACATGGGTGTGGGCTCGCTACACCCAAATAGATCTATCACTCATGTCCCTCGGTCCTACAACGAGGATTAATGGCCTTAAGTGTTATACCCACCACTCACATGATCAAGTAGTACCCTTCCTTAGCTAACCATACCAAATCAAAATGTTTGTAAATAGTTGTAACATGTATTTCACCCCCGAAGTTATAAAACCAAAAACAGTTAAAGAAACGGGGGTCATGAACTCACAGTCTTGCTTCTTCGCACCGTAACTCAAAGCTTCTCCGGAATAACACGACTACCTACAATGTACTATAATCTATTAGACGAGCGGGTCGTGCCTTGACTTAGTGTTGATGTCTTTGAGTTACGTTTCTTCGTATCTTCGATATTATTCCAAGTTATATAATTATTTGTTAAAATAATTAATATTTTAACTTAAATTATATTATTAAATTTTTGGAATAATTATTAAAACCTTATATTTTAACTTAATACTTCCCAAGTATATATACTTGTATATCCTTCCCAAGGATGGGTGTATTTGTATTCGAATTCTTATACTTGTATATTTTTGCCATTTATCGGTATCATATCCCGGTGTGTATTTATACGTATGAGGACACGTATTTTTATTGTATGCATTAAGTATTCTTATACTTAATTTTGTATTAATTTTTCCCTTGTAAAAAATATGATATATTCTTGTAGTAATTGTAAAAATCATATTTTCGTTACCTTGGTATCCAAAATATGATCTACCAAAATATACTTTGTGAATAAATTTCCGGAATATTTTGTAAGTCTTATTCTATAGTTTGGTTTTACCAATATTTTGTGTGAAATGTGTATATTTATTCCTTGGAATTTTGGTAATATTTTGGATTGTAATTTTTGGTATTTTGATGTGTTATATTATTTTATGTCCTAAAATAATATAACTAATACACAAAGTATACAAATAATCACACACATGGTGTCATCTAAATATATATTCCCTAAATACATATTTAGTCACTTCTATTTATAAAAACCAACCTCCAATAATTATAATTTTTGTAACAAAATTTATGGTAAACTTTATGTGAAAGATTCATGGTTTGAAATACACTTGTAAGTGTATGTTAATAAATATTTTTCTAAGTGTTTAGATTTTTAGAAAATTTTGCCATAGTTTCCCCTAAAATGGAGGTTTCCATGCTTTCAAGCATATGATTTTCTTTTGTAAAAATCAACACAATCAATCCACAATCAACAATAAACAACCTTTACTTACCAACTTTGCCAAAAACAAGTATAATCTACTACTTCATGAACTTGAATCTTTGTAAAAATTTGTAGGAACTTACTAGTGTTCTTAGTAAGCCTTGTTATACTTTAAAGTGTGATTAGTTCTTTAAAAACTTCATTTTTAAAGAATATGGATCTTTACAACTTGTGATCATCATTTCTAAAAATGTTTCTTTATGAATTCTTCTTGTTACACAAGTGTTTCTACACTTGTTTAACCACAAAAAATAAGGTTTGTTTATGTAAGAACCAATATTTAGAAAAACTTAGATTTTTAACTTGGTTTTTTAGAAATCATCCATGAAATTTTTAGATCTACATGATTTACAAATCACTTTGATCATTCTTAACAAGAAACAACTTTATTCTTTCAAGTTCATGCTTCTTATGAGGATGATCCATTAACTTCTAACATGTTCATCCTCTCATCTTGCTAGATTATGTTTTTAATCATGATCTAGCAAGATCATATGATGATCAACATCATTTTCACAAACAACCAACAATCATCAAGCATAACAACTCATATTCATCAAGATTTCTTCATATTTTAAGCTTATGTTCAAGTTTACTTCTTGTGATTCTTAGTGTTCTTCAAGATTATGATTATGATTCTTCTTTTAACCACTTAAAATGTAAGTAAAATAGCAAGATCAAGGTTCTTACCACTAGCACAAGGCTAGGGATGATCAAGTGAAGAAAACAAGTGGATAAAAGCAAATAAGAGAGGTCCTTGAACTTCCGTAAGCTCCTAGCTCCTTTATGTGACTTCTAACACCTTTGTATATGCTTGGATTGTATGAGAATGGATGAATGATGGTGGATGTGTGGGTGCTTGGGGTCGGCCGAAAACAAGAAGAAGAAGAGGAGAAGTTGTGTGTGTTTTGAGTGTGTGTAGAAATGAAGGTTATGTCTTGCATGTTCTCTTATAGACCATCTTAACACTTTAACCCTTGGTTACTATGTTTAGGAAAGCATAAACATATCTATTATAATATTGAAACAAATCCACAAAGTGGGGCCCTTGTTGGGCCGTAGACATGGGGGGGGGGGGGTTAGTAGGATAGGTTGAAACTAAATGGGTTACTTAGTAGTTGAAATCCAAGTGTAGGTTAAGTGTTTTAGTTATTAGCTATTTTTATGATGTGTTATGATGTTCGGGGACTATAACTAGCTTGGTAATGTTAAAACAGTGCTTCTAGTAAAAATTTAGTGTTTCAGGTAATGTCCGGTTGTTCGGTTGGTTACCGGTTCGTTAAGGTGCTAAACTATGCAGTTTAGTGTGCTTTATGTACCTTTTTGTGACACTTTTGATTCCCGACACTTAGGAAAGCATTCAGGACCATTTAACCATATTTCTGCATAAAATTAGATTGTTAAAATGCTGATTATTGCTGAATTCTGCTGAATTCAGCACTTTATGTGAGTTTTAGGCACTTTCCGGCACTTAAACTATCTCTAGGAAGGCAGTTTTATGATCCTTACTTTCCTACACGCTATACTAGTGTAAGACTTGGTTTCTGGCTCATTCTGTGTCTCAACTGTTTGCCTACATGCTGATTTCTGTCAGCATTTTTCTGATTTATCAGATAACTGTGCTAACTGTACTTAATGCATCATTTAAGGCAATAAAGCTTTCATGCAATAATGGTATGACATTAAACAATGTATGATGCACATGTATGTATATGGTAGTAATCAGAGAGCAGTTAATTGAAATTCAGCACAATCATTAAGCACTAATCATGGTTTAATAATTGTACGGATACCTGAATTTTTGACAGTTGTCACATTCTCCCCCTGTTAAGAAAATTTCGTCCCGAAATTTTAAGCTTTACTACTAGCTGCAGGGGTGTTAGGGAATAAATGCGGGTACTTTGCCTTCATGCGGTCCTCACGTTCCCAAGTAAACTCTGGGCCGTGACGTGCGTTCCATCGAACCTTGACGAGTTTAACACTACTCCTCCGTGTCTTGTTATCCTTCCAATCAGTAACCTCAACCGGTTCTTCGGTAAAGTGGAGTGTGTCGTCAATGTGGACTTCGTCAGCAGGAATGACCACTGTTTCTTGTGTTGGACTCTTCTTCAGATTAGATACATGGAATGTATCATGAACACCATTTAGTTCTGCGGGTAGCTCCAACTTGTATGCTACAGGGCCAATCCTTTCCAGGATTTTGAACGGTCTGATAAATTGTGGGTTTAACTTTCCACGCTTCCCAAAGCGTGCCACACCTTTCCAAGGTGAGACTTTTAACAAAACCATATCTCCCACTTCGAATTCCAAAGGTTTCCTTCTTTGGTCCGCATAGCTCTTTTGTCGATCACGAGCCGCCTTAATGTGTTCTCGGATCTGTATAATCTTATCTATCATTTCTTGGACCAATTCGGGACCAACCAGCTGTCTATCACCTGCATCTGCCCAGCATAACGGTGATCGACACTTTCGTCCGTAGAGAGCCTCGAACGGTGCAACTTGAATGCTTGTATGGTAGCTGTTGTTATAGGAAAACTCTACCAAAGGTAGGTGAGTATCCCAACTGCCACCCAAGTCCATTACGCAAGCTCGTAACATATCTTCAAGTGTCTGAATCGTTCTCTCACTTTGACCGTCCGTCTATGGATGAAATGCGGTGCTCAGATTCAACTGTGAACCAAACGCTTCTTGGAAAGATTGCCAAATCCTTGACACAAATCTCCCATCTCTATCAGATATAATCGAGATAGGAACTCCATGATGTGCAACTATCTCCCTTAGGTACAACTCAGCTAGCTTACCAGTGTTATCTTTCTCTCTGATTGGCAAAAAGTGCGCAGATTTTGTCAGACGGTCTACGATTACCCAAATCGTATCATGACCTCTGGGTGTCTTTGGCAACTTTGTTATGAAATCCATTGAGATTTGCTCCCACTTCCACATGGGTATCTCAGGTTGCTGTAGGAGACCTGAAGGCTTCTGGTACTCGGCCTTCACCTTGGCACAAGTTAAGCACTTTCCAACATAAGTTGCAACATCACCTTTCAGTCTTGGCCACCAATAAAAATCCTTCAAATCTTGGTACATCTTGTCCGATCCTGGGTGGATCGAGTACCTTGATTTATGAGCTTCATCAAAGATCACATCTCTAAGACCACCAAAGAGGGGAACCCAAATTTGTCCCATTAAACACAAGGTTCCTTCCTTGTTGGGTACCAGCTTTTTCTCCATCCCACGGAGATATTCAGCCTTAAGGTTCTCCTTCTTAAGGGCTTCTCTTTGTGCAGCACGAATGCGCAACGAGAGGTCTATTTGTATAATCATCTCCAAAGCCCTAACCCTTATAGGCTTGATTCTCTCTTTTCGACTTAAGGCGTCTGCCACCACATTCGCCTTTCCTGGGTGATATTTGATTTCGCAATCATAGTCGTTTAACAACTCAACCCATCGTCGCTGTCTCATGTTAAGCTCTTTCTGATCGAATATGTGCTGAAGGCTCTTGTGATCTGTAAAGATCGTACAACGGGTACCATACAAATAATGTCGCCAGATCTTCAGAGCAAACACCACTGCGCCTAATTCCAAATCATGTGTGGTGTAATTTTTCCCATGAACCTTTAACTGGCGCGAAGCATAAGAGATAACCTTCTCTCGCTGCATCAGCACACATCCCAATCCCTGACGCGAGGCGTCACAGTATACCACGAAGTCATCGGTGCCTTCGGGTAGGGATAAAATAGGTGCATCGAAAAGCTTGTTCTTGAGTAGCTGAAAAGCTTCTTCTTGCTTGTCTCCCCATTCGTACTTCTTATCCTTTTGAGTAAGGGAGGTCAGCGGTTGAGCGATTTTCGAAAAATCCTCAATGAATCGACGATAATACCCTGCTAAACCTAGAAACTGTCGGATCTCGGTCGGCGTCTTTGGAGTTTCCCAATTCTTAATCACCTCGATCTTGGTGGGATCCACATGGATTCCATTTTCATTCACTACATGACCAAGGAACTGTACTTCACGCAGCCAGAACTCACACTTCGAGAACTTAGCATACAGTTTCTCCTTCTTGAGTAGCTCTAAGATGGCTCTAAGGTGTTGCTCGTGCTCTTCCTTCGACCGTGAATAGATCAAAATATCGCCGATAAACACAATCACGAATTTATCAAGATATGGCTTGCAAAATTGGTTCATCAAGTCCATAAATACTGCCGGCGCGTTTGTCAGACCAAACGACATCACTAGAAACTCGTAATGTCCATAGCGAGTCCTAAAGGCAGTTTTCGGTATACTCTCCTCTTGAATCCTCAGCTGGTGATAACCTGATCGAAGATCGATCTTGGAGTAGTAACTTGAACCCTGAAGTTGATCGTAGAGATCATCAATCCTCGGCAAAGGATACCGATTCTTGATGGTCAACTTGTTCAACTCTCGATAGTCAATGCACATACGGAAACTACCGTCCTTCTTCTCGACAAACAGAACTGGAGCTCCCCAAGGCGAGAAGCTTGGTCTAATGAATCCCTTGTCCAAAAGCTCTTGAAGTTGCGTCGACAATTCTTGCATTTCTGCTGGCGCAAGTCAATAAGGTGCCTTGGCTATAGGTGCGGCGCCTGGGACCAAGTCAATTTGGAATTCGACTTGTCATTGCGGCGGTAATCCTGGCAAGTCTTCGGGGAAGACTTCATGATATTCCCTTACCACAGGGATATCTTCCAGCTTCGGCTCTTTGACTTCCTTATCAACAATGTGTGCCAAGAAGGCAACACATCCTTTCCGCATAAACTTTCGGGCCTTCAAACAACTGATAATCCTTAGAGGTGTACCGTGCTTCTCTCCATGCACTACAATCGTCTCTCCATTCACCATCGGGATTCGGATGATCTTCTCATGACATACGATCTCAGCTCGGTTACTCGACAACCAATCCATTCCAACTACTACGTCAAAGCTTCCCAACTCAACTGGTAGAAGATCGAGTGTAAACTCATGCTCTCCGAGCTCTATTACACAGCCTCTAATCACTTCGTTTGGCTCTACTAGCTTTCCATTAGCTAGTTCTATTGAGTATGGAATTTCTAACATAGTGGCAACTAACCCGAGTATATTCTTAAATTCTAGGGACACGAAGCTATAGTCGGCACCAGTATCAAATAGTACAGATGCAAAGTGTTGGTTGATAGGGAATGTACCCGTAACTACGTTCGGATCTTGGCGAGCTTCCCTAGCTCCAATGTTGAAGACTCTTCCTTGGGCTTGATTGTTCTTTGGGCAATCTCGCTTGAAATGCCCAACATCTCCATAGCTAAAGCATCCTTGTTTGTTTCCAGTACTGCCCTGGTTGTTGTTGGCTCCACGGTTTCCGCTACCAGCTTGGTTTCCAGAACCATCACAATTTCCGTTACCACCGAAATTTCCATTTCCTCCTTGATTATTCTTATTCCCATTACCGTTTCCACCACGGTTTCCACTTCCATTTCCATTACCACTACCTCTCTGACCACCATTTCCACAACCATTACCAGCCCAGCACGTTTCCTTTGTATGACCATTCTTTCCACAAGATTCACATTTCCTAACCCTACACTGGCCGGCATGATGGAATTGGCATACGTCACACTTGGGCAAGGTGCCCATGTATCCTTTCCCTTTACTCTCCGAACTTGCAACACCAGTCCTGACCTCGGCTGGTGGATTCACATCTCTTTTCTTGTTACCACCGCTGCTTCCTTGGGTACCCTTCTTGAAGTTCGAGAACTTCCTCTTGTTCTCTCCTGACGACTCGACATGAGTCTCCTTCTTCTTTCCTTCAGAGATTGATAACTTGTTCAATCTAATCGCTTCTTCAGTCAATGCCACACTCAAATCAATGGCCTCAGTGATCGTTGGAGGCTTCGAAGTAGTCACCATGCTCATAATTTGGGGTGCCAATCCCCAGATGAAGCGTTTAACTCGCTTGAACTCCGGCTCTACCATGTAGGGGACAACACGAGACAAATCGTGGAATCTCTATAGGTACTCAGCGATCTTAGGTCCATCCATCTTCAGATTCCAGAACTTGGTTTCCAACTTCTGAATCTCTGCCCTCGAGCAGTACTTCTTGCGCATCAGTTCTTTCATCTCATCCCAAGTCATACCATACGCTGCTTCCTCACCTAGGGTCTGAACCTGAAGGTTCCACCACGATAGAGCTCCATCAAGAAACAATCCAGAGATGTAGGTGACCTGGTGCTCTGGCGCACACTTGCTCATCCGCAGCACAGAATCTGTCTTCTCAACCCATCTTACGGAAGCTACAGCACCTCCAGTGCCGTCAAAGTTCAGAGGTTTACAGTCAAGGAACTGCTTGTAAGTACAACCTGTACAAGCAACATCATTCACAGAAAGCATTAGCAAACGCACATGGAATGTCCAAACGTATCGTAATGTGTCTTAAGTGACTTAAACATTACCGTGAGGTGGGTTATTTCCTGAGGTACCTCTGTTGTGTTCAGAGCGTAAGGCGTCATGTTGTGCGATTGCTTGTGAAATCCGTTCATGCAGTTCTGCCTCTGTTGTGGGCAACTGATTGTTCCTTCGAGGAGGCATCTTCTATAAAGAAGATTGTATGGGTCAGGTCTTATAAAGGATTTAGGCACATAAGCATCTATTATACGATTAAGACCTAGGAGTGTATATACATAGGTATATAAGTAATTATCATAGCAGTAATCATATAACATCACAATCAATTATAACCATGTAAATTAACAATGTATTTAATGAGAACATTATGATTGAGCTTTCATTAATCATTGACCACGCATATTGTTACATGTTTTACTAAAGTATCATATAAAAAGGGAACACAGGGTCACACCACCCTTGTCCAAAATGTCTATCGGTCGATAACAGTTATACAATCAAAAAGTGGTCTCCAAAAGGCTTCACTAGCTCAGCTCAATAGCGGTGCTCTCATCAAAAGCAAGCTACCTACATAAAACCAAAAACCGGCTATGCTGATGGTGGTGGATGAGGAGGTGGAGGAACAAAAAGCAAGCTGCGCACATGCGTAAGCTCCTCCTCAAGATCATAAACATGTCACAACAGATAACTGATCTGCTGCTCAACGGTGAGAAATCGAGCGTCAAACTCAGGAAATGGAGTAAACGGTGCAGGAGGATGGGAAAATGGGGACGGTGATGAAAGAGGAACAAAAGCAGGCTGACACGGACATGGCAAAGGTCGCGGTATCATCTTAAGCTCTAAAATCATACGGCTCATGATCTCATACTGGAGCTGCAATGATAGAAGTAACTCATCCCGTGTATAACCAGTAAAATGTGAGGGATAGTAGGGATCAGAAATCGGCATGGTGTAAGGTGGGGACCATCTAAGTGGCTCGTCAAGTGGTGAAGAAGTAAAATGAGCAGAAGGTGCAGACTGAGGCATGTGAGGGAAAGCTGCTGATACATGAGGGTCATGGCTAGGCTGTTGGCTAGAAGTGCCCTCCCCTGGACGGGGTTCGGGTATATCATGCAAGAAAACAATGGGCAGGTCGACACGCATCAGCAGGTGCGGGTGCAAGTGGGGGAATGACTAGCTCAATAACAGGAGGGTCAACGGGTGCAGGAACTGGATCTGGTATAAGTGGTGCAATGTCAGGTATGCCAAATGGAATAGGGTCATGATCAAATAAAGGCTCAGGATCAGCGGGTGCATCAACAGGCTGATCAACAGGGATAAAATCAAGCTTAAGTCCAGGCTCAATGTCATGTGGAGGGGATGGTGCAGCAGACATGGCTGTATCATCGTCAGTATCAGTGGTGTAACATCGCAAACCAACTGCCTGTAAGGCGGAAGATGTCACAGATGCAAAAGAATCTGAGACAGAGTGTAAGCTAGAATCAGAAGAAATCTCAATACCGGAATCCCCAGAAGTGGAATATCAACAACGTCCTCATCGAGCTCTCCATCGCCATGAGCATCATCAGGGGGACCATTAACAAACAAATCAAAATCATCGTCAAAAAGATAATCGAATGGCCAATCCTCAGGTGGAATGACCATGACGGGAACAGGAGCGAGGATCGGTGCCATGACATGCTCACCATCGGGGTGCGCGATGATAAGATGACCATGAACTGGAATGGGAATAACAAACGAATCCTCGTCTGGGATACCATCAACGAGTGGTAAATCAACTCCAAAATCGGGCAGCGCAAAAGGCTGAAGTGTGGGCTCACTACACCCAAATAGATCTATCACTCATGTCCCTCGGTCCTACAACGAGGATTAATGGCCTTAAGTGTTATACCCACCACTCACATGATCAAGTAGTACCCTTCCTTAGCTAACCATACCAAATCAAAATGTTTGTAAACAGTTGTAACATGTATTTCACCCCCGAAGTTATAAAACCAAAAACAGTTAAAGAAAAGGGGGTCATGAACTCACAGTCTTGCGTCTTCGCACCGTAACTCAAAGCTTCTCCGGAATAACACGACTACCTACAACGTACTATGATTTATTAGACGAGCGGGCTGTGCCTTGACTTAGTGTTGATGTCTTTGAGTTACGTTTCTTCGTATCTTCGATATTATTCCAAGTTATATAATTATTTGTTAAAATAATTAATATTCTAACTTAAATTATATTTATTGAATTTTTGGAATAATTATTAAAACCTTATATTTTAACTTAATACTTCCCAAGTATTTATACTTGTATTTCCTTCCCAAGGATGGGTGTATTTGTATTCGAATTCTTATACTTGTATATTTTTGCCATTTATCGGTATCATATCCCGGTGTGTATTTATAAGCATGAGGACACGTATTTTTATTGTATGCATTAAGTATTCTTATACTTAATTTCGTATTAATTTTTCCCTTGTAAAAAATATGATATATTCTTGTAGTAATTGTAAAAATCATATTTTCGTTTCCTTGGTGTCCAAAATATTATCTACCAAAATATACTTTGCAAATAAATTTCCGGAATATTTTGTAAGTCTTATTCTATAGTTTGGTTTTACCAATATTTTATGTGAAATGTGTATATTTATTCCTTGGAATTTGGGTAATATTTTGGATTGTAATTTTTGGTATTTTGATGTGTTATATTATTTCATGTCCTAAAATAATATAACTAATACACAAAGTATACAAATAATCACACACATGGTGTCATCTAAATATATATTCCCTGAATACATATTTAGTCACTTCAATTTATAAAAACCAACCTCCAATAATTATAATTTTTGTAACAAAATTTATGGCAAACTTTATGTGAAAGATTCATGGTTTGAAATACACTTGTAAGTGTATGTTAATAAATATTTTTCTAAGTGTTTAGATTTTTAGAAAATTTTGCCATAGTTTCCCCTAAAAATGGAGGTTTCCATGCTTTCAAGCATATCATTTTCTTTTATAAAAATCAACACAATCAATCCACAATCAACAATAAACAACCTTTACTTACCAACTTTGCCAAAAACAAGTATAATCTACTACTTCATGAACTTGAATCTTTGTAAAAATTTGTAGGAACTTACTAGTGTTCTTAGTAAGCCTTGTTATACTTTAAAGTGTGATTAGTTCTTTAAAAACTTCATTTTTAAAGAATATGGATATTTACAACCTGTGATCATCATTTCTAAAAATGTTTCTTTATGAATTCTTCTTGTTACACAAGTGTTTCTACACTTGTTTAACCACCAAAAATAAGGTTTGTTTATGTAAGAACAAGTTTTAGAAAAACTTATATTTTTAACTTGGTTTCTTTAGAAATCATCCATGAAATTTTTAGAGCTACATGATTTACAAATCACTTTGATCATTTCTTAACAAGAAACAACTTTATTCTTTCAAGTTCATGCTTCTTATGAGGATGATCCATTAACTTCTAACATGTTTATCCTCTCATCTTGCTAGATTATGTTTTTAATTATGATCTAGCAAGTTCATATGATGATCAACATCATTTTCACAAACAACCAACAATCATCAAGCATAACAACTCATATTCATCAAGATTTCTTCATATTTTAAGCTTATGTTCAAGTTTACTTCTTGTGATTCTTAGTGTTCTTCAAGAGTATGATTATGATTCTTCTTTTAACCACTTAAAATGGAAGTAAAATAGAAAAATCAAGGTTCTTACCACTAGCACAAGGCTAGGGATGATCAAGTGAAGAAAACAAGTGGATAAAAGCAAATAAGAGAGGTCCTTGAACTTCCGTAAGCTCCTAGCTCCTTTATGTGACTTCTAACACCATTGTATATGCTTGGATTGTATGAAAATGGATGAATGATGGTGGATGTGTGGGTGCTTGGGGTCGGCCGAGAACAGGAAGAAGAAGAGGACTTCTGAGTTATTCTGGCGAGTGTGCAGGTTGTACAAAATGTGAAGTGAGGGTCTGTGAAGGCTGGTGTAACGAGACAGAATTGCAAGAACTTGGTTCTTCCATTTATAGCTCCATTGTTCAAAGTTTCCGAAAATGAATCGTCTTAGTCAATGATGTATGGGGACGTATATGCTTACTGGTTCGAGATTGCAAACGAATCGTCTTGTACATGTTTTTTTTGGGCAGCAACTTTGGTTGTTCAAAAGGAAACTCGCTGAAAACAAGCGAATATAATTTGTTTGATTGCAAGGCTTGCACCAAATATGTTATACCTCAACTGGTATACGCTCTGGATGTTAAAACCGGGTGGACGCAGGTTCGAGTCCTGCTGTCCCCCCCCCCCCTTTAATGGTTTTAATTCGAAAAAATATACGTAAATGGTCCCTGTAATATTTTTCTGATAATTACACAAACAGTCCCTTGACTTTTAAAGATTCAATTAACTGGACTAACTTGGTTAATAAACCTAAAAACTCATTATTTTAACCTCTAATAATTAACTTTATAAACTTTTAAATTAATTAAATTAATTAACTACATAACTATATTGATATTTAACAAAATAAATAAATAACTAGCTAAAATCTCTCATCATTTATTTAAATTCGCGAAAGTTTCCGAGGTTCAAAATTTTAGGATTCGGATTTTCAAAACGGGTCAAATTTTGGGAACCCATTTTGACGGATGTTACAGAATCAGAATGGGAAGTGGTTATCGGAGAGTTCAATTTTGCAGATAATGACTGGCTATCTGATATTTTTGCACTTAGGGAATCTTGGATCCTTGCATACTATAGAATGAAAGAGCTGTCGGGCCTTATGCGAACTACATCGAGGTCGGAGAGTGAGAATCATTTTTTTGGTCAAGTGTGCAATTCAAAATACTCTTGTTGAGTTCATGACTCATTACGAAACTGCAATAGAAGCACAACGTCAAACGCACCGGAAAAATGATCATGAATCTCGATACAAACGCCCCTAGTTGAAGAGTAATTACCAAGTGTTGGAGGGCCAAGCTGCTGACATATACACGAAAAATATTTTTTGTGACGTTCAAGCTGAGTTAATCGGAATTGGGGATTGCATAAATCAATGTTACGAAGATCAGCCCGATGGGTTTGTTAAGTTTTACATTAATGATTTCCAGCAGCCTTGTACATCCTTATTTGAGGTAAACAATGGCGTTTTGTTTTTTATATGGCGTTTCTGTACTTGACGTTTATCATATTCTATTATAACATTTAATTTGTTTTTTTATCCAGTTGTTGTGTTTTTTTTAATTTTTTTATACAAACATTCTCTGTATGGCGTTATAAAGATATTGTTTTGGCGTTTTTTTTCAGGTAATGTACTGTAAGTCTGATTGCACATGTAGTTGCTCATGCAGGTGTTTTGAGTAGTTTGGTTTGCTATGTAGACATATATTCTATGTTTTGAGAAGTTTGGACATTAGGGAATTTCAAAACAATACATTTTGAATAGATGACGTAAAGAGGCTTCCCAAACTTCTCCTCTGAATACTCAATTAGTCGTGAATATATGACCGAGCTTGATCCCGATGTGCAAAGTATGATGCGAGAGATTATTTTTTCAACGGAGTATACTTTGAACCGTTTATCTGGTAATAAAGAGCAGCTATCCTTATACAAGGATCATGTTCAATCTTATATGAAGAAGGTTCAAGATATACAGATTGTTGCTCCTCCTGCTAGTACTAGGGATAGATTTGCGGAGAAATCTAAACATATGATAGCAATCGAGAAAAGAAAATTAAATCGAAATCCGGGGCCAAAGAAAGATAGTGTCAGAATTGAAAAGGCTATGGACACTACGCATCGACATGCAAAAATGCCGTAATTGTCGCAACCCCCGACCCCTGCCCAGAGAGGTGGGCGGCCGCGAGCTCGCAGAGCCGGTGGTATCGCTGTTTATTAATTTGGCAGCGGAATTTACATCAGGACCGTAGTTAGAAAATAGTTTATCAGAGTAAAACACCACACTTTTGTAATTAATAAATATATGGGAAAAATCCAAGTTTCCATTACAAACATGTTTTTAGGGATAAACCCTAATTTATTTAAATAAAACTTCTTCTTTATTTAGGTAACTTTTATAGCCACTTTTCCAAGCCTTCAGTGCTCTCCAGCTGGCTTCTAATTTGCTTTCACATTCTGTTACCTGAAACGCGTTTAAAAATATTTTATCAGGAAGAAATACTGCCGAGTGAATCCCAGTTTAATCAAAATAAGTTTTATCATTTTACAGCATTGAAGGCAACCTGCAATTACATTTGTTTACATCTACTTTAATTACCACCCACGGTACTGTCAATCCTGACTTGTGGTAATGTTACTACTCACCATGTAGTAACAAGTTATGTATACAAAACCCTCAACACACCGATGATAATTGTAGAATCATAAATACTCAATCACTGTGAATTATAACTTAAAACATTTGAGGTTTTGTAAAAACAGTTGACAAAAAGAAGGATTAACTCACATTGCTAATTTAGATATTTCCTTGTGACTTCCTGGTTATAATCTATTAAATTTAACAATGCACACGCCTTAGTATAATAACACAATTTGCATTAGCTATACCCTCCCCCCGAGACAGAACTCCAACGACTGAGTCGGGCAGAGCCTAGACATGCGTTACGGAGCTCTAGATCAATCGGGCAGAGTAACTAATACGTAATCGGGGGTTATAATACTTACAACGAGGCAGAGCTTCGCTTTTTAGTGGGTATTATGCCCGGGAATTATTTTAGCTATTAGAGAATTTAGAGATTTGAGAGAGAATTTCGATTTTTGAACGATTTCTCAACTGAAGCCGATGGCTTCTATTTATAGGGCTGATCCAGGGCTTTCTCGCCCCCGCGAGAACAGAAGGCAAGGCCTTCACGGCTCGCGAGCTAGGCTGGCTAGGGCCTAGCCTTGTCGAATCAACGGCTAGCTTTGACACGGAGGGAACACGCGGTATTACCAGGTTACGCCTGGTGGCCATGGGGTCGCGGCCAGCGAATGATGTAGCCAAGGGGGTCACGCCCCGCGAGCGCCCCCTATTTCCTGTTTTTCTTGATTTTTATAAAAATAAAGGTATTTCGGGCCCACTTTTCGTATACGGGGTGTATTTTAGGATGTATAAGGGTGTTATAGGTTTTTAGGAGAGTTGTTATATCCTCCCCACCTTGTTTTAGAACTTGTCCTTGAGGTCTACTGGAACAGGTGTGGATATTTCCTCTTCATCTCTGATTCAAGCTCCCAAGTGTATTCTGGTCCACTCTTAGAATCCCATTTTACTTTAACTAGAACTAATCTTTTGTGTTTGAGATTCTTGATCTTTCTATCTTCAATCTGTAGGGGTTTCTCTACAAACTTAAGTTTCTCATTTACCTCTATGTCCTTAAGAGGTACCACTAACGATTCATCTGCTAAGCACTTCTTGAGATTACATACATGAAATACATCATGTATTCCTGCCATTTCCTTTGGCAGTTGTAGCTGATAAGCTACGGGTCCTATTCTTCTAATAATCTCAAAAGGTCCGAACATTGTTACCATACAAATCAGGTCTAGGTTCAAGTAGTGCACATAAGTTTTACACATAAACTAACAGGTTACGACACGTAATGATCATGGCAAACATATTCAACATGTTAACAGTCAAGTATATATCATATCCGAACTTGTGCGACTCAAATGATTGGGCTCGCACAAGTTTAATGGCCCAACAGACTTGTGCGATTCACCAATTAAAGCCCAATGATACTCGGCCCAACCTGTTGTGCGTCCAGCACAACTTGTGTGACTCACAACGGGTTGTGCGATTCCAAAACATACCCGGCCCAATAACATAAGTAACCCAACATGTACACGGCCCATACAAATAAACAGAAATCAACTTATGCGGCCCATTTAATCTTGTGCGATCCAGGACAACTTGTGCGATTGAGTTTTGGGCTTTAAGGCCCAACAGCATAATAAGGTTCAACAGATGTGTGTGGCCCAAGACTTGTGCGATCGGCACCACCTTGTGCGATCCACTTGTCTTGTGCGATCATGCAGTTCTAGGTTGAACACTGTGCTTTATTGGTTGTACCTAGCTTGTGCGACTACACTTGTGCGACCAGAGCTTGTACGATCAGATCAGATCTTGTGCGATCTGATCTTGTGCGACCGACAAACTTTTGCGACTCATGATACATCTCCTTAAATCATGCAAGTCAGTTACTAATTCCAATTAATTCGCTTGATCAAATTAACAGTTCCCAATCATACCAAAATCGATCAAATTAGAGTTTCAACATCACATTCTTATGAACCCTAATCAATCACATAACAACTCATCATCATTACATCAAATCAACTAGCCTAATTAACATCAAAACCCTTAATTCATCATTCAAACTTATACAACAACCAAAATCAATTAAACATATTTGCACGGTTTCGGTTCTTGATCACTAGCATACATCCTAATCATAAACACACAACCAAACCATCCGATTCCAAACACATATGTCCGATTACATTCATTCGGTTCTAGATCGTTATTTTCATTACATGGTTATCAACCCTATATTGAACTAGCATATTACACATGTGGGCCGATTTCATATCATAATCAATCACATATCATTCGTAAATCATCATGTAGGAACACATACTTCACAATATCATCTAACAAAACAATAACCATGAATCACTAACCGGTTTAGGAGGTAAAATAAGAATGATCCGAACAAGAAAGTCTTCGAGGAAGAGGGATGGGATGCCGTCGGCTTCGAGAGAGAGGGAGGAAAGAACTTGGGTTTGGTGTGTGTTGTGTTTTGCAAGTAATGAGGAGTATACCCCTTCCTCATGAGGTTATGCGCAACAAATGGAATGGGCCGAACCCATTACAGGCTGCCCTTGTGGTTCGAGTGCAAAAGTGTGGGCCGAAAAGGGCTTGTGCAATTGTGTTGAAGTTGTGCGGTTGGGTTCGTGTTGTGCAATCACATTATCTAAACGTACATTACACAATCCACATAAATGATAAAACATACATTCTATTAAAATCACATAGTCACATAATCACATAACGTCCACACTGGTTACATCAAAGTATAAAGAAAGGTTTGAAATACGAGTTGTCACATCATCCCCAAGTTGAAAGAAATTTCATCCCGAAATTTAGCACGTAGTTACTGAGGAAGCTAGTTAGGTTGCATGGTTTCCTGGTTTTCCTGGGGTGTCACATCCTTCCCCCGTTGGTTTGGAATTTCGTCCCGAAATTCCGTAGTAGCTTCAGCCTCAGTAGTGGTTGCACTTTTCTCGAACAACTGGGGATACTTGTGTTTCATTTGGTCTTCTCGTTCCCAGGTGAACTCTGGGCCACGACGGGAGTTCCAACGAAGTCGAACAAGGGGTATTCTGGTACGTTTGAGAACCTTAACGTCTCGGTCAGTAATCTCTACTGGTTCCTCGATGAATCGTAGCTGATCGTCGATGGTGAGTTCTTTGAGAGGAACTATGAGGGTCTCATCTGACAGGCACTTC
The DNA here is from genome assembly GCA_030545235.1 of Helianthus tuberosus. Classification (NCBI taxonomy): domain Eukaryota; kingdom Viridiplantae; phylum Streptophyta; class Magnoliopsida; order Asterales; family Asteraceae; genus Helianthus; species Helianthus tuberosus. The sequence continues at coordinate 56,354,963 of CM060402.1, forward strand.
TTCAGACTCGACACATGGAATACGTTGTGAACTCCACTGAGTTCTTCAGGTAGGTTCAGTTTGTAGGCCACCTTACCTATTCTCTCTGTGATCTCAAAAGGTCCAACATAACGTGGATTTAGCTTGCCTCGTTTACCAAAACGAACTACACCCTTCCAAGGTGAGACTTTCAGTAGCACTCGATCCCCAACCTGGAACTCGAGTGGTTTCCTGCCCTTATCAGCATAGCTTTTTTGACGGTCACGAGCTGCCGCCATTCGTTGTCGTATTTGGGCAATCTTTTCTGTCATGTCGACGACGAGTTCTGGGCCAGTGATTTGGCTGTCTCCAACTTCTGCCCAGCACAAAGGTGATCGGCATTTTCATCCATACAATGCCTCAAACGGAGCAGCCCGGATGCTGGTGTGGTAACTGTTGTTATAAGAAAATTCTACCAAAGGTAGGTGCCTTTCCCAGCCGTTACCAAAGTCAATTACACATGCTCGAAGCATGTCTTCGAGGGTTTGGATGGTGCATTCAGACTGCCCATCCGTTTGAGGATGATATGCTGTGCTCATGTCTAAACATGAGCCAAAAGATTTGTGCATCGCTTGCCACAAGTCAGAGGTAAAACGTGAATCACGATCGAAAATGATGGAAGTTGTCACCCCGTGCCTCGAAACTACTTCCTTCAGGTAGACGTCTGCTAGAGTGGAGAACTTATCTGTTTCCTTGATAGCCAGGAAGTGTGCAGACTTGGTTAATCGATCCACTATCACCCAAATGGTATCGTTTCCTCGTTGAGATCTAGGTAAGCTAGTAACAAAGTCCATGGAAATTTTCTCCCATTTCCATGTGGGGATTTCTGGTTGTTGAAGTAGGCCTGATGGCTTCTGGTATTCAACCTTGACCCTAGCACAAGTCAAACATTTACTAGCATAGGTCGCTATGTTAGCTTTGATGTGGGGCCACCAGTACGTAGTCTTGAGATCGTGGTACATCTTATCTGATCCAGGATGTACTGAGTAACGAGACTTGTGAGCTTCATCCATCACGAGCTCATGCAGATTACCATAGAATGGAACCCAAATGCACCCTGCCAAGTAGTAGGCACCGTCTTCCCTTAGCTCTAACCGTTTCTTCGATCCCCACAAGGACTCAGCCCTGATGTTCTCTTCTTTAAATGCTTCGACCTTAGCATCACGAATCTGGGCGGGAAGACTAGAGTGAATGGTAAGCTATAACGCACGTACACGTTTAGGTTTTGTTTCTTTTCGACTGAGGGGGTCAGCCACAACATTGGCTTTGCCTGGATGGTACTTGATGGCGCATTCGTAGTCGTTAAGGAGTTCGACCCATCGACGCTGTCGCATGTTCAACTCCTTCTGATCGAAGATATGCTGGAGACTCTTGTGATCGGTGTAAATGGTGCACTTGGTACCGTACAAGTAATGTATCCATATCTTAAGAGCAAACACCATTTCTCCCAACTCTAAGTCGTGAGTAGTGTAGTTCTTTTCGTGAACTTTAAGTTGGCGTGATGCGTAAGCAATGACTTTTTCACGTTGCATCAACAAACAACCAAGTCCATGGATTGACGCGTCACAATAAACCACGAAATCGTCTGTGCCCTCAGGCAATGAGAGAATAGGTGCGCTACAAAGCTTCAACTTCAGCTGCTGAAATGCGGATTCCTAAGCATCACCCCAATGGTAGGTGACACCCTTCTGAGTAAGAATGGTAAGAGGCTGCGTAATCTTTGAGAAATCCTTGATGAACCTTCTGTAGTAACCCGCCAAACCCAAGAATTGACGGATTTCAGTTGGTGTTCGAGGTGCAGGCCAATTCCTGCTTGAGTCAACCTTGGATGGATCAACGTGAATCCCATCCTCATTAACCACATGGCCTAGAAAATGGACTTCACGAAGCCAGAAGTCACATTTCAAGAACTTAGCATACAACTGTTCTGTTCGAAGAAGTTCCAAAATGAGTCACAGATGACGCTCGTGTTCCTCGTGACTCTTGGAATAGATCAGGATGTCGTCGATAAACACAATAACGAACTAATCCAAGTAGGGCTTGCACACTCGGTTCATAAGATCCATGAAGACCGCAGGTGTGTTCGTCAACCCAAAAGGCATAACCAAAAACTCGTAGTGTCCATAACGAGTCCTGAACGCTGTCTTAGAGATGTCTTCGTCTCGGACTCTCAGCTGATGATAGCCCGATCTCAGATCAATCTTAGAGTAGAAGCTCAACCCTTGCAACTGGTCGAACAAGTCATCAATATGAGGAAGAGGATAACGATTCTTCACGGTCACCTTGTTGAGTTCGCGATAGTCAATACACATTCGGAAAGTACCGTCTTTCTTCTTCACAAACAATACTGGTGCTCCCCAGGGCGAAGAGCTAGGACGAATGAAACCCTTGTCCAAAAGCTCTTGTAGTTGAGTAGATAGTTCTTCCAATTCTGATGGGGCTAAGCGATAAGGTGCACGAGCTATGGGCGCTGCTCCAGGAGCTAGCTCGATTTGAAACTCGACCTGATGATGAGGCGGAAGACCAGGTAATTCCTCAGGGAATACCTCAGGAAAGTCGCGTACAATCGGGATATCTTCTATCTTCTTCTCCTTTGTTGAAGTGTCGGTAACGAGAGCCAAAATAGCAGTGTGGCCCTTTCGCAAACACTTCTGGGCCTTAAGGAAAGAGATGATGCTCACAACAGCACCACTCTTGTCGCCACGAATAACAAGAGGTTCTTCACCAGAACGAGGAATGCGGACGATTTTCTCCTTGCAAAGGATCTCTGCTCGATGTTGGGATAACCAATCCATCCCAATGACGATGTCGAAGCTACCTAGAACGATGGGGATAAGGTCGATAAAGAAGGTCTGACCAGCAAGAACAAGATTACAACCCTTAACTATGCGCATGGCTTCAAGACTTTTACCGTTTGCTAGTTCTACAACATGCTTGGTGTTTAGGGGAATTGGAGCACGCTTAAGCATCTGACTAACTTTTAAGGACACATAACTAGTATCGGCACCCGAATCGAATAAAACAGAAACATAGAAGTCGTCCAGTAGGAACTTACCCGTCACGACGTTGCGATCGTTCCTCGCATCACCTTGACCAATCACAAAAGCGCGTCCCCTGGCACCATTGCCATCATTGTTACCCCCGTTGTTGTTCCCATTTCCTTAGTTGTTGTTCTGATTCTGGTTCAGCTGGGGATAGTTTCTCTTGAAGTGACCTTCAGCACCACACTGAAAACATCCCTTATTACCCTGTTGTTGCTGTTGCTGTTGTTGCTGCTGCTGGTTATGTGGAGCTTGTAACTATTGCTGACGATTCTGATTCGCAGGATATGGGCTCCTGCAATCCTTTGCTGCGTGACCAAGCTTGTTGCATCTATGACAGCGGCCCTTGCTACACGGCCCGATGTGGTGCAAGTTACAGCGATTGCATTTGGGTTAATTTCCCTTGTACCCTCCTTGTTGACCAGGGCTCTTGTAGTCATCAGTCTTTCGCTGCTGAGACTGGGACTGGCCAGAGGCTGAACCCTTGCTTGAATTTCCATCCCATTTGCGCTTGTTGTTGCTAAGAGCATCAGAAGTAGTGGTAGCACTAATACACTTTGGCAGCCTGTTCTGCTCAACTGCCTGATCAGTGAGACGGTGGGATAGTCGAATGACCTGTTGAATCGTGAGGAGGTTAGCTGATGTCACCATACTCTGAATCTCTGGCACTAAACCCTTGATATAAAGCTCGATACGTTTGTAGGGAGGGTCCACCATAGTAGGACACAAAGCAGCTAGTTCATTAGACCTCTTCGTATACGTCTCAATCTCAGACCCCGTCATCTTCAAATTGTAGAACTCCACTTCTAGCTTATGAATGTCATCACGATGACAATACTCTTCCTTAATCAAATCTTTGAAGTCGTTCCATGGGGTGGCATTAGCAAGCTTCCAAGCCTAGCATTTGAACTTGAGCGTTCCACCAAGTGAGTGCAACTCCTTCAAGAGTTCCCGTAGCAAACTTCACCCTACTAGCAACAGGGCATTCACACATTCGAAGACAGACTCGAGCTTCTCGAACCAGTAGAGGAGTCCTACAGCTCCTTCTGTACCGCTGAAGATACTAGGTCGACAGTCCATAAAAATAAAGGGGTGGCGCCCCGCGAGCGCCCCCTATTTCCTGTTTTTCTTGATTTTTATAAAAATAAAGGTATTTCGGGCCCACTTTTCGTATACGAGGTGTATTTTAGGATGTATAAGGGTGTTATAGGTTTTTAGGAGAGTTGTTATATCCTCCCCACCTTGTTTTAGAACTTGTCCTTGAGGCCTACTGGAACAGGTGTAGATATTTCCTCTTCATCTCTGATTCAAGCTCCCAAGTGTATTCTGGTCCACTCTTAGAATCCCATTTTACTTTAACTAGAACTAATCTTTTGAGTTTGAGATTCTTGATCTTTCTATCTTCAATCTGTAGGGGTTTCTCTACAAACTTAAGTTTCTCATTTACCTCTATGTCCTTAAGAGGTACCACTAACGATTCATCTGCTAAGCACTTCTTGAGATTACATACATGAAATACATCATGTATTCCTGCCATTTCCTCTGGCAGTTGTAGCTGATAAGCTACGGGTCCTATTCTTCTAATAATCTCAAAAGGTCCAATATACCTGGGGCTTAGCTTTCCCCTTTTGATGAATCTGACTATTCCTTTCCATGGAGAAACTTTTAATAATACCTTATCTCCTACTTGAAATTCCAATGGTTTTCGCTTGTTATCAGCATAACTCTTTTGTCGATCGCGTGCTGCTTTTAGTCTTTCCTTGGCTTGAATAATCTTGTCTGTTGTTTCTTGTAATATCTCTGGTCCAAACAGTTGCTTTTCTCCAATTTCTGCCCCACAGATTGGAGTTCGGCACTTTCGTCCATAAAATGCTTCAAATGGTGCAGCATTGATACTGGTATGATAGTTGTTATTGTAGGAAAATTCTATTAATGGTAAATGATCATCCCAATTTCCTCCGAAATCAATTACACAAGCTCTAAGCATATCTTCCATTGTCTGAATTGTCCTTTCGCTTTGTCCATCCGTTTGAGGATGATAAGCTGTGCTTAGATTTAACTTGGTTCCCATTGCTGTTTGGAAACTAGTCCAAAAATGAGAAGTAAAACGGCTATCTTTGTCAAAAACAATAGATAAAGGAATTCCATGTAATGAAACTATTTCATTTACGTATAGCTTAGCTAATTGTTCCATACTGAAAGTTTCCTTCATCGGTAAGAAATGAGCAGACTTGGTTAGCCTGTCTACAATCACCCAGATTGTATCATTTCCTTTTCGCGTCTTGGGTAATTTGGTAACAAAATTCATTGTTATCAATTCCCATTTCCATATTGGCATTTCTAGTTGCTGCAATAAACCTGAGGGTTTCTAATATTCAGCTTTAACTTGTGAACAAATTAGACACTTGGCAATATAAGCTGCTATATCATTTTTCATTCCTATCCACCAGAAATTATTTCTTAAGTCTTGATACATTTTATCTGTCACACCCCCAATTTCCACACGTGGAGTATCACCGCAGGAGGCATGACATGACCAGGATCAAGCCACCAATCATATTGAACCATGTAAAATAATAAAGATAAAACCAACCACAATATAATTGGTGTCCAAAACAATCTAACCAAGATCAAGTTATCAGCGAAAGCATAACGTATAAAAACAAAACATAAGTTTTAAAGTTCAAAAGTTTAACATGGAACTCAATAGTCCATGTCCCACAACGACCTCTCCTTCTCGTGAAAGCTCCAAGTAAACACCTAACGGCCTGCAAGGCATATAGTAATGAATCAACAACAAAGTTGAGCGAGTTCACAGTTGGTTGTCCATTTTAAAGTTGTTCCAAAAACCATAAGTTCATTCGAAAACCATGAGTTAACCAATTCCTTGTTTCCCAAACCAAAACCAGTGGGGGCTACCCCATGTTAACCACTAGACCCGTTACCATATCGACAACTGACTGGAGTCATGTTTATGTGCCCTACGTCAATGTCTATCATCATTGACTAAGTGCCCAGATCCATTAGTCCACTCCCGTCCTCTGCGGCATGGTGTGAGGCTTGTCAAACCTAATAGCGCTATTTAACTAATGACCCGCTCGCCATTGGCCCGGCGATTAAGTCGATATAAAAAGGAGGGACTTAATGATAGAGTTTTCTCAAGTAAGTTATATGTTGTCATCCTTCCTATGGAGGATGGAGGTATGTATTCTACCCAAGGAGAATATGCAGGTTAAATGTTGTCATCCTTCCTATGGAGGATGGAGGTACATATCCTACCCAAGGAGAATATGCAGGTTCCATTTTAGTTTCTTAACCCATTCCCAAACCACCGGGAATCCCATGCCTTGTAGAAGTGTGAACTCACCTTAGGTTAGCTCGGCAGATACACGAAAAGGGTCAATCGAGCTGCTAGTGGTCAACCACGTCCTAACATGGTTACCATACAAGTCAGGTCTAGGTTCAAGTAGTGAACATAAGTTTTACACATAAACTAGCAGGTTACAACACGTAATGATCATGGCAAACATATTCAACATGTTAACAGTCAAGTATATATCATATCCGAACTTGTGCGACTCAAATGATTGGGCTCGCACAAGTTTAATGGCCCAACAGCCTTGTGCGATTCACCAATTAAAGCCCAATGATACTCGGCCCAACCTGTTGTGCGTCCAGCACAACTTGTGTGACTCACAATGGGTTGTGCGATTCCAAAACATACCTGGCCTAATAACATAAGTAACCTAACATGTACACGGCCCAAACAAATAAACAGAAATCAACTTGTGCGGCCCATTTAATCTTGTGCGATCCAGGACAGCTTGTGCGATTGAGTTTTGGGCTTTAAGGCCCAACAGCATAATAAGGTTCAACAGATGTGCGTGGCCCAAGACTTGTGCGATCGGCACCACCTTGTGCGATCCACTTGTCTTGTGTGATCATGTAGTTCTAGGTTGTACACTGTGCTTTATTGGTTGTACCTAGCTTGTGCGACTACACTTGTGCAACCAGAGCTTGTATGATCAGATCAGATCTTGTGTAATCGGATCTTGTGCGACCGACAAACTTGTGCGACTCATGATACATCTCCTTAAATCATGCAAGTCAGTTACTAATTCCAATTAATTCGCTTGATCAAATTAACAGTTCCCAATCATACCAAAATCGATCAAATTAGAGTTTCAACATCACATTCTTATGAACCCTAATCAATCACATAACAACTCATCATCATTACATCAAATCAACTAGCCTAATTAACATCAAAACCCTTAATTCATCATTAAAACTTATACAACAACCAAAATCAATTAAACATATTTGCACGGTTTCGGTTCTTGATCACTAGCATACATCCTAATCATAAACACACAACCAAACCATCCGAATCCAAACACATATGGCCGGTTACATTCATTCGGTTCTAGATCGTTATTTTCATTACATGATTATCAACCCTATATTGAAATAACATATTACACATGTGGGCCGATTTCATATCATAATTAATCACATATCATTCGTAAATCATCATGTAGGAACACATACTTCACAATATCATCTAACAAAACAATAACCATGAATCACTAACCGGTTTAGGAGGTAAAACAAGAATGATCCGAGCAAGAAAGTCTTCGAGGAAGAGGGATGGGATGCCGTCGGCTTCGAGAGAGAGGGAGGAGAGAACTAGGGTTTGGTGTATGTTGTGTTTTGCAAGTAATGAGGAGTATACCCCTTCCTCATGAGGTTATGCGCAACAAATGGAATGGGCCGAACCCATTACGGGCTGCCCTTGTGGTTCGAGTGCAAAAGTGTGGGCCGAAAAGGGCTTGTGCAATCGGGTTGAAGTTGTGCGGTTGGGTTCGTGTTGTGCAATCACATTATCTAAACGTACATTACACAATCCACATAAATGATAAAACATACATTCCCTTAAAATCACATAGTCACATAATCACATAACGTCCACACTTGTTACATCAAAGTATAAAGAAAGGTTTGAAATACGAGTTGTCACATTATCACTTCCAGGATGTATCGTACATTTAGACTTATGGGCTTCTTCTAATATTCGGTGGCGTAGGTTTCCTTATTTGGGTATCCAAATTCTTTTCTTATGGAATCTCCAAATTCCATTTTTTCCTTGTTCTAATTCCTTAATCATTCCTTTCAATTTTTCAGTATCATCCTTAATTACCAATTCCTCTATTTCTCTAATCTGTTCATTTAAATCTATCTGCAGATTTAATTTGAGAGAACGTACTCTTCTTGGCTTTTCATGATACTTTCGACTTAAAGCATCAGCTACTACGTTAGCCTTTCCTGCATGATATTGGATACTACAATCATAATCACTAAGAATTTCCATCCAGCGTCTTTGTCTCATATTTAACTCCTTTTGCCCAAAAACATATCTTAAACTTTTATGATCGGTGAAAATGGTAAACTTACTACTGTAAAGATAATGTCTCCAAATTTTAAGGGCAAAAATTATGGCTCCTAACTCTGAATCATGGGTTGTATAGTTCTCTTCATGATTCTTAAGTTGTCTAGAGGCATAGGCTATAACCTTTTGACGTTGCATCAACACACATCCATAACTTTAGACGCATCACAATAGACTACAAAGTCTTCAGTTCCTTCTGGTAACGCTAGTGTGGGTGCGTTGGTTAATCTTTTCTTAAGGATTCTAAAGGCTTCTTCCTGTTTTGGTCCCCATTCAAACTTAACAGATTTGCAGGTCAGTTTTGTTAAGGGAATAGCTATTCTAGAGAAATCTCGGATAAATCGTCTATAATAACCGGCCAGTCCTAGAAAGCTTCTCACCTCCGTTGGTGATTCAGGGACTTTCCATTTAGTAATTGCCTCGATCTTTGTGGGATCCACATGAATTCCTTCATGATTAACTAGATGTCCGAGGAATTGCACTTCTTCTAACTAAAATTCACATTTTGAGAATTTAGCGTAAAACTTTTCTTTTCTCAATAATGTGAGGAGTGCATGCAGATGCGCTGCATGTTCCTCTTTACTCTTAGAGTAAATGAGAATATCATCTATAAAGACAATTATGAATTTATCCAGATATGGTTTACATATTCTGTTCATCATGTCCATAAATGCAGCTGGGGCATTAGTTAAAATAAATGGCATGACTGTAAATTCATAATGGCAATACCTTGTTCTGAAGGCAGCTTTAGGGATGTCCTCTTCCTGTACTTTCAATTGATGATATCCTGAGCGTAAATCGATCTTAGAAAAGAATCGAGCTCCTTGCAATTGATTAAACAGATCATCGATTCTCGGTAATGGATACCGATTTTTAATCGTGACTTTGTTCAATTCTCGGTAATCAATGCACATACGCATGGATCTGTCTTTCTTCTTGACAAACAAGATTGATGCTCCCCATGGTGATGAACTAGGCTGTATGAAGCCTTTCTCCAGTAGTTCGTCCAGTTGTTTCTTCAGTTCTTGCATCTCTGCTGGTGCTAAACGGTAAGGTGCCTTGGCAATCGGTGTTGTCCCTGGTAGTAGGTGAATTCTGAATTCGACCTCCCTATCTGGGGGTAATCCTGGTAATTCTTCTGGGAAAACATCTGAGAATTGAGATACTACTGGAATATCTTTCAATTCATTTCCTTTAGTGTTAATGATTATGGAAATCATATACACTAGTGATCCTTTTCTTGCATAATTGGTTGTTTTCATCACAGAGATGAATTTCGTGGATCTAGATGGCCTATCTCCTTTAATTGTGATCTTTTCACCTTTTGGTGAACTTACTTGTATTGACTTTTGATCACATAGAATGCTGGCTTTATTGGCTACTAACCAATCCATTCCTAATACAATATCAAATCCAGCCAGATTCATTGGGTAAAGATTAGCGGTAAAATTATGGTTTAAAATTTATATTCTTGCTCCCTACAAGATTTCAGTGATCTTAATGGATTCTCCATTTGCCGTTTCTACCAGACATTCTTGTTGAAGTTTAGTTAATTGTTGATTTAGAAGTTTGCAGAATGAAGTATTAATAAAACTTTGGTTCGCACCAGAGTCAAATAATACTTTAGCAAAAACATCATTAACTAAAAACGACCGGCAATTACGTCCGGAATCATCTTGGCTTCTTCTGCAGTTAGAACAAATGCTCTAGCATTCTTGGTAGTCTTGTGGTTCATGGCTGGAGCTAGTTTCAGACAGTTCGGTTTGATATGCCCCTTTTCTCCACAATTGAAGCATATTCCATTACTGGGTTTCTTCCTACAGTCTTCTTCCTTGTGTCCTGGTATTTTGCAGAAGTTGCAGTATGTGGAACATTTCCCTGCATGCTTCTTCTTGCAGAATTTACAGTAAGGTGCAGAAGTAGAACCTATGTTTTTCCCACGGTTGGAATTACCGTAGCGGAATTCCTGGGTAAGCTTTTGGACTAGGTTCTTCCTCTAGTTTTCTTCTTGCGTACGTACTAGTTCATCAGTCAAGGTATTTGCTAGTTCTACTGCTTCTTCTATAGTTTGTGGTCCAGCTGCCTTGACTACGTGTCTAATCTCACTGATTAATCCCCAGATGTAACGGGAGATTAATACTGGCTCTGGTGAAGCTAAAGTTGGCACTATTCTAGCATATTCGAAGAATACGGTAGTGTAACCCTTGCAGTCTACTCCAGCCATTCTAAAGTTTAAGAACTTATTAGCTATTTGTTCTTTTTCATTGGGAGGACATAATTTCCTTTCAACCATATTCTTAAACTCAGTCCATTCCATACTATAGACTCTGTCACTTTCCCTAGACTGGAGAGTATTCCACCATTCCAAGGCTGCATTCTTAAAAAGATTGGAAGCAAACATGATTTTATCTTCCTCTGCACACTTGCTTATTTTTAAGACTGCTTTAGTCTTTTCTATCCAACGTAGAGATGCAATGGCTCCTTCATTGCCCGAGAATTCCATTGGTTTACAAGACCAGAATTCTTTGTAAGAATAACCATATGACATGGTTCTTCTTCTTTTTGGAATAGGCAATTGAAGTAACGGTCCATTGTTTACGCTGTGACTGGGTTCAGCAGGTGGTCGTTTACTTCCACTGTTAGTTTTATTATTTTCCGCTTCTTTAACTGTCTTGATAATATATGGCATAGCGTCTATAATCCCTTATGCCACTATATGTTGGATGGCACTTTTATCTAATTGGTTCCCGTTATTATCGTTATTCGGGTTTTCCTGATTCACTTTGTTGTCCATGTGGATTATAAACATTTACCAAGTATTAATATCACAGAACAAGATTTAATGCCAACAATTACACAAACCAACATATTGATCAAAACTGTCGTGCATTGCGACATTTACTCTATTTCATATATATATATATATATATATATATATTACAAGCTACAACTGGAATTTAAAATACACTACTAGTTATGCATCAGTAAGTATTTAGGTTGTCTATTAATTTTTTTTTTAAACTACACGCATATATATATATATTATTACTATTATTACTAGGGGTTTATCCAGTATTGCATATTTCGCTCGTCGTATTTCTAAACGAGCCTTTCCCCTATTTGTCTTATTCTTTCTCCTTCATCTACTAACTCCTCACCAAATGAGCAGAGTTCCTGAACGTTTTTGGTACTCATAGGTGGTGGTGGTGTGGGTATTGGGTCAGGGAATTGTGGTACGGGTTCTCCATATAGGTATGGGTTTTCTAGTATTTCCCGAACATACTGATCGGCATCCCAATATGGATCTAGAGGGTCGAGGTTGGGGTATGGTGCTATAGGGTTTGGTATGGGTTCCTCCTATGGGTAGAGTTCTCGATAACCCCTATGTTCATCCTCCCATGGGTCATAAGCTAGAGGATTTGGTGCTGGGATTTTAGGGATTTCGTTTGGGTCGAATGCGGGTATGGGAACCTGGTCTCCTGGGTTAGGTTCTGTTTCCATGGGTTGGGTTGGGAATAGTGGTAGTGGTTGTGGTGCAATGATTTGGTCTAAGTTTGGGTCTGCTGCAGTGGTAGCTAGTATGTGAAAGTTGGCCAATCGCCTATTGATTATGTCTTGGGTCTGGGCATTCATCTCTCTATTTGCTGCTGCTAAAGCCCGTTGTTACTGTAACTTCCTTAATCGCTTCCTACGCTCATGTGCTCCCCGACTGAACCATCCTCTCTTTTTCATAGGGAATGGTTCTTCGGATTGTGCCTTAAATATGAAGATCCCCTCTTCTGTGTCAGCTGAATACCCTGAAGGAGTAGGCTGGGAGGAAGTTCCTTCATCTCTAGGAGAACTAGACAGGTGACGATAGGCGTCCGATGGACCTTGATCACTCATACTGTAAACTAACAAATTGTCAAATAACACAAAACAATAATATACAGATATGTACGTAATCACATAGATTATTTCCTAACATAATAGATAAAATTTTGGTGTCAGCAGAACACTTCTGTGGCTGAAATCAGTGGTTGTAGCTCTGATACCACCTTTTGTCGCAACCCCCGACCCCTGCCCCGGGAGGAGGACGGCCGCGAGCTCGCAGAGCTGGTGGTATCGGTGTTTATTAATTTGGCAGTGGAATTTACATCAGGACTGTAGTTAGGAAATAGTTTATCAGAGTAAAACACCACACTTTTGTAATTAATAAATATATGGGAAAAATCCAAGTTTCCATTACAAACATGTTTTTAGGGATAAACTCTAATTTATTTAAATAAAACTTCTTCTTTATTTAGGTAACTTTTATAGCCACTTTTCCAAGCCTTCAGTGCTCTCCAGCTGGCTTCTAATTGGCTTTCACATTTTGTTACCTGCAACGTGTTTAAAAACATTTTATCAGCAAGAAATACTGGCGAGTGAATCCCAGTTTAATCAAAACAAGTTTTTATCATTTTACAGCATTGAGGGCAACCCGCAATTACATTTGTTTACATCTACTTTAGTTACCACCCACGGTAATGTCAATCCTGACTTGTGGTAATGTTACTACTCACAGTGTAGTAACAAGTTATGTATACAAAACCTCAACATACCGACGGTAATTGTAGAATCATAAATACTCAATCACTTTGAATTGTAACTTAAAACATTTGAGGTTTTGTAAAACCAGTTGACAAAAAGAAGGATCAACTCACATTGCTAATTTAGGTATTTCCTTGTGACTTTCTGGTTATAATCTATTAAATTAAACAATGCACACGCGTTAGTATAATAACCCAATTTACAATAGCTATACCCTCCCCCCGAGACAGAACTCCAACGACTGATTCGGGCAGAGCCTAGACATGCGTTACGGAGCTCTAGATCAATCAGGCAGAGTAATTAATACGTAACCGGGGGTTATAATACTTACAATGAGGCAGAGCTTCACTTTTTAGTGGGTATTATGACCGGGAATTATTTTAGCTATTAGAGAATTTAGAGATTTCAGAGAGAATTTTGATTTTTGAACGATTTCTCAACTGAAGCCGATGGCTTCTATTTATAGGGCTGATCCAGGGCTTTCTCGCGCCCCGCGAGAACAGAAGGCAAGGCCTTCGCGTCCCGCGAGCTAGGCTGGCTGGGGCCTAGTCTTGTTGAATCAATGGCTAGCTTTGACACGGAGGGGACACGTGGCATCACCGGGTTGCGCCTGGTGGCCATGGGGTCGCGGCCCACGACTGATGTAGTCAAGGGGGTCGCGCCCTGCGAGCGCCTCCTATTTCCTGTTTTTCTTGTCTTTTTATAAAAATAAAGGTATTCCGGGCCCACTTTTCGTATACGGGGTGTATTTTAGAACGTATAAGGGTGTTATTGGTTTTTAGGAGATTTATTATAGTAATTAAAAGAAAATCGACAAGGTCTTTGAGGGCAAATGAAGAGTAGTTTGGCGTTTTGTATTTTTCATTCTTACAGAACACGCACAGATTGTAATTTGGTGTTTTATATCTCTTATATAGCATTTTTTCCATCTTTTTTTCTACTTATTGTTAATAACATGTTACTTCGAAGTTACATAACAAACAATATAAGATCGGACAAGCAAACTAAACGCCAAAAAAAAAACAACGCCACTAAATAAAAGTACCTTAAACCTCTAATTGTGGTCATGCTAAACTCAATAATGTTTTGCTGAATGAGATGAACAACATTGTTAATCCTCAGTTAAGAAAGATGTCTAATAATGTTGTCCACCCCATTCAGCTAAACTTTCTTGAGAACAAAACTGAATCCCCAAGAAATGACGTTTTGCAATTTTGTGGTTTTTGTATGTTTTGGCGTTTATATTGAGGATAGACTCAATAAGATTTTGCTCAATGAGATGGACAATATCCCCACATAATGATTTTTCTCATCACATTGAGTGAAAGTTTACTGAGAAAATAGTGTATCTCAAAGAAACGTCGATTGGAATCGTTGATGTTTGGGTTTTTTGGCGTTTCTAAAATGAATGGTATAAAGTAAAATACGGCGTTTTGGGTTTGGTGTGGTTACTGTTTGTTCAGCTTTATCGTTTAAAAACAAAGTTTGGTGTTTTATATTTAATGGCGTTTAGATTAGGATGATTTATGCTCTGTATTTTAAGGCGGGAATTTAATGGCGTTTTATTCATGAGTTTAGCGTTTTACATGGAGAAGTCAAAAGACTCTTTTACCCTTAATGAAGCGCGTCCACTTAATAAAATTGATGTTATTTACGAAAACGCCACTGCACCATCTAGTCCATAGATTGTTTTGATCTGACGATCCATAAGCGTTCTCATTGTTCTCACACTTTTCACCGTTTTATCTAAATCCTGACCTTATATATATATATATATATGGTGAAAATCATTTAAGAACCATCATTTATGAGAGAACCACGAGAACTAGTGTGAATACAACCATTTAGGTTTTTTTAAGGTCTTTGGGGAGGGTGGGTGGTTTAGGTTTTTTAGGTTTCTTTTGAGGGAGGGAGGGGGTTAGGTAGGGCTGCAAACGAACTGAACGAACACGAACAGGACCTTGTTCGTGTTCGTTTGTTAATAAATATATGTGTTCGCGAACCGTTCACGAACACTTATCGAACGAGATTTTATGTTCGTGTTCGTTTGTTAAGTTAATGGACTTGTTCGTGTTTGTTTGTGTTTGTTTGTTAATTTTAGGCAACGAACAAAAACAAACGTTGACGAACACAAATGAGCACAAACTAATGTTCATGAACACAAATGGAAACAAACGAACACAAACAATCATTCATGAACATAATATATAATACACTGACACTTATTAGATATTTAATTTGTCGGAATTTTAAAGTATTTAAATACATATAAAAACTAAAAACACTAATTAACTATCGAACACGTTACCGAACGTTCACGAACATAAACGAACGAACACGACATCTGTTCATGTTTGTTCATTTAACTAAACGAACGAAATTTCTTGTTTGTGTTCGTTTGTTTAATAAACGAACGAACACAAACGAACTTCCCGCCGAACGGTTCACGAACTGTTCGCCAAACGTTTGGTTCGTTTACAGCCCTAGGGTTAGGTATTTTTAGGTTCATTTTTTGTTTTGGGTCTATTTTGGTTGTGTTCACAAGTGATTCTCACGATAAATAGTGGTACCCGTATGAACCCTATCATATATATATATATATATATATATATATTCTTCCTGTTTAAAAAAAACTAATATACAATATTGAAATATAATGTCTATAATATCTCTTTTAGTATTCTAAAGCATGTCCATGGCATTATAGCCTAGTGGCATCTTAAAGGTGAGATAAGGCTTAGGAACCATTAGGTCTTGAGTTTGATTCCCACAAGGAGGGTTTTTTCTAGAATTATTGGGTTTCGTCCTGAATCGGTTTATAGACATTATTGCCTAGTAGAGATGAATGTGATTAGGTGGTTCCACTAGTGATATGATAATACTTCAATGGTTTGTCAATAATCCAAATTCGTCGTAAAAAAGTATTCTGAAGCATATATAGAAGCTACATGTGTAAATAATGTGTAGATATATGTCCTACATATAAATTACACATGTGTAAGTAAACATTAAAAAATGAAACAAAAAATATATGAACAAATTAGTTTGATTGCCTAGTTACGTGTATAACATAAACATTTTTTTGTGTGAAAAGTATAAATTAATATATATATAGGGGATGGATAATGAGAAAACTAGTTTAAATGAGAAAATAAAAAAAAACTAACTAAAAAACATACCAAACTTTTTTTTTTTACATTTTTTTATAAAAAAATCGCTATTTTTTATGTATGGAAAAAAATTTCAAAAAAAAATTGTTGTATTGCACATGTGCACTATTACGGATATAATGCACATGTGTAGTACACATATAATACACATGTGCGGTACAACAAATTTTTTTTTTATTTTTTTAAATATAAAAAATAGCGATTTTTTTATAAAAATTTGTAAAAAAAATTGGTATGTTTTTTAGTTTTTTTTAGGCTTTTTTAGTTAGTTTTCTAGTTTTCTCATTTAGATATAGTTTTCTCATGATCCTCTCCCTATATATATATATATATATAGGGAGAAGATCATGCGAGAACCACCTCTTATTGCGAGAACCGCGAGAACCAATGTGAACACAACCAAAAATGCCTAAAAATAGCTAAAAATCACACAATTTTTTTTTAATATTTTTTATATAAAAATCGCTACTTTTCGAAGCAAAAAAAAAATTAATTTTTTTTTTTTTTTGCTTCGAAAAGTAGCAATTTTTAGGCATTTTTGGTTGTGAACAAATTTTGTGAACTTAATGGGTTTGTATAGGGTCGTATTATTGGCACACATTGAGGGTTAAATCGACACCCTCAATACGCATCGTATAGGCCTATACGATGCGTATTGAGGTGGGTTCAAACTTCTATGCCTGCCAAAGACTGCCATTGTCCCCCGCCAAAAAGTAATACGCATCGTATAGGCCTATGCGATGCGTATTGAGGGTGTCGATTTAATTTTTTAATTTTTGCAAGGTAGCTTCTTGTCACGCGGTAGCTTTCCGTCATGCGAACGAAGAAGCAGCACTTTGGACATTTGTTGGTCTTCAAACATCTAGGAAACATTATTTGAGAATACCCCTTAAATTAACAAGGCGGTCTCTTTGCTTCGTCCACTATAACTATTTGTATATGCATTCTTAGGGTTTTTATTATTTGATCAATGGAAGTTGAAATCGGCTTTGTATTTTAGCACACGAAAGTACTGGACAACCAAGATAACAGCTTCGATTTCATTTGCTTCGTCCACTAGAACTATTTGTGTATGCATTGTTAGGGTTTTTATTATTTGATCAATGGAAGTTGAAATCGGCTTTGTATTTTAGCACACGAAAGTACTGGACAACCAAGATAACAGCTTCGATTTCATTTGCTTCGTCCACTAGAACTATTTGTGTATGCATTCTGTTGGTACTGAACAATAGAATCAGGTTCTCAAAAACAAGGATCGTTCTAATAGATTAAAGAGAACTATTTCAGTTATTTCTGTTGATCCACAAATTACAACAAATTGTGTCTAATGCAATGATCTTCGAACGTGGTGTGTACGTTAAATACCGTTCATCGCTTGTTTAGTTGCTTCTCCTGTTAAGTTTCTGAACCAACCGAAATCCACAAATTCAAACAGTTTCTCCGTCGCTAATTTCTCCACTCACCGTGAAATCGAACAGTTTCTTCGCAGATTCCGTCCGGTTTCAAAGCCGGTTGAGGATTACGAGTGATCTAGACTCGTTCAAGGCATGCAATGTTTCCTCTCAATTAAATAGACCGACACTTGCTTCATAGGACTTACTTGAATCGTCTCGGAAGTGGATTTCGGTTGGTTCAGATCTCTTTGGGTATATTCGAAACCAACTAAAATACGTTGAAGTACTGAATCAACAGAAATAACTGAAATAACTTGAATCGTCTCGGAAGTACTGAACAACAGAAGGATGAGATATTCACTATGGTGGATGCAAGCATAAAGTTAGAAACCGGTGGTATTGAACCAACATTTCCTTCAAACATTATAAACAAGGATCGTTCTAATAGATTAAAGAGAATAAACGAAGTTGAAAATCATCTACTTTCTGAATCTGGATCTGAATGTTAACTTTGACTCATAAACCCTTGAATCCCAACGCTTCTATGATGATATCAGCGTTGTTTATCACCCTGTGTGAGCATTGGCAGCCCGACCACTAGCAGAAGAACCCGACACGTCTCCTATGATGATTCAAAGGTCGGTCTCGGGTGGGCATGAATGATTTACACCAAGTTTTGTTGCTGCGCCAGGGTCCAATACACGAGCTCACCCTTGTTATGGATGATTACTGGGAAGATTACAATTGTTTTGAGTTTTGTCAGATAATACTTCATTTGTCGAGAAACCATACTATCAAGAAACTAACATCTTTTAATACTTCATTTGTCGAGAAACCATACTGTAAAGATCTCTACACAAACTCTTCTACATCTTTTAACCAATTGTCCATCACTTAAGACCTTGAAAGATTTGTTGAAATCGAATTTGTGTATCTGAATCAGGTTCTCTGCATTAGATCGGTCATTCCTTGTGATACATGAACGTTTGATTTGAATTTTTAAGGTGACAAATTGATGTATCTGGTGGGGGTGATATAGTAATTTTCAATAATGTAGGAAGGATTGTAGTAGTAGGACATTGGAATCAGGTTCTCAAACAAACCAACAAAAACCTGATAGTGAAAAACATCAGCAACCATTTTTCCTTTTCCTTCAATTTCGAGAACATTCTCCCTGTGTACGCAACAAAGAGACCGCCTTGTTAATTTTAGAGTATTTTTATCTTTTGTTGATGGATACGCTAAAATACGTCAAAGTACGCAACTAACGATATTTCCACACACGTATACATATAATAAGGCACTATGGAGTTCAAGTGGATTTCAAACAAAACTGTACGTAATCATAGAATAAGATATTCGCACGCAACCGAACGGCACCGAAACGACTTATGTTGAAGGTATACGTAATAAAACGACAAAATATGCGAAAGTTCGGCAAAAAACGAGACGTATATGCGTCGAACCGAGGGAAACACGATAACACTAAATTTGAAATAATGCCATATACGATCGTATAGGCCTATGTTGTATTGTATATCACCTTAATACGAATCGTATAGGCCTATACAATTCGTATTAAACTTTGAATTTTCTAAAAAATACCCCTGAATTTATCAGAAAACCAGGGGTATTTCAGTAAAATCATCGATTAATACGCATCGTATAGGCCTATACGATGCGTATTGAACTATAAATTTCTCAAAAATGTTTTTTCAAATCAAGGGTTCCATCATTACAACCACTTGTTTTCAACGGAATTTGATCTTGGAAGTTTGAACCCACCTCAATACTCTTGTTACCATCAATAATCTTTGGAATTGATCTTGGAACAACATACTTTTGTTAACAAGGCGGTCTCTTTGCTTCGTCCACTAGAACTATTTGTGTATGCATTCTTAGGGTTTTTATTATTTGATCAATGAAAGTTGAAATCGGCTTTGTATTTAGCACACGAGAGTACTGAACAACAGAATCAGGTTCTCTTTGCTTCGTCCACTAGAACTATTTGTGTATGCATTCTTTTGGTAGTTAACAACGCTAATTAGAAAAAAATCTGTAAAATTAATCATATCGATTGCTATAACAGGATGGATGTGACACACATAGATAGATAAGCTG
Source organism: Helianthus tuberosus (assembly GCA_030545235.1). NCBI lineage: Eukaryota > Viridiplantae > Streptophyta > Magnoliopsida > Asterales > Asteraceae > Helianthus > Helianthus tuberosus. Next base: position 56,374,728 of record CM060402.1, read on the forward strand.
TCACAGTTGTCAAGACTGTTTGTCGGGTTTCCAATGCTCACACAGGGTGATAAACAACGCTGATACGAACACATGTGTTTCGAAATAGGGTTTGTTCTTGGTTTAATGAAGTTACACGTAACATCTAGTTATATTCAGTAGTAAAAAACGGTTGTGGTTTGTATTTCGCATAGCCACCGTTTCCGTAGTAAAAAAACGGTTGGGTTTGCATTTCACATAGCCACCGTTTCCGTAGTAAAAAACGGTTGGGTTTGCACATTCAATCTTCAATACTTCATTAAAATACCAGTAGAAGAACCCGACACGTCTTCATGTTACGGAGAATGTTCTAGAAATTGAAGGAAAAGGAAAAGATTTGTTGAAATCGAATTTGACAACTATGACAGCTTATTAAAAGTAACAATCACCTCCAATCATTTCCTGGTCAAATCACACACTATAAAGTTTAAAGTTATCGTGTGTTGTAGTTTGGAAAGATGACCGAATAGAGATCTGAATAACAAACTTGGAGAATGTTCTAGAAATTGAAGGAAAAGGAAAAGATTTGTTGAAATCGGTTGCTTCATAGGACTCACTTGAATCGTCTCGGAAGTGGATTTCGGTTGGTTCAGATCTCTTTGGGTATATTCAAAACCAACTAAAATACGTTGAATTACTGAATCAACATAAATAACTTGAATCGTCTTGGAAGTACTGAACAACAGAAGGATGAGATATCGGCGGTTAGCTCGAAGAAGTTTCTCTCAATCAGGGATCTTCGAATGCGGTGTGTACGTTAAATACTATTCACCGCTTTTTTAGTTGCTTCTCTTGTTAAGTTTCTGACCCAACCGAAATCCACAAATACAAACAGTTTTCTCCGTCGCTAATTTCTCCACTCACCGTGAAATCGAACAGTTTCTTCGTAGATTCCAACAAAGTTAATATTCACTGTGGTGGATGCAAGCATAAAGTTAGAAACCGGTGGAATTGAACCAACATTTCCTTCAAACATTCTAAACACTACAAGGATGTTGGGAATTAAACGCATGTACGTGACAAAACAATGATCGTTCTAATAGATTAAAGAGAATAAACGAAGTACAAAATCATCTGCTTTCTGAATCTGAATGTTAACTTTGACTCATAAACCCTTGAATCCCAACGCTTCTATGATGATATCAGCGTTGTTTATCACCCTGTGTGAGCATTGGAAGCCCGACCACTAGCAGAAGAACCCGACACGTCTTCTATGATGATTTAGAGATCGGTCTCGGGTGGGCATAAGATCCGTGGGCCCTATTGTCGGATATGTGACTCAAGAAAGTCATTGGACTGCCGCTCGAAATATGTATCTCACCATAACACATCTAATATGACACATGATAAAAGCGCTTCTTTTATCAATCACATCATCGACCAACTGCTCGAAATCCCTTTCGTTTCTCGGGTTCGCATTCGACACAACACAACAAAAAATAAATTCAAAAAAAACAGCGGCCTGATACGCATCGTATAGGCCTATACGTTGCGTATCAGGCCCGCCGCCAGACATAACCTGCACCTGTCAGTCTGCCATGTTTTTTACTTTAATTCAATACGTATCGTATAGGCCTATACGATGCGTATTGAATTGAAAAAGTGTGTAGATAGACAGGGGGGTGTGCCATTAAAAAACCTCTTTGTATAATCGAGGATAGAATCAAGGCCTTGAGCGGGGTCACCACAAAACCATATATTTTATTGTCTAATTTGATATGTGGGGTTGCTTTTCCTAATCAACCCATGTGGTGGGTGAAAAGAAAGACCTTAGTGGCTTAATGTATAGCCTAGCTCCCCTAACGGCTTCAATATATATTTTCATTATATGCTACAAACATTGTACCTATTCTTGCATGCTGAATGAGTTTTTAGTTTTGTCTGTTTTTTGTACTACAGTTTAAAAGTAATATAAGATATACTTATCTTAAAGGCTAGTGCTTTGGATAACAGAAACAAAGTATATTGTATAACAAACTCCTTTATTATAATAAAATATATAAATTATCATTAGCTAGAAATAATATAAATCAAATTCAAATAAAATTCTTATATTTCAAATCAAATGTTCATAACTAATATAGCACAAAACAATGTTGAATGTTTTATATTGATAAAAACAAACCAAAAATAATCAAAATTAGAGAATATATATTGCATGTAAATATGTTTCAAAAAAGAGGCACCAAAGTTCAAAGAAAAGGTCTATTCCTACTCCATTATATTGGAACTTTATAGGGAACCTATAGGCTGTCTTTTTATTGTAGTTTCATAAATTGCACTTAGCCCCTCCTAATTTGTATGACATTACCGAAAGTGTGTACATGGCTATGGTAGTTGACCTTTTGGCCCTTGTGTGCATTTTACATCAACATCAAACAACTACACACATGTGTTTTAATAAATGAAATATATGGTTGTGAAAGATAGCTACTTAATTGGGTGTTCAATACCAGAAATTAAAATTCTTTTGAATACTTGGTTTTACTATCTGAATCCGTATTCGAAATTGATATCCGAATATTTAAAATTTTATTTTTTATTTGAAACCGGATATTTTGGATACTTTCGAATATCCGAATATAAACTTCGGATATTTTTTTGAATATTTTGGATATATTCGGATATTTTTCGGATACTTCGGATATCCGTAAAAAAATATAAATTTATAAATTTCCGGATATTTTGGATATCCGAAAATTTTCAAAATCACCATCCGAATCCGAAAATTCAGATGGATAGTTTGGATTCAGATAGATACCAGAAAGTATGAATGGTTTCATACACATTCTAGATGGTTTTTATATGTCGCAAGTTGTATCTTCTGGCTAAAAACTATTATAGTATTATAGTTTCATTATGTTTCTTTTAGTTGTATATTAATTCTAATTAATATAATATATATGTTAATCGGAAAAGGCAAAGCCTTTAAACACTTTGAGGGAGGAGATTTTGAGTTCAAGTCCCACAGACAACAATGAATAAAAGAAATAGAAATTTACCGTTCAAAAAAAAAAAAAACATAATTCACAAGAGACGTGTCATGATAATTTTTGGGCTTATGTCTTTACTCCTTTCGTACCGCGTACTCTTCTTCGTCAAATTCGGGCTCATCGTTTATATTAATTTGATATCGTGTGTTCCTTTTTTACGTTTCGATGATTGTGGTTGCGTCTCCGGAACAATTTCAATGTCGTATTCAACGGGTTGTGGTTGTTGAAAAGATTGAAGTTGCATATTGAACGAGTTTCGCATCATCATGTGTTGTAACGATTGCATTTGTTGCATTTGCGAGAAAGCGTTCGGAGATTGTTGAAAACCCGCAAAAGCGTTGAGAGAAAATTGAAAGGATGACCAACTCGGTTCCATTGAAGGATAATAGCCGGGCACCGCAAAAAACGTTCGGGTTGTATGGATCCATGGTAAAGGTAGAAGAATGTTTATAAAAAAGTAGAAGAGTTTTATAAAAAGTTAAGAGAGAGATGAAGTTGAAGTGGGTAAAAAATGGGGTGTTTGGATTGTATTTATAATAAAAGTTATTGATTTTTGGGGTTTTTTTTTAATTCTGGCCGTTGAGGTTTGAATTAGGGGAATTTAAATTATTATATTTTTCCAACGGTCATGCCAACGTTCCTTTTTTTTGTCTGATATGCACGTCCCCAACGTCTTAGGGGCAACGATTTGGACGACGCCGGGAGGGGGGGGGGGGAATGGTGTTGTGTGCGGCGACAGGCCTTGCCAAGGCTGGGACGATAAGAGCATTTACATTAGACCTTATGTCTCTATCTATAGAATTACAATAAAAAATCATTAATTTTTCTCTCTCTTTTTTAATTAAATAATATTTTTTATACTTTTACCATTACTTTTTCTCTCTCCTTTACACATAACCACTTTCAAAAATATTATAAAATTATAAAGAAAGAATAATATTTACTCAAAATTTATTCATGAAAAATAACATATTCTCTCTTCTCAACTCAAAACCATTTTATATAATATAAAAAACTCACTCACATGAACGGTCAAATGTGAATGCTTTAACATATAGAAAGTTTTTATTAGTATAAAGTGTCATTATATAATTAGACAGGGACTTATGTTGACTTAAATAACTATAAAAGGGTGTAAAGTGTAAAAGATGATTTTAGTTTGGTTGAGTCACGACTTTGTGAATTTCTGTGGGAAATAGACAGAAGTGTAGTAAGGAGGTCGGGCCCACACCGACTTTTGTGAACCTCTCCAAAAAAGAAGGGGTTTTCAATCGTTGTCATAGCAACAATAGGGGGACCACAATAAAATTAAAAGAATCTAAGTCACATCCTATTCTTATTTTTTATTTTATCTTTCTTATTTTCATATAAAGCTGCATAAAAAATAAAAATATTGATGTAAGAAATGATACGAACAATGAATAATATATTTGTATTTTTATTTTTGTATAGTGTTAATGAATTAGAATGATGCAAACCGACACTTTTGATGGTCACAATATGAAATATGATCAATTAAAAATGGATCAATGGTGTGAACAAGTACAACTTTTGTAGTTTTATGAGATGTGAATTAAATATCACTGTTTTCATTTCAAAGTTTCAAAATAATGAACGTTATCAAAATCTTTAAAACTAATTTCCTCTTTTTATCTTTAACAAATTACAATAAAACAATGTATATTTTACATACGTAGGATTTGAGACAAGTAGATTACTTGCAAATAATTGTTGAATTATGATCCAAATATGAAATTAAGTGTTTATGTATACTTAATTTCGTTAGACATGATGAAATTATGAGCTATAGGGCATGGGGTGGTGAATTTGTTGATCAGTTCTGTTTAAACTTAATGGAAAACATGAATTAACATTTCTGTTACAGCATTCAATGCAGTGGAGAATCCAGTCAGAGATCCAGCCATTGAGTTCGACATACTTGTCAGGATGATCCGGTTCCTCCTTAGGGTGTAAAGTTATGATGGTGATGAAACCGATACTAGGGAATAATCGGTTGGGAGAGAGAGAGACGATTGATGTTATGAGGGTTGTAATTGTCTAACTTGTGTAACCCTTTAACTCTCTAATAAGCTCCTTATTTATACACCCAAGAGGAAACCTAATTAGTTAATAAGGGTAATATGGTCCATCAACAATTACCAACTAATTATTAATAGGTTATTAATATATTTTGATCTATATAATATAAATGATTACAAAGGCTACAAGATTAAATATTACATTAATAATATATTTAATCTCACATTCTCCCACTTAGCCGAGTAATCATTTATCATGAGTATTAGGTAAGCCTGGCCAGGAGTTAACACTCATTTTAGTCTTAAACCAAGAACTATAGCAGAGAAATACAACCGTTGAATCATCATTCGACTCAGGACCCCCATTAGTCATACTATAGCCTCAATTTAAAACCTAATAGTTATGATCAAAATACGTATAAGCCCTTTAGCGTCTGATTTGTATTTATACTTGTCTATATGTCATTACACCGGCAGAACATATGTTAGAGACATACAAAATCAAACTGAGGAAATTTTATTAATTAAAACATAAGCTAGTACAATATGCCATTAAACAAGGTCTTTAATTAGTCCCATATTCGATACATGTTCTTCGAAAACTTTAGGTGGGAGACCTTTAGTCATCGGATCCGCAAGCATATCTTTAGTACTAATATACTCAATACAAAGATTATTTTCCTCAACTCGTTCACGTACGAACAAATATTTTGTATCGAGATATAAACCAGCTCTAGTCGAACTGTTACTGTTCGAGAAACTAACGGCAGCTGAGTTATCACAGTAAAGCTTCAATGGTCTAGAAATGGAATTAACGATTTTGAGTCCAGTGATCAGATTTCTAAGCAACATTCCATGACAGGTTGCGTTGTAAACAACAATGTACTCTGCCATCATTGTGGAAGTTGTAGTTAACTGTTGTTTATGACTCTTCCATGAGATAGGTCCGCCTGCTAACATAAAGATGTAGCCCGAAGTGGACTTCTTGTCATCTTTGCATTTAGCAAAGTCAGAATCAGAATAACCTACCACTTCTAAGTGATCACTTCTTCTATATGTCAGTTTATAGTCTTTCGTCCCTTGCAGATATCTAAGGACCTTCTTAGCTGCTTTCCAGTGATCTAGGCCAGGATTAGTCTGATAACGACCTAGCATTCCAGCAATGTAAGCGATATCTGGGCGAGTACAGACTTGAGCATACATCAGGCTCCCGACTACTGACGCGTAAGGTATCTGGCTCATTTGCTCCTTTTCAACCTCTGTTGTCGGACACTGGAATGAACCGAAAACATCTCCCTTAACTACTGGAGCGACGGAGGGTTTGCACTGTTGCATGTTGTAACGTGTAAGGATACGATCTATGTAAGTCTTTTGAGACAATCCTAAGATCCCTTTGTGTCTATCTCGGTGAATTTCGATGCCAATAACGTAAGAAGCATCTCCGAGATCCTTCATGTCGAAGTTATGCGAGAGTAACCGCTTCGACTCATGCAACATGTCTAAACTATTACTTGCCAATAGAATATCATCTACATAAAGGACAAGTATAGTAAAGTTACTCCCACTCATCTTGAGGTAGGTGCATTGATCCACTTGATTCTTCATAAAACCTTGCCTCTTCATGACTTCATCAAACTTGAGGTACCATTGACGTGATGCTTGTTTTAACCCATAAATGGATTTTTTCAACTTACAGACTAGATGCTCCTGACCTTCAGGTTTAAAGCCTTCAGGTTGTTTCATGTAAACATCTTCGTCTAAGTCTCCGTTAAGGAAAGCAGTTTTGACGTCCATCTGATGCAGCTCTAAATCAAAATGAGCTACTAGGGCCATAACGATCCTTAATGAATCTTTACGAGAGACAGGTGAAAACGTCTCTTGATAATCAATTCCCTCTTTCTGAGTGTAGCCCTTTGCAACCAATCTCGCTTTGTAGCGTTCAACGTTCCCATTCGGATCCAGTTTTGTTTTGAACACCCATTTACAACCTACAGGTTTGGCACCATTGGGTAATTCGACTAAATCCCAAACGTCATTTTTCTTCATGGATTCAAGCTCATCAATCATTGCTTTGTTCCATTCAGAAGACTGATCATTGCTAATGGCTTCATTATAAGAGATAGGATCATTGAGCTTTCCAGCATCCATTTCAGTCAGGTAGGTAACATAATCATCCCAATTAGTAGGCCTTCTTTGCCTTGATGACCTCCTGAGTTGATTATCGGGTTCAGCGTTGTCTTGGTTTTGAGCGTTTGATGTGCCTTCGTTATGAGGTATAATGGGTTCTGATTATGGAGATGGAATTTGTGCAGTGGCTTCAGGTACAGTTGTTGCATGGGGTACAAGAGGAGTAAACGGAGTAATGGTAAGCGACGAGTCTCTCCCCCCCGCGTCTTGTACTTCTTGCAATTCTTCGTAAGGGTTAGTACTGCTCCCACTGACCTTGAAATCCTCCAAGAACGCAGCACACTTGGTTTCAACAATACGGGTGACATGGGAAGGACAATAGAAACGATAACCCTTCGAATGATCAGGATACCCGATAAAGAAGCAGGTAACTGTTTTAGGGTCAAGTTTCCTTAGGAAAGGATTGTAAAGTTTTGCTTCAGCAATGCAGCCCCATACTTTCATATATTTAAGACTCGGTTTCCTTCCTGTCCAAAGTTCATAAGGAGTTTTAGGGACAGACTTAGAAGGAACTCTATTGAGTATATGAACAGCTGCTTTTAACGCTTCAGTCCAGAGGAATAATGGTAAATTAGTGTTGGCTAACATACTGCGCACCATGTTCATAAGGGTACGATTTCTTCATTCAGCGAAACCGTTCTGCTGAGGTGTACCAGGCATGGTGTATTGGTTCATGTCATGGCCCCCGACCCGGTTTGACCCGTTTCAGGAGCCGCGGGACAGAAATCCCGTGGTATTTATTTAATTGAGTTAACAGCGGAAGTTTATCATCAGGATCTTTTTAAAGCTAAAATTTTCCCGATTATTTTATTTCACAACTCGGGATAAAACCCCGGTAATTTACAATCATATGATTTCACTGGGAAATATTTATTTTACAAAACATATTTCTTTATTTTATATTGAGCCACTTTCTTAAGCTTGCAGTGCTCCACAACACTTTTCCTGAATCACAACAGATCACCTGAAACATGTTTGAAAAAGGTTTTATCAGCGGGAAATACTGAGTGAATCATTCTATTTACTAAAATGACATATTTGTTATAATTTACAGTATTAAGGAAGATTACAATGTTTCTGATATCAACCAACTACCCACAGTACTTTATCACTCGACCCATTGGCCCATTCGTCCAATGGTGTCTGTGATTATGGTCATATCACCCCTTGGCTGCCCCAATGGTGAAGATTATCAAGTAATGTATACAAAACCCCACATACCGGCTGTAACTTGGTGATTACATAAACTTAATCACTGTAATTATAACCTTTGAAAATAAACATGATTTCAAAAGTAATTTGATAAAAAGAGAATGACTCACATTGCAGATTTAACACGGATAGAGTTTACTCTACGGATTAGCCTTGTTAACCTAATTTAAATAACAATGCACACAAAACTGGGTTAGTAATCAATACAGCATTTACGATAACTCACGAGATCAACCCTCACAACGAATGACAAAGTGCTATGCTTAAACATCCGTCGAATTAACGACTAATGACAAAGCATCACCCTAATGTGGGCAGCACTTAAACATCCATTGAGTACATTGATCGATCGGAAAATGAATCGTAATAGCGATCGAGTTATTACCCTGTTTTGCGGCAGCAATTTAATGAATCGTGTGTGTTTTTGTAGTAAACAGTGTCTAACTTTGTGTACGTAAAGAATTTTAACGTCGAACTGAAGCCAGGAATCAAGTCCCAAGCCCCTGTATTTATACCCTAAATTTGCACCTCCCGCTAGTCGCGGAAGAATCCGTGGTACGTGCCGCGTGTCGCCTGGGGTGACATTTTTAGGGTAGGGTAGGTGCGTGTCCAAGTAGCTTAGCTGAGTTGGTCTTGCATGCAAATTCGAATTACACGTTAAACTATTTAGATATTACCAACTAGGGTTTACCCCCCCTTGAGTTTTAGGGGCCCTGATCTTGATTCCGATTGTTCTGAAATTTTTAGGGTTTGTGCAGAATCACTTGGGTGTCTCAATTAGGGTTTCCTATTGGACAAATTAATTAAATAAATATGACTTTTGATACGAGTTGTTACATTCTACCCACCTTAATAAAAATCTCGTCCTCGAGATTTACTGGAATAATTGAGGATACTTTCGCTTCATTTCGGATTCCAGCTCCCAAGTGTATTCAGCTCCTCTCTTTGAATCCCACTTTACTTTAACTAGCACTAGTCGTTTGTGCTTGAGAAACTTCACTTTTCTGTCTTCTATCTGAAGAGGTTTCTCAACAAATTTTAACTTTTCGTTTACCTCTATGTCTTGAAGAGGTACTACCAGAGATTCGTCTGCTAGACATTTCTTGAGATTGGATACATGAAATACATCATGTACTCCAGCTAATTCCTCTGGTAGTTTTAAACGATAAGCAACTGGTCCTATACGTTGGATCACTGGGAATGGTCCTACGTATCTTGGACTTAGCTTTCCTTTCTTACCAAATCTAACCACTCCTTTCCAAGGAGAAACTTTCAACAGTACTATGTCTCCAACTTGGAATTCTAACGGCTTGCATCTATTGTCTGCATAACTCTTCTGGCGATCTCGAGCAGTCTTCAGCCTTTCCTTGATTTGAGTAATCTTGTCGGTCGTCTCTTGCACTATTTCAGGACCTGACAATTGACCTTCTCCTATTTCTGCCCAACAAACTGGAGTTCTGCACTTTCTTCCATACAATGCTTCAAATGGGGCAGTTTCGATGCTTGAATGATAACTATTGTTATAGGAGAATTCAATTAATGGTAAGTGATCATCCCAGTTTCCACCAAAATCTATCACACATGCTCGGAGCATGTCTTCTAGAGTTTGGATCGTCCTTTCACTTTGCCCGTCTGTTTGAGGATGATATGCAGTGCTTAAGTTTAGTCGAGTTCCCATTGCTTTCTGGAAACTTGTCCAAAAATGAGAAGTGAACCGACTATCTCTATCTGATACAATGGAGAGTGGAACTCCATGTAAGGATACGACTTCATCTACATACAACTTTGCCAATCTTTCCATGCTAAAGGTTTCTTTCATAGGTAGAAAGTGAGCTGATTTGGTTAATCGATCCACAATTACCCAAATCGCGTCATTACCTTTTCTGGTTTTGGGCAACTTAGTAACAAAATCCATTGTTATAAGTTCCCATTTCCATACTGGCATCTCTAATTGTTGTAGTAGACCTGAAGGTTTCTGATGTTCTGCCTTAACTTGGGAACAAGTAAGACACTTAGAAACATATTTAGCTATTTCCTTCTTCATGCCTATCCACCAGAAATTCTTTCTTAAATCTTGGTACATTTTATTGTTTCCTGGATGTATAGTATACCTAGATTTATGAGCTTCTTCCAAAATCTTATTTCTTAATTCTCCCTGTTTTGGTACCCAAATCCTTTTCTTATGGAATCTCCAAATTCCATCAGCTCCTCATTCTAAATCTTTTATTCGTCCCTTCATTCCTTCAGCAACATCTTCTATTGCTGTTTCTTGAACACTCTTTATTGTTCCATTAAATCTATTTGTAGATTTAATCTAAGAGCACGAACCCGTCGTTGTCTTTCATGGTACTTACGACTTAAGGCATCTGCAACTACATTTGCCTTTCCTTCGTGATACTGAATATCACAGTCGTAGTCACTTAAGATTTCCATCCATCTCCTTTGTCTCATGTTTAACTCTTTTTGCCCAAAAATATATTTTAAACTTTTGTGGTCCGTATAGACAGTAAATTTACTTCCGTAAAGATAATGTCTCCATATTTTAAGGGCAAAAATTACAGCTCCTAATTCTAAATCATGAGTTGTATAATTTTCTTCGTGCTTTTTCAACTGTCTTGAAGCATACGCAATTACCTTCTTGCGTTGCATAAGCACACATCCAAATCCTAGTTTTGAAGCATCACAATATACTTCAAAATCTTCAGTTCCTTCTGGTAAAGCTAAGATTGGAGCATTGGTTAATTTCTGCTTCAAGATTCTAAAGGCTTCTTCTTGTTTAGGTCCCCATTCAAACTTAATGGCTTTACAAGTTAGCTTAGTTAATGGTACAACTATCTTGGAAAAATCCTTAATAAATCGTCTATAATACCCAGCTAAACCTATAAAACTTCTAATTTCCATTGCGGTTTGCGGAACCTTCCAATTGGTAATTGCCTCTATTTTAGCAGGATCTACGTGAATACCTTCATGATTCACCATGTGACCTAAAAATTGCACTTCCTTTAGCCAAAATTCACACTTCGAAAATTTGGCGTAAAGCTTTTCTTTTCTTAACAAAGTTAAGAGTGCATGCAAGTGCTCACAATGTTCAGTCTGACTTTTTGAATAAATAAGTATATCGTCTATAAAAACAATTACAAATTTATCCAAATACGGTTTACAGATTCTATTCATCATGTCCATGAATGCGGCAGGTGCATTCGTTAACCCAAAGGGCATGACTGTAAACTCGTAATGACCATACCTAGTTCTAAAAGCAGTCTTAGGTATGTCTTCTTCTTGTACCTTCAATTGATGGTATCCAGAACGTAAGTCGATCTTAGAAAAATATCTAGCTCCTTGAAGTTGATCGAAAAGATCATCAATCCTAGGTAATGGGTATCGATTCTTAATTGTAACCTGGAAGTGATCGAAAAGCTCCTTGAAGTTAATCGAAAAGATCATCAAACATTTGGAATTCCAAGTTGGAGAAATGGTTTTATTGAAAGTTTCACCCTGGAAGGGTGTGGCACGCTTCGGAAAGCGTGGAAAGTTAAATCCGCGCTACATTGGTCCTTTCAGAATCTTGGAAAGAATAGGACTAGTAGCATAAAAGCTGGACTTGCCGGCCGAACTCCATTCAGTTCACGATACATTTCATGTATCCAACCTGAAGAAAAGTCCAACTCAAGATACCATTGCCATTCCCATCGACGAGATTCATGTTGACGACACGCTCCATTTCGTTGAAGAACCGGTTGAGGTTACGGATTGGAATGTAAACAAGACCCGCCGGAGCAGTGTCAAGCTCGTCAAGGTTCGTTGGAATGCCAGACATGGTCCTGAATACACCTGGGAGCATGAGGACCGGATGAAAGAGAAATACCCCCACCTATTTCCTAAGAACCCTGCATCTACAAGCAGAACTTAAAATTTCGGGACGAAATTTTTCTAACGGGGGGAGAATGTGACAACCCTCACTAAACCAGGTATCCGTACGACTTAATTAATAATTAATTACTGCTTAATTACTGTGCTTGTTTGAAATTACTGATGAACTGCTACTTGAATACTGATACATGTACTTACTTGCATCATACTTTACTTACCGTCACTACATTATTTACATGTTGAACCTTAGTGACAAACATGATGCACAAAAAGCACAGTAGCACTATAAACGGATAACCTATTGAACATGCTGATAAAGCCAGCATCAGGCAGACACTGCCTCTAAGGCCTGTATGAGCCAGAAATATTTTACTACACTAGTGGTGAGTGTAGGGATACAAGGGTTGTAGAACTGCGTCTCTAGGAATAAGTTACAATGACTGGATGTGCCTAAAACGTGCTCCAAGCACAAAAACTCAGCACTTTAATAAACAATCCAGCTTTTAGCTGACTAATAAAGTGCCAAGACATGAGAAAAATATTACTAGACACTTTCCAAAGTGTCAGGAATAAGTTGTGTTACTAAAAATAATTATAACGACACTTTAAAGCTTTGTTAAGCACTTTAACGGATTACTATCCAACCGAACAACCGGACTATACCCGGAACATGAAAATATTGTTAATAACATTGTTTATCTTTTTCTGAGCTAGTTAGGGTCCCTGAATACCCTAACCCACGCCATAACGCATGACACACTAGTAACCGGGTTAATCACTTAACTAACTAGATTAACCTAACTACATACTTAACTTTTGGTTGGATTTGAACTAGGAGACCCCCCCCCCCCTTTACGAATTCGGTCCCCAAGGGGACACCCTTGTCCTATATTTGATTAAAATAATCAACTTTGTCTAATATCTATTAGACACTTGACCCATTGGTTAATTGTGCATGACTTTGCCTATAAGATCTACACTTAACACAACATATCCTTCACACCACTAAACAAGAATCAACTCTTTCTCTCCCTCTCTTGGAGGTTTCGGCCGAGAACCACCCACCATCCATCCATCATTTTCGATTTTGTTCAAGCTATTCCAAGCTCATACAAGTGTTAAGGATCTCACATAAGGAAGCTCGGTGCATTCGGAACACGAAGGACCTCACTACATTGCTTTTATCCACTCATTTTGCGACTAGAATCTTCCCTAGCCTCGAGCTAGTAGTAAGTTGCTTAAATCACCTTCCCGAACTATTTTAAAGTGGTTAAAATGATATGTAACGGTTAAAAGTCATGAACATACAAGTTGAAGCATAAAAGTCTACTAAAAATGCTAAAAGTAATGGTTAAAAGCTTGTTTCTTGTGTAAAACTTGTAGTATTTGATTTGTGTAGTTATTTGGACCCGATCTATGTTATGGTAGCTCGGATCATCGTTTAACCCGGGTTGGTCATGATCATGGATCATGACATAAGGTTGTTTTGGAAGTAACAAGGGTTAAAGGATGAACTCTACCACACACGAATCATGAACTTGTGTAAAAACGATTTTACTTACAAAATAGTGTTTAAAACTAGTAGATCTACGGATCTACAAGCGGTATTTTCAAAGGACCTCGTGTCAAGAGAAAACATACTTTTAAAGACGGGTCTTTCATAAACAAGAATGATTTTAGCAAACACACAAGTGTGTAAATACTTGTGTAACACTAAGTTTCGACAAAGAACTAGTTTTGTCAAATTTTACAAGAAGTTGTAAAGATGGAATTTCTTTAAAAACGAGACTTTTACGAAACCGGATGGATTTATACAAAAGATCCACTAAAAGTAATGGGATTTACTTCATATTTTAGATAAACCACAAGTTCATGTAATTTATGCGATATACATATTTATTTACTAGTTTGTTGTTTTGGACATTGTTTTGATTGAATGAAAAGATGGTTGATTTGGTTTATAAAAGAAAATGATACGCTTGAAAGCGTGGCCACCTCCAGTTACAGAGGAAACTCTGGCGAAATTTTTCTAAAAACCTAACACTTAGAATTATTTTCACCATAAGTGTTAGAGATACTTCTCGACATGTTTTCAAAATATAAGTTTCGCCACGACTTTATTTACAAAACATCGGAGGTGGGATTTCACAAAATAAAACTTGGTAAAATATATATTTAGTATATATTTTTCATAAAGTCACTTGATATGTGTTTATGATTATTTTGTGAAAATACTAGTATTATTTTTAGGGTAAAAATAATACTACCGAATGTTAATGGATCCAAAATAATACGAACGTCTCTACGATAAATATATAAGTTACACCGGTAATTATTATTACCACTCGATCGTTAAAACGTAACTTACACATTTTAAGGAACTATTCATGAACGCGTATTTTTGTTAAAGTATTATTTTGGGGAAAATTATGTGTAGTAGAAAATATAATATTTTTGAGAAGAATATTCATATTTGGGATTAGAAATAAAATATATTTTGAGTGAGACTTAATAATATATTTCGAAATTATACGAACACACATGTATTAAATCCCCCATCCTTGGGAAGGAAAATGATTACCAAGTATTTACTAAATGTAAACACGAAATAGTTGTCTAACTATTTCCCAAAAACTTAAACCATAAAGCTAAGGCACGGCCGTCCGTCTAATAGAATTAGTACGTGTAGGTCGTCACACAGCTGCTTGATCAGGAGACATACTTGGTAGAGACGCACCAC
The DNA here is from genome assembly GCA_030545235.1 of Helianthus tuberosus. NCBI lineage: Eukaryota > Viridiplantae > Streptophyta > Magnoliopsida > Asterales > Asteraceae > Helianthus > Helianthus tuberosus. The sequence continues at coordinate 56,389,787 of CM060402.1, forward strand.
GGTGAGTTCATGTCCCCCTTTTCTCTTAACTGTTTTCAGTTTTCTAAACTGCGGGGGTGAAATACATGTTACTATGATTACGAGTACTTTATACATGGTATGGTTAGCGTAAGAAGGGTTACTACTTAGATCATGTGAGTGGGTAGGCGGGAACTGGAGGCCATTAATCCTCATTGTAGGACCGAGGGACGTAAGCGGTAGATCTATCTGGGTGTAGCGAGCCCAACTCCAGGTCCAACAATGCGGACCTCGGGGTGACTTTGTACCCAACGCACAATCTGCTAGGTTTGACTCTTCCTACTTGCACTTCACACATATCAATGGCCTTGCAAACCATTGGTGATCTCTTTTTCCTTATTTGCTACATACCAGGATTTTTATATATATACAAAGGTTTATTTACTCACTTACACATGAACTCGCTCAACATTATTGTTGATTTTTCAACTTACATGTATTTCAGGGAATTAAAGGATCTGGCGCGGTATGACACGTTTTCCCGCTGCACTAGTTACGAGGTCATCCGGGTTTGGGGAATGTGACTCTTTCCTGGACAAGTCACAGTCCTTAAACTGTGTTTATGTCATGTTGATGTTTGTGTTTGTTGAACAATGTCGTTAGGATGTGTTTCCGTTGAGACAATGTTGTTGTATTTGGTTTTTAAAAACTTAATTAAATGGATGATCTTGCATGGTTTTATTTCATATAGCTTTGTTATGGTTAAGCTATGGTATTAAGAAGTCACACCAAAATAACCAGGCTTCCGCAAAGCCAGGGTGTGACACATTACATCTCCCAAAATGTTTTCTTTTGCAATTCCTGCAGAAAGGTGGATTTGAGGATTGCCCTGTTCCTCTTCTCTTGAAGTTGCTATTATTACCCACCCGAAATCCTTGGGTAATTTTCTGAGCCAGTTCCTTTTTCCTGTCTTCATCTCTTGTTCGTACTAGTTCATCGGTTAGGGTGTTGGCTAGTTCCACTGCATTGTCAATAGTGCGAGGTCTCGCAGCCTTAACGATGTTACGGATTTCGCTAATCAGCCCCCAAATATAGCGAGAAATGAGTACCGGCTCTGGCGAAGCCAGTGTTGGTACCACTCTAGCATATTCGAAGAAGCTCGAAGTATATCCTCGACAGTCCACATTAACCATCCGATGGTTTAGGAACTTATTTGCCATTTGATCTTTTTCATATTCGGGACAGAATTTTCTTTCTACAAGACTCTTAAATTCTTCCCAGTTCATGGCATAGGCCACAATCCTTCTTTTAGCTTGTAATACTGTGTTCCACCATTCTAACGCCCCTTCTTTAAAAAGATTAGATGCATACATAACTTGGTCTTCCTCAGCACATTTACTTATAGCAATTACTGCCTCAGTTTTCTCTAACCAACGTAATGCTGCAATAGCCCCTTCGTTACCTGTAAACTCAGTTGGTTTATAGGCAAGGAATTCTTTGTAAGTGCAACCAGGTGTTGCAGCTTTCATTTTCTTGAAAATTGGGGCTTGCAGATCATTATTGTTATTAACATGATTTCCGCCTCCGTTTATACTATTACTAAAGTTATCGCCTTGAGTACGTTTACTAGGAATGATTGATTGCGGTTTAACAGGTTTTTGAACAGCAACAACGATTGCTGGAATAGCATTGACTATTCCTTGTGCAACGATATCCTCTATATCTTGTCTATTTAACAATTGTTCTTCCTGAATTTGCTCGGATTGATTTACTTCATTTACTGGTTCATTACCAATGTTTGCCATATGATAATTAATTTATAGATAAATAATTAGTATAAAAGAAATAATCCAATGTCACAATTAATTGCACATAATCACGTAAACAAATATACAAACAAAATTGTAATTTTCTCTAAAATTTCATTTGTTTTATAGATTATATCATGCCTCTATTTACAACCGTTTTATTATTCATTTTACACATACTGATTTTACTATTACTATTACACAAATACAGATTCACTACCCACTTCTTTCTCGTCACTTGTTTTCCTAAAAACGAAGCTCCCTTTCATCATATTTCCAAGCAATTTGTCCCCCTATCTCCCGGATTCTACTTCCCGCATCCATTAACTCTTCACCAAAATGGCGAAGTTCAGCCATATTCTCGTTACTCATTGGTGGATTGGGTAGAGGTTCTGGATCAAACTGGGGAAGAAAGGAATAAGGATCGTTGACAATGTTTTGGAATTGCCAATCATTCGTCTACCATTCGTCCATTCCTACAGGTTGGGAGTGGACTATTGGTTCTGGGATTGCTGGATCAAGATTTATAGGGAGTTGATTTTCAATAGGACGAGTAAAAATATTTGTATTGACAGGCTGAATAGTATCACAGCTTGCCAATAGAAAATCTATTTCCTCCTGAAAAGTCATTCCCTGGTTTTGTTTGGAGCTTTCTCCAATTTCCATCTGAGTTGGTCTAGAACCTTTTCCAACCTCCATTTCTATTTCCTTAGAATATTCCTCAAACTGCATTCCCATTTGCCTAGAATCTTCCTTGACTTCAGTCTCCATCTCCTGCTGTCTAGAACTTTCTCTGGTTACAATTTCTTTTCCGTTTTCTAAAGGATTGTTTATTTTAGGAAGTTTCGTAGCTGGCTTTTTCCTACGTATACGACTCCCCCATACGTATTTCCTTCTTTTCTTTGGTTTTGGCTTTTTCAAAGGTGGAGCGTTGAATTCTACAGGTTGTTCCACATCAGGAAAATACCCAGTAAATTCTTTAGAAACTTCTAGGTTTACAGGGTATAGGTTGAGATTCTCTAGGGCTTCCGATAACTCATTCATGCTGTTTAATATACAAGTAAAATACAAAAATGCTAAGTTAAAATTTATAACAAAATTTAGAAATAACCTTTAAATTTTATTGCATACCCTATGACTAATTTACACAAAAGAAAATGAACAATTTTAAACATACTAGGTTTTATTTATTTACTAGATGATATTTCGGCTTGTAAGTGATAAGGTTGCTATTACGGAGTCATGGTATTTTAAATATTAGCATTTACTGCTACAGTAGCTAGCATATAAAGATCCGCCCATTTTTCATCTAATTTGTCCTCCCAAGGTGTTTTACTGGTTAATTCCTGGGTTTCCTGTTTAACTTTCTTCTCTCGGGCTTTCTTTATTTTCTCCTGACTTTTCTTAAGAATCAAACTTCTTTTATCTGGAGAAAGTGGTTTCTCATATTGGGCTTTTCGAACAAATATTCCTTCTTCAGGAATTACAGGGAGTTTTGAGGATTTGGTTTGGGATGAACTTCCCTTCTCGTTGGATGACCTATCTAATTTAAGATAGATGCTTGAAAGCTTTTTCCTACCCATACTGTAACTAACAAATAGTCAGTTAATAAAACACATAATCACATAATAGTAATCAGGAAAAATTAAGTATTTCTAAATACTTAATTAGCTTAATTCAGTGGCTCTGATACCACCTTTTTCTGTCACGGCCCCCGACCCGGTTTGACCCGTTTCAGGAGCCGCGGGACAGAAATCCCGTGGTATTTATTTAATTGAGTTAACAGCGGAAGTTTATCATCAGGATCTTTTTAAAGCTAAAATTTTCCCGATTATTTTATTTCACAACTCGGGATAAAACCCCGGTAATTTACAATCATATGATTTCACTGGGAAATATTTATTTTACAAAACATATTTCTTTATTTTATATTGAGCCACTTTCTTAAGCTTGCAGTGCTCCACAACACTTTTCCTGAATCACAACAGATCACCTGAAACATGTTTGAAAAAGGTTTTATCAGCGGGAAATACTGAGTGAATCATTCTATTTACTAAAATGACATATTTGTTATAATTTACAGTATTAAGGAAGATTACAATGTTTCTGATATCAACCAACTACCCACAGTACTTTATCACTCGACCCATTGGCCCATTCGTCCAATGGTGTCTGTGATTATGGTCATATCACCCCTTGGCTGCCCCAATGGTGAAGATTATCAAGTAATGTATACAAAACCCCACATACCGGCTGTAACTTGGTGATTACATAAACTTAATCACTGTAATTATAACCTTTGAAAATAAACATGATTTCAAAAGTAATTTGATAAAAAGAGAATGACTCACATTGCAGATTTAACACGGATAGAGTTTACTCTACGGATTAGCCTTGTTAACCTAATTTAAATAACAATGCACACAAAACTGGGTTAGTAATCAATACAGCATTTACGATAACTCACGAGATCAACCCTCACAACGAATGACAAAGTGCTATGCTTAAACATCCGTCGAATTAACGACTAATGACAAAGCATCACCCTAATGTGGGCAGCACTTAAACATCCATTGAGTACATTGATCGATCGGAAAATGAATCGTAATAGCGATCGAGTTATTACCCTGTTTTGCGGCAGCAATTTAATGAATCGTGTGTGTTTTTGTAGTAAACAGTGTCTAACTTTGTGTACGTAAAGAATTTTAACGTCGAACTGAAGCCAGGAATCAAGTCCCAAGCCCCTGTATTTATACCCTAAATTTGCACCTCCCGCTAGTCGCGGAAGAATCCGTGGTACGTGCCGCGTGTCGCCTGGGGTGACATTTTTAGGGTAGGGTAGGTGCGTGTCCAAGTAGCTTAGCTGAGTTGGTCTTGCATGCAAATTCGAATTACACGTTAAACTATTTAGATATTACCAACTAGGGTTTACCCCCCCTTGAGTTTTAGGGGCCCTGATCTTGATTCCGATTGTTCTGAAATTTTTAGGGTTTGTGCAGAATCACTTGGGTGTCTCAATTAGGGTTTCCTATTGGATAAATTAATTAAATAAATATGACTTTTGATACGAGTTGTTACAGTTCACAATCCCCTGGCCCTTACAAAACTCATAAAATGGACCAGGAGCTTGACCCACATCAGTATGTCTTCCATAATATTCACCGCCTCTATCAGATCTCACAACCTTAATCTGACGATCTAATTGCTTTTCAACTTCAGCTTTATAATCTTTAAAAGTTGTTAGAGATTCAGACTTTTCCTTTATAAGATACAAGTACATGTAACGAGAATAATCATCAATGAAAGTGATAAATGAAGTATGTCCTGTTTTGCCAGCGATTTGGTAAGGACCACTAATGTCAGTATGAATGCGTTCTAATAAATTAGAGCTCCTAGTGGCACCTTTCTTATTCGCTAATGTCATTTTGCCTTTAAGACATTTGACACATGTTCCAAAATCAGTAAAATCGAGAGGAGGTAAGACTTCATCCTTTACGAGACGATTTAATCGTTCTCTTGAGATGTGGCCTAAACGTTGATGCCACAACATAGACGAAGTCTCTAAGTCTCGAATTTGTTTCATCTTTGTGAGTGATTCATTAATATTATATGACAACAAAGATTTGGAAAAATTATCATCTAGTTCTAATCTATAGTGACCACCATCCAGAATGCCAGTACCATAAACAACGGAATCATAGAGAATAGAGAGTTTGCGATGACCATGAGAAACGACAAAACCGTCCATGTCTAACTTTGGTCCTGATACAAGGTTCCGAGTTACCTCAGGAACATATAAGGTATCATAAAGTTTAATACATAAACCAGTTTTCAAAAATAATTGTAATGTTCCTATGGCCTTCACTTCTAATTCCCGATCATCTCCAACTTTAAGTGTTCTTTGGTTTCTTCCCAGCTTCCGGATTGTAAGGAATCCCTGAGTTGAATTGGTAACATGAACCATAGAACCAGAATCAAACCACCAAGAATTAGCAGGAACATTTAAATTAAAGGACTCAAGTATCATGAAAAAATCGTTACCTTTCTTAGCCAGCCACTCCTTGAAGTCAGGGCATTCCTTTTGCTTATGTCCTGTTTTCTTACAGAACTTGCAGTAGGGTTTGCCTAAGGAGTTCTTAGAGCTGGAAGGTGCACTTGTATGAGGATTTGGATTTGGCTTTTGGACCTTAGAAGCATCCTTTCTTTGATAAGTGTTCTTCCTCTTCTTAGAGCTGGAGGTGGTGAAGTTAGCAACATCAGTAGTGCGATCCATCTTCATACGCTCTTCCTCCTGCACGCACATAGCGATCAGCTCACTCATCGTCCATTTGTCCTTCTGAGTGTTGTAATTGATCTTGAATGCTTCATAGGACGAAGGAAGCGAAGTGATGATGAAGTGAACAAGAAAACCATCACTGATCTCCATCTCTAGGCCCTTCAGCTTATTGGCCATGTCATGCATCATCATGATGTGTTCGCGAATGCCGCTCCTCCCATCATACTTAGTTGTCACCAGCTTGAGGATAAGAGTACTAGCGTGTGCTTTTGATGTTCCCTTGAATTGATCCTCCACAGAAGCCAAGTAGGTTTTAGCATCTTCAGAATCAGGAATAGCTCCTCTGATTGAGTTATGAATGGACTGCTTCATGAACATGAGAGACATGCGGTTACACCTAGTCCATTTATCATGAAGTAACTGCTCAGCAGCAGTACTTTGAGTAGTAAGGTCCGCTGGCTTATTCTCTCTTAGAGCATAATCAAAGTCCAGCAGTCCAAGTGTAAGCATGAGGGCATCCTTCCATGCAGCAAAGTTATCACCAGTCAAAGGTGGAATCCCCTGATTGGGTGCTGATAGTGGAAATAAGATGAGCGAATTATGATACTAAGAAAGAAGTCTTAATGTGATCTAAGGGCATGTTATACTAAGGCAGGCATAAGTAATGACCATTTTAATTATGAAGCTGTGATATTGTCTATTACTAACATCAAAATAATAGACTTAGTAAAATTCTACTTAAACGAAGACAAATCAGCTTTGGCCAGAAGTGTAATTATTTAAGTATGTGTGCAAAGTAATCATGACAAATCAGCTTTGGCCAGAAATGAGACAATCACTTTAGTTATGCACTTGTCAAGCATGCTAAACATAAATGAATTAAATCAGCTTTGGCCAGAATTAAAACATTTCACGTTTGTAATGCATACTTAACATAGCTTTTATAATACTTGAACAATAAATAGATGTATTAAATCAGCTTTGGCCAGAATTAATACATCAGAAGCTCATTCAAGTTAAGCTATTTTGGTTTTGTAAAAATTATCTGATTCTGATTAATTAATTAAGTATTAACAAAACCAAGTGTTTAATAGCAAACCACCTGTTAGCGCGGATCGAACTTGTGCAATCAGTAATGCCCAATAACTTGTGCGATCCGTAAGGCCCAATAACTTGTGCGATCCGTAAGGCCCAATAACTTGTGCGATTAGTAAGGCCCAAAACTTGTGCGATCAGTAATGCCTTGTGCGATCCACAAGTCTTGTGCGATCCACAAGTCTTGTGCGATCCACAAATCTTGTGCGATTATGCAGTCTTATCTTGTACAATATGCTTAATTAGTTGTACAAATCTTGTGCGACTGTCTTGGGCGATTTCCCTTGTGCGATCATATCATATCTTATGTGATCTGATCTTGTGCGAATGTCTTGTGCGATCAGATCATATCTGATCTGATCTTGTATGACCGAAGGGAACTTGTGCGATTAGTTACATTTATAATTTCGAATCCACTGTTAAGGCTGTTTATTGTGATAATAACTGAAACTCGAAATTTGAGGGATTTTGGGATAGTGTTTCCAATTTTATTTTTGATCTAAACTTATCAAAAGATTTCGAAAATAATAACTGAAAATCTATTAACAGTTTTCGAAATTTTAATAGATAAAATTAAGATCAAAATCATGAAAAACACCCACTAATCCAAATTATATTCCAAAATTTAGGGAATTTTCGAGTTTTCTTAGAACAGTATGATGAACTCTAAAAAAAATAAAACATAATCTGGGATCCGAAACCTTATATTTTAGACTTTAGTTAACAGATTTCGGATATTAGCTTGTCCTTTATGATTTCGAGTCAATTTATCATATAACCTTTTCCGAAAACAGTGATTCGGCACAAGAAACTCGAAAACAGTTTTGATTTTTATAAACTTTCAAAAATTCTGTTTTCCAGATTTTGATCCCAGAATAATGGATACAAAACAGAACTGATTTATCAACATATGCTCTGATACCACATGTTGATCAGTTCTGTTTAAACTTAATGGAAAACATGAATTAACATACCTGTTACAACATTCAATGCAGTGGAGAATCCAGTCAGAGATCCAGCCATTGAGTTCGACATACTTGTCAGGATGATCCGGTTCCTCCTTAGGGTGTAAAGTTATGATGGTGATGAAACCGATACTAGGGAATAATCGGTTGGGAGAGAGAGAGAGAGACGATTGATGTTATGAGGGTTGTAATTGTCTAACTTATGTAACCCTTTAACTCTCTAATAAGCTCCTTATTTATACACCCAAGAGGAAACCTAATTAGTTAATAAGGGTAATATGGTCCATCAACAATTACCAACTAATTATTAATAGGTTATTAATATATTTTGATCTATATAATATAAATGATTACAAAGGCTACAAGATTAAATATTACATTAATAATATATTTAATCTCACAGAATTGAATCATGTATCTGCAAGACATGGTTCTCGTGGTACACCGTCTTCCCTTCCTAAACCATGGTTTAATCCATGGTGATTTGCATGGTTTAATCTAGGGCAACCATGAGTCTCTTTTAATTAATTAGGGAATTTCGATTGGTAGGGGAGGATAATGGATGATAGTGGGGGTCACGGTTCACACCATATAAGTTGGTGGGCCCTGACATGAAGGGTGGCAATGGTCATTTGGGTCATGACCACACCGCATAGCAAAAGGTTCAGTTTTCTACTTTTAAAACCTATGTTTATAAGACCATGCGTAGTGGTTGGGGTGAATAATGCCCCACCCTTGGGCGTTGTCCGCCACGTGTCGTCCTAGTCAGCAAATGGGTGTTTTTTATTTAAAATGGGTGTAGTGGGGATGTGGGCATTATGTTAAAAGGGGTGTAAAGAATTAAATGAATAAAAAAACCATGAAAAAAATTGGTTGGCTAAAGAAGAAGAGGGTTACATGTGATTGGACCATCAAAATGGGGCTTGGGCGTTCTATTTACCACGTCTGACAACAAAAAACGCCCTAGGGGGCGGAGAAGTGGGCGTGGGGTGGCGTTGTGTGGCTCAAAAACGCCCAAAAGAGGCACGACTACGGACGGCCTAATTTAACTTATACATGATAGTGCCTGTGGAAAATTTTCTAACGGAGTCAAAAAAATTTGGTCTAAATCTTACCAAGTTAGTTGTAGAAAATTTGTTCCTAGGTTGAATTCGGACGACATAAAAACTAATTTAGGTGTTTTCTTTAATGTGAAAAAAAAACCCTTTTAAGTAAAAAGAGAGACAAAAATGCTTAGAATGAGTTTTGAATCACTGATCTTTAATTGAAGATAAAAAGGTTAATGTCTTCACTGCACGTCAACATTGATTTTGTTTCACTGGTTATAAATATGGGATCAACGTCTAAAATAGCATATGGGCCAATCAATTTTTTTGGTATACGTAATGTACCAATAAAACCTTAGTTGACGAGTGTTAAGACATAAATATACCCAAACATATGCATGGATAGTGATTTACGTGGAGAGTATTGTATAAGACCATGCGTAGTCGTTGGGTGAATAATGCCTCACACTTGGGCGTTGTGCGTCGTGTAGCAGCCCAGTCAGCAATGGTGCATTTTTATAAAATGAGTGTAGTAGGGATGTGGACATTGTGGTTGTAACACCCCGACGGCGTAATACAACAAATCGAAGCGGAAACGTCGGGGAGTCATGTCACAGAATCATTGTTTCACAACAAATGGAATTTAAAGAATTGTTTATTAAATAAATAAGTTACATTGTCTTAGAATTTGATCAAACAAACAGTACAATTGTCGGTAGGGGCGGACTTACAATGTTAGTAGGGGTAGCACGGGCTACCCCTCAACCCCGTCTCCGTAGTGTAAAAATACCCCTTAACTCCATTTCCGTAGTGTAAAAATACCCCTCAACTTCATCTCCGTTATACAAAGGATACCCCTGGTCAAAAAAATAAAAAATGGGATACCCCTAAATTTTTGAGCTAGTTCCGCCGCTGATTGTCGTTCATGTTTTATAATTACTAAGGCCCACGTCCGTTCTATGTGAAGCAAGCAATCAACAGTCGTCACATAATAGAACCTGAAACATATGTGAAAGTAAATACGTCAGCATAAAATGCCTGCGAGTAACATAGGTTTTGTGAATTAGATTCATGGCTTTGGATTATATAAGAAAAGATTATATGTTTATAAAAGTAGCCATGAATCCTTGATAAAAGTTTGGTTTCTAGAACACTTTGCATTGATATAAAAGTTGGAGTATACATAAGAATATACTTTGGGTTGGAAATAGCATATCAAACTATGTTTTAGTAGTATATCAAACTATACTTTGGTAAAACATGTGTATCAGTAGTATATCAAACTATACTTTGGTAAAACATGTGTATCAGTAGTATATCAAACTATACTTTGGTAAAACATGTGTATTAGCAGCATATCAAACTATACTTTGGTAAAATATGTGTATCAGTAGTATATCAAACTATACTTTGGTAAAACAATATAACGCTGGTAGCATATCGAAATATGCCTTGATAGTGTATCGAAATATACCATAAATCGTGACTTGGCAGTATATCAAACTATACTTTAGTAAAAACTATATCACGTTGGTAGCATATCGAAATATGCCTTGATAGTATATCGAAATATACCATAAATCGTGTTTTGCCAGTATATCAAACTATACTTTGGGAAAATTGTGTATCAGTAGTATATCAAACTATACTTTGGTAAAATAATATCACATTGGTAGCATATCAAAATATGCCTTGATAGTATATCGAAATATACCATAAATCATGATTGGCAGTATATCAAACTATACTTTAGTAAATAATGTAATCAAAGAAAAGTTTTTTTTATGGCTTAATTGGAAAACATTTGCATTCTATACATTGGTTAATATAATATCACGTTGGTAGCATATCGAAATATGCCTTGGTAGTATACCGAAATATACCATAAATCGTGATTTGGAAATACATTCAAACCTAGTGTATCAAACTACACTTTGGTGACTATAGAAATACCACAAAGGCAAATCTATTTGGTTTCTGACATTCCATACAACAGGAATGGGGTGTCAAGTCCTATAGCGCTATATCATACTACCAATCGGCTTGATCATTGTTAATGAATGTATAAAAATAAATACGAACCAACAATAGTCATACAAACTTTGAAAATCAGTATTTAAGCCATGTATAAAAGCTACATCTCGTTAAAGGATATGTATTACATATGTAAAACCATATAGCTTGAAATCATGAAAAAATGAATAGGCACATATGAATCACCCCAAAACATTTGAAATCGTAAAAGAGGGAACTATGTAATTACCTTCGGGTGCGTTTATACGTTATCGAAATCCCTTGGTTTGAATCTACGAATCCTAAATTAGATAGGAACGATTTAATAACTAGTTGTTCAACAAACAACTAAGTTTCTCAAATACTTTGGATTTTTCACATACTTTAGGACTTTCTTGAAAAGTCGTTATTTTTTATTAAGTTGGTGAATTTATATATATGCGTTCATATATATATTTTAAGAACTTTGCGACTTGAAGAATTTTATTGGTGACTCTCATTATGTTATATCCGATAACACACCCGTTTAATCAATATATCTACGATTTGCGCGTCGTAATATATACACTCAAACGTGACATATAATTAATATCGTAATACACATAATCTTGTCAACTCTTAACATGTCATCATACACATATTGTAAATCACATAACACATTGTAATACATAAAGTTTCACCTATGAACAACCCATTTTTGTGTACATTGAAAAACGCGTATTTTAGTGATTCGGTAACGTTTTTAGGCGCCGGAAGTCACGTGTGACTAACCAAACACCAAGTAAACTTAATATAAGTTAAAATACTTATTTTTATATCAAAAATATCAGTTTACTTACTGATCTAAAACGGTTTTATAAAAATCATTCGAAAAGCCGATTTTTAACCGTTTTACCGCATAGTTTTGCACCAAACGTTACTATAACCATCCCAAATCGTAACGACTTGATATTTTAAAATAATCCATGTTATTTACTGATTAAAATGATGGATATAATCAGATTAGTGCAGTTTTTATGTAAGTCAGATAAATCATGCGATTTCACATATTTTACAACTCTTTAAGCACCATGTACAACATGTAAAGCTAGTAATCCTTATGACAAAGTATCATGCCATTTTATCACACCAAATAACGTTATTTTTAATGTTTAGAATCTGATTAAAATCATCTTTGTCATATAAAAATATTTTTCATCATTTCCTGAGCATTTAATCAACATGCATGCTTGTGTACAAGTATCTAAGGCACACTTATCATATCATTATCATTTCATATGAACTTAAATATATCTAGCATATTTTTAACTCATGTTCATATAATCCAAATCATCCTAATCTTCATATGATCATTACCTTATCATCTTGTCATAAATGGTTTTATCATGTTCTTACACATTTAAGAACTAACAACAAAAATCTACATACATGCATAACTACATATATATACACGGCATATATATATACATATATGAACTTCCAAAAGTTCACTTTTTCGCATATCCATCTCAAATCACAAAACCGTTTTTGATCATTCATTTGATTATGTTGGAAATATGTGAAAATAAGAGTTTTCACAAATATAGGAAAATGATTTTTCCTATTTTGGACTAGAAATAAATATAATAAAATGAGCGGGTTTTATATATTTATTTGTGGGTTTGTGTTCTATGTTGGAAGAGCTTCGCAACGAACTACACCACGTCCAAAACAGAGCTAAGATGAATGAGATATCGATGCTCAAAGTTTGGTGTTTGAAACTTGAATGCTGAAAAAAGTGGGAAAGTGGCACCTTGTCCCACATCGGATGAGAGATGAAACTTAAAGGGGTATTTAACTGGGAACTCTTTGTCCTTATTGTTTCATGGAAGCACTCACTAGTGTACTCGCGAAGGGTGCGGAGCACCCTAACTCGCACTCGTGCACGCGTGGCGTGGGCGATGAGGCGCAATGGGGCGCTTTGATGGCGCACTTTGCACTTCGCCCGCTTGAGAGCCGCCTTTGTATTTTAAACCGCGTGCACGTGGTGGAGCACAAGGGTTGCAAGGACCAAGTGGTTGGTGTTGTGGCACGTAGGTGCATAACCCTGGTGGGTCCGCGCGCGAGTACACGTGGCATGGAGGCGCGCGGTTGTGCATGGTGCATGGGGCCTGATGTGACGTGCGCGGCGCACCAGAGTGAGCCAATACGGCGCGACTGTGTGGCGTGCTCGTATAGGTTCACAGGTGACGTGGCGCACGTGCGCATGGCAGTGAGCCAAAAGGACGCACCGCGCATGAGCGCGCGCACCAGTGCGTCTTGCGCGCGCGCGCGCGCAGAAGCTTCCAGCAGCAGTTAATGCTGTGCAGTTACGTTTCAGCATTCGAAACTGACGAAGTTAATGCGTTTGACTGAGAATTAAGTGACGAATTAAAGTGCATTAAAGACGTTTAATGCAGTTTAATTCACCCATTTAATTCATTTTTCAGTTTCTTCAAGACCTGCAACTATAAATAGGAGTCTCATATTGCAGAACTAACACACCAGAAAATTACCAGCTCTTCATTCTCCACTGCAGAATTCTTTTCTTTTTCTCTCAAGCAATCAAGGTACACCTTCGGGTTTAAGTCAAGACCGGCAGTGCAACTGCTTGCGGTTGTTGTATCCTGGAAACAAACGTGTTCTCCTGGGAGACACGAAATTTGTTTTAAGGGACCCGTGTCTAACACGATCCTCAGCCAAGAACAGTTTTTCTGTTCGCGTTTCTGTTCTTGTTTTCATTTTTTTTCAGTTGTAATAGTACTGTATTTTATTTTCATTCTGATTGTTTCTGTATTACAAGTTAATAAAGAATTTTTTATTTATTTTACACGAACGGATTCCTACAATCTTAAAACAAATTTTTAAAACACCGTTCGTGTAAGTCACTAACAATTCTGCTGTGATTCATATTTTTTTTTCTTCACAGCAGCTTGTGTTTTAAAAAAAAAGTTTTTCTCTGTTTTGATTCAAAGTAGCGACTTTGTCAAAACAGAACTCTGTTCTTCTACTCCTTCTTTGTCTTTGGGTTCTAAGATCTTCACTTGTAGTCTTCAAAGTTGGACTTAGAAGCTACGAGGCTGATTTTGTTACTCATCAATTCTGTTAATAAAATAATAAATCAGCACATTTATTATTCTAACAGATTTATTAACTTGGTTTTGTGGAATTTTTCAGAATGTTGACTGAAAATACCAACGTCAACGTTGTTGTCGGTACCCCTGCCAACACTGTGGGAGCGTCCACAGTGGCGAATCATGCTGAACGACCCGAGAAGTTCTCGGGTCTCCACTTCAAAAGGTGGCAACAGAAAATGTTTTTCTATCTGACCACCATGAACCTTGTAAGGTTCTTGAATGAGACCATTCCCCAACCTGCGGAAGGGGAGACCGGTGCTCAGGCTCTGAGCGCGGTAGAGGCTTGGAAGCACTCGGACTTTATATGTCGGGGCTATGTACTCAACGGTCTCTCGGATGCTTTGTATAATGTGTACTACAACGTCAAGACTTCCAAAGAATTATGGGATGCCTTGGACAAGAAGTACAAAACGGAGGATGCTGGCATAAAGAAATTTGTGGTAGCCCGTTTCTTGGACTACAAAATGGTTGATAACATGACTGTTATGAACCAAGTCCAAGAGTTATAGATTATACTTCATGACATCCACGCTGAGGGTATGGTACTCAGCGAGACATTTCAAGTGGCAGCCATGATCGAGAAATTACCTCCTGCTTGGGTGGATTTTAAGAATTATCTTAAACACAAGCGAAAGGAAATGTCGGTGGAGGAACTTGTTGTTCGTCTTCGTATAGAAGAGGACAACAGGGTGGCCTAAAAAGGAACCATTTTGCAAGCTTCGGCTAAAGCAAACATGGTGGAAGTTGGGGAGTCCTCAAAGGGCAAGAAAGGCAAGGGTAAAAAGGACAACAAAGGGAAAGCAAAGGTTAACAACCTTGGACCGAAAAAGGGGGCTGTGAAAAAGAAGCCTGCGCCTTTCCAAGGTACTTGTTACAGTTGTAACGAGACGGGGCACCGTGCTAACCAATGCAAGAAACCTAAGCGTGAGCGTGCGCACATGGTTGATGAGGATGGTATGCCTCTCATTGCAATGATAACCGAGGAAGCGGCTATGATTGAAGAAGTCAATGCGATGGGTGAAAACCCAAAAGGATGGTTCGTTGACACGGGTGCAACTCGTTATGTTTGTGGAGACAAGGCTCTTTTCTCTACATTCAAAGAAGCGTCGGGTGAAGAAAAGCTTTATATGGGGAATAAAGCTACCGCAAGCATCAAGGGGGAAGGCACGTTCGTTTTGAAGATGACTTCGGGCAAGGAGCTTACCTTGACAAATGTGCTTTATGTCCCAGAGATACGGAAGAATCTCGTATCGGGATGGATGCTCAACAAGTATGGATTTCGTCTAGTGTTTGAATCGGACAATTTTGTCTTGTCTAGACGTGGAATGTTTGTTGGAAAGGGCTATGCCCTTAATGGTATGTTTAAAATGAATGTAATGGTTGTAAACCAAAACAAAAGTTTGAATGAAATTTCTACTTCTACTTACATGATTGATTCTTCTAATGTTTGGCATGGTAGACTAGGGCATGTAAATTTTAATTCACTACGATGTTTAATTAAATTAAACTTGATACCAACATTCCATATCGAGTCCAATCACAAATGCGAGACATGTGTTGAATCCAAACTTACGAGATCATCGTTTAAATCGGTTGAGCGAATAACCGAACCCCTTGATTTAATTCATACTAATGTGTGTGATTTAAAAGCGGTTCCCACGCGTGGAGGAAATAAGTACTTCATCACGTTTATTGATGATTGTACGAAATATTGCTATGTGTATTTACTTAAGAGTAAAGACGAAGCAATAGAAAAGTTTATCTTGTATAAAAATGAAGTTGAGAATCAACTTAAAAAGATGATAAAAGCTTTGAGAAGCGATCGAGGAGGTGAATATGTTGCACCTTTTGCGGATTTATGCGCAAAAAGTGGCATTGTAGACAAGTGTACACCTCCTTATTCTCCACAATCAAATGGCGTGGCGGAACGAAAGAACCGCACATTGAAAGAGATGATGAACGCCATGTTGATAAGCTCGGGAGTGAACCGAGAAATGTGGGGGGACGCCATTCTCTCAGCAAACTATCTTTTGAACAAGATACCTTTGAAAAATAGGGACAAAACTCCATATGAGTTATGGAGAAAAAGGAAGCCTTCGTACAAATACTTGAAAGTGTGGGGGTGCCTAGCCAAGGTGATTGTACCACCTCCTAAGGCTCTTAGGATAGGACCCAAAACGGTTGATTGCATTTTCATAGGATATGCACATCAAAGTAGTGCACATCGTTTTCTTGTACATGAGTCCAAGAATCCCGATGTACACAAACACACTATCATAGAGGCAAATTCTAACACCGTCTCATATTTTGAGAATGTGTTTCCTATGTTAGGACGAACACATGCGCCTTCATCAAGAGCGGTTGATGAAGTAGGTCCAAGTTCATCTACATGGTTAGATGAAGCAGGACCAAGTTCATCTACGCGGTTAGATGAAAGACATGAACGACCCGAGGTCGAGGAGGGTGAGCTTAGACGAAGTAAACGACAAAGGGTTGAAAAATCCTTTGGTCCAGACTTCATGAGCTACATGGTTGAGGGTGAGCCCAATACCTACCGCGAGGCGGTTACCTCCGCTGAAGGACCTCAATGACAAGAAGCAATTAAGAATGAAATTGATTCTATATTGCAAAATCATACTTGGGAGTTAGTAGATCTTCCACCTGGTTGTAAACCACTTGGATATTGTTGGATATTCAAAAGGAAGATGAAAGCCGATGGAAGTATTGATAAATACAAGGCAAGGTTAGTAATCAAAGGATTTAGACAAAAGGAGGGTCTAGATTATTTTGATACTTACTCGCCAGTAACGCGAATAACCTCTATAAGATTGGTTCTTGCAATTGCGGGTCTAAGAAATTTGGAAGTTCACCAAATGGATGTAAAGACCGCATTTCTAAATGTCGATTTAGAAGAAGAAATTTACATGGAACAACCTGAGGGTTTTTCCGCCCCAGGAAACGAGGGCAAAGTATGTAAGTTGGTCAAGTCTTTGTATGGCTTAAAGCAAGCTCCAAAACAATGGCACCAAAAGTTTGATCATGTCATGATTGACAATGGTTTCAAAATAAATGAGTTCGACAAGTGTGTTTATTATAAAGACACACCAAGAGGTTATGTGATCTTATGTCTTTATGTAGATGATATGCTTATCATTGGGAGTGATGATAACATGATCAACTCAATGAAATACATGCTGAAATCGAGGTTTGACATGAAAGACATGGGTCTCGCGGATGTGATTCTTGGAGTAAAAATCACTAGAACCCAAAATGGTCTTGTGTTGAGTCAATCTCACTACGTGGACAAGATCCTTGGGAAATTCAATTCGGACGATACGAGTATAGCTCACACTCCAATTGATAATAACCAATGCCTAAGGAAGAATAGAGGCGAGAGTGTTTCTCAGTTAGAGTACTCAAGGATCATTGGTAGTCTCATGTATCTAATGACATGTACTAGACCCGACTTAGCATATGCTGTGAGCAGGCTAAGTAGATACACCAGTAATCCGAGCGAGGATCATTGGAAAGCTATCACGAGGGTTATTAGATACATAAGATACACAAGAGACTATGGATTGCATTATACCCATGATCCAGCAGTGATCGAAGGATACACTGACGCGAATTGGATATCGGATATAAGGGATCACAGATCCACAAGTGGTTACGTGTTTACACTTGCTGGCGCAGCTATAGCTTGGAAGTCTTCCAAGCAAATGGTTATAGCTAGATCCACGATGGAATCCGAATTTGTCGCTTTAGATAAAAGCGGGGAAGAGGCGGAGTGGCTACGTCAATTTGTGGAAGATATTCCAAGATGGCCAAATCCGTTGACGGCGATTTGCATACATTGTGACAATCAATCCGCGCTTGTTAGAGCACAAAGCGCAATGTACAATGGCAGATCAAGGCACATTCGACGTAGACACAACACGGTACGGCAACTTATCTCAACGGGTGTTATCTCAGTTGACTATGTGAGGTCAAAGGAGAACATTGCGGACCCGTTAACAAAAGGCTTAAGCACAGATAAGGTGTATAGGTTGTCAAGAGGAATGGGACTAAAGCCCATAGAAGAAGGGAATATGAGGGAAACCTAACCTAGTTGACTGGAGATCCCAAGATCTAGGTTCAATTGGCAAACTTAATCATAAACCCAAAGGGAGTCACTGTGGGGGGGGGGTGCCCCAAAATCAATAAAGGGAGTTGTATACTTCCTAGTCCATTCCAATCAGTGACATGAAGGAAAGTTGAAGCATGTTGAGGTTAAAGGATTTTGAGGAAATCCAAATTAACCATGATGCTTTTAATGATTCAGAGGAATCACCTATGTTAGAGAGAAGTGGGGTCGCTTTGAATGGATTTGTGGGGAGGCACAAATCCTAGAGCTCTCGCAGAACCAGGAACGTGTTCCATGACCATAAACGGACACAACCATGAGGACTTGACTCGACTAGGGAGAGTATTGTGTGAATGTATATTGTCGCCTACATAAATGGGGGATTGTTCAAAGACACCGTGTCTACAAGACCCTAGGAGGCTAAGTATGCTTCACAAAAGTAGGTTCAAAGGTTACACCTACCTATCTTGCAACACTCAACTGTTGAACGTGTATCGTTGAAACTTGATAGATCGATTTCTATTCATGTGGGGGATTGTTGGAAATATGTGAAAATAGGATTTTCCCAAATATAGGAAAATGATTTTTCCTATTTTGGACTAGAAATAAATATAATAAAATGAGTGGGTTTTATATATTTATTTGTGGGTTTGTGTTCTATGTTGGAAGAGCTTCGCAACGAACTAAACCACGTCCAAAACGGAGCTAAGATGAATGAGATATCGATGCTCAAAGTTTGGTGTTTGAAACTTGAATGCTGAAAAAAGTGGGAAAGTGGCACCTTGTACCACATCGGATGAGAGATGAAACTTAAAGGGGTATTTAAGTGGGAAATCTCCATCCTTATTGTTTCATGGAAGCACTCACTAGTGTACCCGCGAAGGGTGCGGAGCAACCTAACTCGCACTCGCAAACGCGCGCGCGCGTGGCGTGGGCGATGAGGCGTAATGTGGCGCTTTGATGGCGCACTTTGCACTTCGCCCGCTTGAGAGCCGCCTTTGTATTTTTGACCGCGTGCGCGTGGTGGAGCACAAGGGTTGCAAGGACCAAGTGGTTGGTGTTGTGGCATGCAGGTGCATGACCCTGGTGGGTCCGCGCGCGAGTACACGTGGCATGGAGGCGCGCGGTTGCGCATGATGCATGGGGCCTGATGTGACATGCGCGGCGCACCAGAGTGAGCCAATACGATGCGACTGTGTGGCGTGCTCGTATAGGTTCACAGGTGACATGGCACACGCGTGCAGACGCGCATGGACCTGAGTCAGTGTGGCGCACGCGCGCATGGCAGTGAGCCAAAAGGACGCACCGCGCATGAGCGCGCGCACCAGTGCGTCTTGCGCGCGCGCGCGCAGAAGCTTCCAGCAGCAGTTAATGCTGTGCAGTTACGTTTCAGCATTCGAAACTGACGAAGTTAATGCGTTTGACTGAGAATTAAGTGACGAATTAAAGTGCATTAAAGACGTTTAATGCGGTTTAATTCACCCATTTAATTCATTTTTCAGTTTCTTCAAGACCTGCAACTATAAATAGGAGTCTCCTATTTCAGAACTAACACACCAGAAAATTACCAGCTCTTCATTCTCCACTGCAGAATTCTTTTCTTTTTCTCTCAAGCAATCAAGGTACAACTTCGGGTTGAAGTCAAGACCGGCAGTGCAACTGCTTGCGGCTGTTGTATTCTGGAAACAAACGTGTTCTCCTGGGAGACACGAAATTTGTTTTAAGGGACCCGTGTCTAACACGATCCTCAGCAAAGAACAGTTTTTTCTGTTCGCGTTTCTGTTCTTGTTTTCATTTTTTTTCAGTTGTAATAGTACTGTATTTTATTTTCATTCTGATTGTTTCTGTATTACAAGTTAATAAAGAATTTTTTATTTATTTTACACGAACGGATTCCTACAGATTATACATGCATTTCTCTTTCAAGAATCAAATCAACAAGAATCAATCAAAAACCAAATCTCAAACTCTAACATATATACACACGGCCATACATGTATACACATATATACTTCCATTTTTATTTGGTATAAAAACCCGTTTCTTTTTAGTTTCAAGTTTGTGAATAATCCAAGAACTTTGAGAAACTTCTATTATCATCAATATCACCAAAAATCAAGAGCAAGGATTTAAGAATAAATTTTATACCTTCAAGATTTTGATGGATTTTTGACAAAGTATGATGATATGGGGCTTGGTTCTTGCTTGAAACACCTTCAAATCACCTTAGGATCTTCAAAAGTGCTTGGAAACACCTTGAAAGGGACTTGAATCTTCAAGAAATGTTTGAATTTCGAAAATGGAAGCAAGGAAGGGGGTGTTCGGCCGATTGCATGTAGGAGAGAGAGAGAGAAAGAGAAAGAGAGATTTGTGAGAATGTTGAGATTTGTGGAAGATTATGGAAGATATGGAGGATTTTGTGGGTTTCTCAAGAATGCATGCAATCTCTTTGGCTACCATGTGTCAAGAGAGAGAAGATGGAAGACCCTATAGGCCGCCACCTTTCATGCACACACACAAACTCATATATACATACATATATATAGTGTATAATTGGTAAAAACAGGTATTTAACTGGATACCGGGTATTTTATCTAGCGTTTTAATCTCGGTTTATGGCGTTTTAAATTATTTTTATTATTCTATAAAAATAAACTCGCCAAATTATTACTGAAATACATATCAGTTGCCTAGACTTGCTGCATTGTCCGTGTTTCGCAGTGTGCGCACTTTGTTACGCAATAACACGCGGTATGCGCTTAAACTTGAAAAATAACGTTTTAAGCGTTTTTAATTTATTTTTCTGTAGGATCGATGAGTCGTCCAATACGAGTCAATCAGAGTCAGATCTAGTTTCTAGAAAGGCGGAATCAGACTAGAAACCGTCAATCAGTGTTAGAACAGGAGTAGAAGAGTAGAAAGTCACTTTAAACATGTTCTTCATTCATATAAAACGTTTTCGTACAGAGAGAATCGGACAGCACTTCGTTACACGATTCACCAGAAAGTTACAAATGAAGAACTCCACTAGCCTATATATAGGCTCACCAGTCCGCAAGGAATATCACATCCAGTCCGCACGAACTGACATCTCCAGCTCGTGCGACCTGACCTTATCCAGGTCGTGCGAACTGGTCATTACACATAAAACTTAACTTTTTCAACCTATTACATATACATGACATGACATAGACTGATGACGTAGGCGATAGACATTATGCATCAACAAACTCCCACTTGGATATTGCCGCAGTCTTCAGTCAGCCTGTCTTCAAAACTTTCTTTACAAAGACTTGAAAAATTCTTCCCTTTGCTTCGGCTTTTTCAACAACGCTTTCCTTAGCTTTTCATTTTCCTTAGCAGCTCTCTGCTCCTCTTCAACTAGCCTTTGCACACATGTAGCTCTAGCAATCCTGTCTTTCTCTTCACACTCTTCTTTCAGCTTCTTCGCTTTCAAAAACTCTTCTCTTTCAATCTCTCTCCAACTTGATAACCACATATTTTCTGAGTTTATACCCTTCTGAAAACATACAGTAGCTACCTTCTGAAATTGCAGAGCTTGATCTCTATCTTCTGCTTTATACCTAATCTTGTTCACAAACAAACATTCAATATCCTTCGCAGAACAATTCACTATCCACATCGGATCGTACAGATGGATATATCTGTTTTCATTCCCAACTTTGACTACCAGAAGTAATATTATCTTTCATGTAATGGAAAACAATTCTAGAAAAATTGTACTTCTTGTTTAGTACCAACGCCGTCACCATACACATTTGATAATCTTTCATAACATCGTATCCACCTTTCCTGTGACTTAGCGCATGAATCACTGAGTGAATAAAGAATTTGTACGGCTTCATAAAACAAGCTTTCAAATAATCTGCTTTATTCAACGGACCGTTATAACCCATTCTAAGCATACATCCTTTGACCATTCTTTCCGGAAACCCTGTTGGTGAATTATCATCATCTGGAAACTCTAACACTTCACGTACAAGCTGTTCTGTGATGATGATTGCTTTATCTTCACCATAAGTAGCATTCTTCCAAAAATGATGAACATGAGATTTGAAGACTTTGTGTTGATCCGTTAAAGCCTTTTGAATTGGTAAACGCTTCATGAATGGCAAAATCTCCTTGAACACAGTCATCTTTGGTAGAGTTTCATCGTAAACACAACAAATATTGTGCGATGGTTCAAATTCCACGTTCGATGCCTGAAACACAAACAAAAACAAACAAATTAGACATTTTGCACAAATTTCAAGACAAAATATCATTCACACGATCTGGCTCATGCGATGTGGCCATTTCGTGCGACCTCGTGCCAAAATAATCAAACTTTTCATACGAACTGGTATACAAACGATCTGACCAATCTCAAACGGTCTGGTGGTCAAACAGACTGACCATCCCAAATGATCTGGTGGTCAAACGAACTGATCAATCTCAAACGATGTGAACCTCAAACGATTTGGCCAATTCGTGCGGTCTGGTGGTCATCACCTCGTTTGAACAAACACTTATGAACAGTAAAATTGCAGGTTTTTAAAACATGTTTATATCATGAAATTGAAACCCTAGATCTGTTCTATAACAAGTTCCGATCACATTGATATGGTTTTTATTCGATTTAGTCCATTATATAATCCTAGATCTAAGTTCATACATCCTGTTCATTCGAGTTCATGCGATTTCATGAGATTCGGTTCAAATTAACATCAATCAGTACCTTTCCCATGATATAAGTTGTGCCAACCAACTTATACAAGGATTCCGAACAACAAGATCACAAGATTACGGCTTGGAAACAGAGAAATCGATCAAATCACTCAAATTGCCTGAAGAGTGTGTGTTTGGTGCGGAGTGAAGAACAGAAATGGTTCACGCGATCTGGGCTCTCCCTTATATAGAGGAGCCAGGTCGTGCGAGATGAATGCTTGAAACGATTTGAGGAGTTCGTGCGGTCTGGCCTTGTTTGACACTGTTTGGCCAGTTCGCACGAGTTGGCACCTCGTGTGAAACTCTTTTTTCAAATTTTCAAATTTTTATTTTTTTAACTTTTTAACTTTTTACCAACACACTCAGTTAACCAAGTCCAAGTTAATGACCCTGGTCAACTGTTTAGCCTGCCAAATCCAAATTAATGACTTTGGCTGACCAAATTATGATCTCGCTGACATTTTGAAACAAATTAATGAACTTTTTAAACATTTTGAGCAATTACCAACACTTTTCTCAAACATATTCTTAACCAACCTAAGTGATCCAACTTGTTTAGCACTGTTCGACTTTGATCATCAGATCCCCAACGTCTGTTGTCGAAAATAAGATGAAATGACAAATCTTTTTGAATTTCTCAACATTTTAGCTAAACAAACATAAAATCTTTTTGGATTTAAAGAAACAGGAAACTGTACAAACATATTTACAGACATCTTTTTGTGAGTTTGTGTAAGAGGATCATATCAGTTTTTTTAGACTTATCACTAACACCGTTGATCTTGATTTAACTTTAAGTTTTTAAACAAATTCACTTCTGATTGTCAGTATTGTTGTCCACTTAAACTTCTACACAAGTTTCAATTGATTCAAGATACGAATTAGTGTTTTAAGGACTGAACTTATTCGTGTGTCCCACCTCAGAATATACTCCTATATCAAAATTCCCTAGATTCAGTCTTACAGGTGAGTATACCAATCTGATATCTGTATTTGGGTTAGTGCGAGACCATGAGAGCTCAGGCTAGAACTTCCGTTCAATCAGAGAGATGATGGCTCGACTTTAGGCGTGTTCCCTTTAGAGAATATTTTCTTTAACTGCACTTGATTCGTATCTTTCGACATTTTATCAATTTTTATGCAGAGGGTGAGCTTTAAAAGCGCATAAAGTATTATACGAGGTCTAGGCCATTGCTTCCGCAATATCAGAAGACCAGGTATAATACCCCAGATATCAAACAGTATAAAGACCTAGTATCTCAGAATCAGGCAATCTCTCAAATAAGATTTCGGGGGTTATCCATATATCCGAGAGATGTTCCCCACGAGATAAGCAGTTATTTGTTATGTTTATATCTCGAACTCAATCTACTAATTGTGTGAAGCCTACTGACACATCATCAGTGAGACTTGTTTAAAAAACATTTTGACTTTCCATTTCTTTAGCATGTTGTGATAGTCCACTGATGTACTATCATTTCCTCTTTTTTCACAAACCTCCTTTTGTCTTTTTCAATGTTTTTGTATTTATGAAATTTTATCATGTTTTTGTATTTTCTATAAACTTTCTCCCCCTAAAATCAAAAACATATTTTTGTGTTTTTGGTTTTATCAAAAGCAGTAAAGAAACTGTACAGAAAACATGACAACTAGACGCAGATCACTTCTGATCGCCGTCCGCTTCGGCCACACACTCTACCACCCTCCCAGAAAACAAATTTTTTAACTCGTTCAATTTTAAAAGATAATTAAATCTTGTTTTATCAAAGGGTTTTGTGTAAAAATCAGCTCTCTGATCATCGGTGTGAATATATTCAATTCGAATCAATTTTTTCTCATAGCAATCACGAATAAAATGATGTCGAATCTCAATATGTTTTGTTTTTGAGTGTTGAACCAGATTTTTAGTGATATTAATGGCTGCCTCGTTGTCCACATAAATTGGTGTGTCTAAGAATTGCAAACCATAGTCCCTCATTTGCTGTTGAATCCAGAGAATCTGGGAACAACAACTGGAGGCTGAAACGTATTCAGCCTCACAAGTCGAGAGAGCAACTGTGGTCTGTTTCTTACACTGCCAGGTGATTAGCCGAGTTCCGAAGAACTGGAAACCAGCAGTGGTGGACTTAGCATTCAACTTACAGCACCCGAAGTCAGAGTCAGAATATCCAGTTAGAGAGAAGTCACCGGATCGAGGATACCACAAGCCGGTGCTTGGGCAACCTTTGAGATACCGTAAGATCCTCTTCACTATCTTCATGTGTGATGCTCTGGGACTTGACTGGTACCGGGCGCATAGGCAGGTTGGATACATGATGTCCGGTCGTGATGCTGTCAGATACATTAGCGATCCTATGATTGACCGATACTGCGTTTCATCCACTTTCTCACCACTTTCATCCGGACATATGCCATGATTCAAAGCCAGGGGGTTGATATGGGAGATGATTCGGACATATTGAATTTGTCGAACACATCATTCACATATTTGGTCTGGTGTATGAAGATTCCATCGGGCAGTTGTTAAACTTGAAGCCCGAGAAAGAACTTCATCTCCCCCATTGAACTCATTTCAAACTTCTTCTTCATGACCTTTTCAAACTCTTTGCACAACACATCATTCGTTGATCCGAAAATTATATCATCAACATAGATTTGCACGATTAGTAGATGTCGTGCAACCTCTTTAGTGAACATGGTACAATCGACAGTCCCTCTGGTGAACCCGTTGGTCAGCAGATGCTGGGAAAGCGTCTCGTACCAGGCTCTCGGGGCCTGGTGTAATCCGTATAATGCCTTGTTGAGTAGATACACCTTGTCTTTGTGTACAGGATCGGTAAACCCCGGTGGTTGACCGACATACACTTCTTCTTTTATCTTGCCGTAGAGGAATGCAGATTTGACATCCAGTTGGTAGACCTTGAACCCCTTCCATGACGCGAACGCCAAGAAGATTCTAATTGCCTCAAGTAGAGCAACGGGAGCATATACTTAAGTAAAGTCAATCCCTTCTTGCTGACTAAATCCTTGGACTACCAACCGTGCTTTGTTCCTTACTATAACCCCTCTATCATCTCTTTAACATTTGAAAACCCATTTGGTCTTGATCAACTTCTGATCTTCTGGGAGATCAACCAACCTCCACACTCCAAGCTTTTCAAACTGTTGTAACTCTTCTTGCATTGCATTTACCCAACTCTCTTCGGTCAATGCTTCTTTATACGTTTTCGGCTCTACCTGCGAGATAAAACATTTTAATGAGAAGTCTACTTGTAAAGGTGCTATAGATGAGTAAAAACATGTAAGCCCTTTGTTTATTTGTTCGCGGGTTTTCACGCCGCTTTGAAGGTCACCAATGATTTGCTCTGACGGATGGTAAGATAACGTTCTTGGCATGACTGTATCCGGTACGCTCACTTCCAATTGCAAATTTGTTATATTCTAATCAACCGTGTAATCAATAACATTTGAAGTCGCAATATTTGGTTCCTCGTCATAAATCGGATTGGTTTCCGATTCTGAGTCGTCAGAATGATCAAATATTGGAGTTGTTTCTTCTGGAAGTACATGTGCAGTTCCACTAGGACCAGCCTCATGATCATTTGCACCCACGGTGGGCGAAGAAACCACCAACGGTCTCGGCACTTGTTCTTGTGAAAGAGACTGTTGTTGTTGGTATAAGAATGCCAGTTCCTCCTCATTCGGCTCTGTCGGTAAATGGAGTGACTCCCAGAGATTATCATAATCAAATAGCAACCTGTTTCCGGGAAGTTGATTTGGAGCAGTAAACCGTTGACAGTCAAAGTGTTGAACTTGTATGATCTTCCCCAAACTCGGAACAAAAACTCTCTTCAACAGACTAGCGTATCCTACAAAAAAACCTTCACTAGCTTTTGCACCAAATTTACCGTCTGGATCAATGAATGTGCAATGTGATCCAAATGGTTCTAAAAATTTCAGATTCGGTCCCACGGTGGGCGAAGAAACCACCAACGGTCTCGGCACTTGTTCTTGTGAAAGAGACTGTTGTTGTTGGTATAAGAATGCCAGTTCCTCCTCATTCGGCTCTGTCAGTAAATGGAGTGACTCCCAGAGATTATCGTAATCAAATAGCAACCTGTTTCCGGGAAGTTGATTTGGAGCAGTAAACCATTGATAGTCAACGTGTTGAACTTGTATGATCTTCCCCAAACTCGGAACAAAAACTCTCTTCAACGGACTAGCGTATCCTACAAAAAAACCTTCATTAGCTTTTGCACCAAATTTACCATCTGGATCAATGAATGTGCATGGTGATCCAAATGGTTCTAAAAATTTCAGATTCGGTTTATAAAGATGAAGCAATTGAAAAACAAGTTTTCTTGTACTTCTTCACTGTAAGAACCCGATTGAGTGTGTAACATGCCGTGGCAACCGCTTCACTCCAAAAATATACCGGTAATTTCGAATCTGCTAACATGGTACGAGCTGTTTCGATCAACGTAAGATTTTTCCGTTCTGCGACACCATTTTGTTAAGGAGTATACGGTGCGCTGAATTCATGAAGAATGCCCTTTTCGTTGCAGAATTCGAGCATATGGTTGTTCTTGAATTCTGTGCCATTGTCGCTTCGAATATGTCTAATCGGCAGTTTGTAAACATTCTCCATCTTTTTAAATAACTTCATCAAAGAATCAAACGTTTCATCTTTTCTCTCTAGAAACAACACCCAGGAGAATCTTGTAAAGTCGTCAGTAACAACTAAACAATATAGATCTCCACTTATGCTTTTCACATTTACCGGTCCAAAAAGATCCATATGGAGTCTTTCGAGCGGTAATCTGATGGAATTCAAGAGCTTTTTCGGGTGCGATTTCTTCGTCTGCTTCCCTTTCTTGCATTCAATACAGTCATCGTTAAGATGGAAGCTTTTCACATTAACACCTTCTACAAGATCATTATGAACTAAAAAGTTCATTTTTCTCAAGTGAATATGTCCCATTTTACGATGCCACATGATGGATTCTTTCTCAGTCGCCTTCGTCTTACTCACAAAACATTGTGCCTTCTTATCTGTCGTTGTTGAAACGCTCATGTCTAGTATATAGAGATCGTTTTCACGAGGAGCGCGCATCAACACCATTTCTTCAGGTATTTTAAACCCTGGTTTAAGAATCAGACATTCATCTTTTGTAAAATGAACTGTGAATGACTTATCACAAATCAGAGAAATGCTCAACAAATTGTTTTCTAACTCAGCAATGTAGTTCACTTTATCGAATGTTACGACTCCGTTAGTAAGTATTCCTTCTCCAACAATTCTTCCACCTTGAGTTCCAGCAAACCCGACATAACCTCCATTGATTGATTTGACGTCGTATAGTAGTGCTAACATCCCTGTCATGTGCCGTGAGGCGCCGCTATCCATTATCCATTTAGAAATGATAGACCTTGGAAGCCCCCACACATATCAAAAGACATTTACTTAAACAACGATACCCAAGATTTTTCAACATTTGGTACACTACCAAAGACAATATCATGAGCTACTACGTCAACTTTTGGAATGTTAAAAACAACATTTGGAACATCAGGTTCTGATTTTGATTTTAGAGCTCCTTCCTTGATAGGTGGGAATTCTTTAATCAACTTATCTAACTCAAACTCAATTTTCTCATCAGTAGTTGCAAAGATTTTCGGTTCAGATTTTAAAACTTCTTCCATTTTCTTTTCCTCAAAAGAATGTTTAGATTTTTCCACCCATGATTGACTTTGGGAAGTCTTTGTTTTAGGATAAATCTTTGAAGTCTTTTGTGATTTTGAAGATTCACCAATCTCAAAAGTTGATTTTGGTTTGTCCTCTGACTTCAATGATTCACCGCGTTTAAGAATACACACAGGGGATACCATAGGTGATTTTCCCTTAACATCTTTTGAAATTTCTGGTTTTGGTTTATGGAAAACTGGTTTTATCATCTTTTTGACACATTGTTTGGCCATGTGACCGATTTCATTGCATCGATAACAGATTCTTTTGTCATATTCAACTAAAGTGGATCTATTGGTCTTGTCTCTTATCTTTTTGGCCGCAATAAATCGTCAATTGCTTGCTTACTAAAGATATAATCCTTTTCGACTTCTGTATTATTACCAGCCACAAACACTTCACTCAATTTTTCTTTTGGCTTAACATCTTTCTTAGCCATTTTCGTCTCAAAACCAACACCTTTCTTTTTGTAATTATTACCATGTCTCTTGTTATTACCATTGTTACCCACCCATTCATTTTTCTTTCCCGGTTTGTTTGTCGGTTGTTGTTTAACAAAATATTTTTTCGGTTTTGATAGAAACGAATTGTTGTTGACTTCTGAGATATCAATTTCCACAAGTTTAAAAACTTTTTCAACCCTTTCCAGGTTCGCATTCTGAATCGGATACTCAAAATCAGTATACAGTTTGTCAGTTCCGGTCATCGTGTAAACCACATTGATCGAATCGTCATCCAAAACTTTATCTGACTTTGGTATAAACTTATCAAGAAAGTTTCCGTCATCTTCAGAATCTGAACTTGAATTCTCAAAATGAGTTTTAACCGTTTCGAAATCAGTGTTATCACTCTCTTCATCCAACACTTGGTCTACAACTGTTTTAACCAGTTGTGACTCGTTGTCGGTGTTAGACGGAGAGAATGTAACATCTATGTTTTCCGGTAACTCATTCTCTTCTGTTCTCAGTTTGAGATTCAAAGCCTTCTCCACCCCGTCTGGATATTTCTGAGAATAATGATTCCACATTGGGGGTGGAACATTTTTGAAATCAGTTTGTTGAGGAACGATCTGATCAATCACATATGAAGATGAAAGATAACTGATCAACTTTTTGTCAACTCTTTCTGTCTCAATACGCATCAGTTCAAGTTCCTTCTTTAGAGATGCGATTGTGTCCAGATGGATGTTAATAGACATTTGCTTGTCCATGACCGTAGCTTTGAGCAAATTAACAATTTTATCATTTTCTTTACTCTCAGTGTGAATCATTTTTATTGATCGTGACACAATGTCATAAGCTTCTTTAACATCATTAAAATCAAATTTTAATTTGTCGTTAAACTTTTTCAACTCTTGAAACTGTTTGTCTTTTTCAAGACAATCCATGCATGGTTTCAAACAGTTTTCGCATGGCTTTTCAAGAATTTGATCAACTTTTTCAAAAACGTTTTCTTGTTTATCATTTTTACTTTCCGATTTACCAAACTCTCCGGACTCGGACTCAGATTTCCCTTCGGATTTGGACTTCACATTTTCTGATTTGTCATCGGACTCGGACTTCTCTCCTGACTCAGATGTATCACAAGTCTCGATAATTGACTCCTTTTCAACAAACACTGACTCTTGAGTTGCATCTTTGGTCTCATTGTTATCAGAAGGTGTTTTAGTTTGTTCTACCTCTTGCAGCTTGACCATAAGAGCTTTGTCTGCTATTTCTTTCAAAGTCTCTTCATTCATTTCCTTTGAAACATCAATGATCTCTTGAACCGGAGTTTGTTCAACTTCGTATTGTGGGCAAAAACCCGTAGTCGGTTCACTAAAGAATCCTGCAAAAGAATCAAACACATTAGCTGGCATTATGGATTTAAATGCATTGGTAATAACCTCCTGTTCAGACTGATAATAGTAGACCGCTGCTGCTGCCTCTTCTAGATCTGCAAAAATTTCTTCATTCACCACTTCACTGACTTCTTCAACTTCAGGAACACATTCCTCGATTTCCGGTTCCGTCTCTTCAACAATTTCAGCCATCATTGCAAGACCACCTCCTGGAACATACTTATCCCAACTGAAACCTTCTGGAATCTTTTCGTCATCTTGATTCACCAAAAGAGCTTTTTCTGTTTGTTTGGATTGACTGTTCTCGATTTGAGGTCGTGTAATGAATGGTTGTTGACTGTTTTTATGATAGATGGTCTGTCGGTAATAATCATTGGCGAATGGATTCTGGTGATTATTAACTTCTCTGTTCGGACATTCGCGCTTGAAGTGTCCCTTCTCTTTACACTTGAAACAAGTCACCTTCGATTTGTCGAATCCAAGTTTAGGACCAGGACCTGCGAGACTACTTCTTCCGGCAATTTCCATGAACCTCTGAGCTCTTCTCACAATGCTCGCCATACCCCATTTTATGTCGATGAGTTCCATTTCCTCCGGATCAATTTGATCGTAATCTTCTTTAGTTATGTCTGGGTTACCAATACGTCCGGCTACTAGACTCTCGTAAGACTCAAGTACAGAAGCTAGAAGTGCTATATGCTGCTTTGCGGCTGTCTCGGTAAAATCTTGACCGTTTTTTATATTAACAGCGATATTTCACAGCATCCCATGACTATAACTCTGATTGTTCGAACTTGAAGAACTTTGAGAAGAAACCTGTTCTGGAGAACTCTGAACCTTAGGATTCGGTTAGTAATTTGAAAACGGTGAAAAGTTGTTGTTAGGCATGCTTTGAGGTACTCCCGATGAAGAATCTGCACTGAATGTCGTTTGAATCTTTGGACTCGGAGTAGATGTGGCAGATGAGTTTCCTTTGTAATAAAGCTGAACATCTTGCTGTACGTTTGCAGATTTCATTTTCCTCATCTTCTGAAGTTCAAGCTCTTTAGCTTTAATTCTCTCGATAAACGTACTCAAATTGAAACCCACGTATTCCAAATTGTTCTTCAAAATCAATAAGAACGTACCCCTCTTCTTGTGGTAGTGCGTCAGCCAACTTATCAACCCACTCTTCGTCTGTTTTATCTATATTCAAATGCTTCATCTCCACTACCAAGTGACAATACCTCTCTATCAACTCTTTCGTTGATTCTCCACTGATAGAAGTAAAAATGTCGAATTCTTTTTTCAGTAGCGCCTTTTTGCTTTTGATCATTGCAGCACTCCCAAGAAATTTGATTTTAAGAGAGTTCCAAATAGATTGCGCGTCACCCTGATGCTGTAACAGTACCAAAATGTCTTCCTTAATTGCCTGTTGCAATATACTGACCATCTTCTTCTCGGCTTTAAAGTTTTCTTGTTCAGCCGGAGTTAACGTGTTAAGTGTTTTCGGAAGACCAGCATCATTCGTAGGAACTACATATTTCGTTTCAACTTTCAGCCAGCATTCAAGGTGATTCGCCTGAACCCATGTGCGAAATCTATCCTACCACCCCGAATAGTCTTCAATGTTGAGCAGTTTCGGTGGATTTTGCATGGTTCCTAGCTCGTTCTCCATATTCACATTCTAGGCTATACTTGCTGGAGATTGAACAGTCATACCTCCTCCGAAAAATGCATTGTAAAACTCTTGATTATCCATTTTTAAACTTTGAAAATTTTTTAAGTTTTGAAAAAGTTCAATTTCAAGCGACCCGGACTTGCACACGATCTGGACTTTCAGACGATCTGGACTTTTTCAAACGACCTGGACTGTTTTAAACGACCTGGATGTTTCAAACGACCTGGAATGCCAACTCGTGCGAAGTGACAAAAACTTTTTAAAAGAAATTTCAGTTCGTGCGATCTGATGAATTCACACAATCTGGACACTCAAGTCGTGCGATCTGGTCAGACGGTGTGAGAATTTCACACGATCTGGTCTAATTCGTGCGAACTGGACACAATTTTCAAACGATTTGACAAAAATTCAAACGACCTGGTTCATTTCACACGATCTGAGCATCATTTTCACACAATTTGACATTTTTGTATCAATTTTAGTTTGATTTATGGTCTGCAACTTTGTGTGATTGTTCAAAATGATGTTTTACACAAAATATCCAAAATTAAGTCCATTTTGTCCATGAATTTGTCTGAAAATCCAAGAAAGAGTAGAAGTATATGATTCTAAACCGTTCAAAACACTGATATCAACAGATTTGACTCATCCTGAGCTCTGATACCACTTGTAGGATCGATGAGTCGTCCAATACGAGTCAATCAGAGTTAGATCTAGTTTCTAGAAAGGCGGAATCAGACTAGAAACCGTCAATCAGTGTTAGAACAGGAGTAGAAGAGTAGAAAGTCACTTTAGACATGTTCTTCATTCATATAAAACGTTTTCGTACGGAGAGAATCAGACAGCACTTCGTTACACGATTCACCAGAAAGTTACAAATGAAGAACTCCACTAGCCTATATATAGGCTCACCAGTCCGCACGGAATATCACATCCAGTCCGCACGAACTGACATCTCCAGCTCGTGCGACATGACCTTATCCAGGTCGTGCGAACTGGTCATTACACATAAAACTTAACTTTTTCAAGCTATTACATATACATGACATGACATAGACTGATGACGTAGGCGATAGACATTATGCATCAACATTTTCAACATGAACATGATTAAAAATATAATTTTAATCATAACAGAATATTTTTAGGATTTTAATATTATCCGGGAGGTCACCAACGTTCGTTTCGCAGTTTTGTCGCAAATAGTTCTTAAGTTTGAATAGACATGTTTTTGCCATACCGAACCCTTCGGAACTTATTTCTAAGTTATGTAAAGGGGATTTAGAGTAGGTTTAGCTTATGTCATTGTTCCGGAGTGCATGTTATGTTAAACTGATTTACATTCACCTAACAGTTTACGTATAACTTTCAGAAAAGCTCTTGAGAGTTCGAATCGTACATGGATTGAAATGGGTAATTGTCATATGTAATTATACAAATTCCAGGAATGAAATTCAAGATTTCACTGGACTAGAAATTGTTCAAAATTGTATAATGGTTGTAAAGGCACAATTGTTACTGTTACACCCCCAAAATACCACATGAGGAAACCCCCGTGAGGCGTGTGACGTATCAGGATCTAGCCCCCAATCACATTGAACTCATAATAATATTTCAAATAAAAACTTGCATTCATTGAAATAAAGTGTTACAAAATATTTATTAAACTTGACATGTTCAGCGGAAGCATAAATCATTTGTTATGTTTTTCATACTCCAAGTGTATGTAAGCCATTAAATGTGTCTCGTGATTCCATGTATCTCGACCCATGACCACTACAGCATCCCACACAACAAGTTCCAATAATATATACCTATATACCTGCAAGCATGCAGAAAAGTGTATCAGACAACGCTGGTGAGTTCACAGTTTTGGTTTACCGAAAATCATGCTATGTGTTTTGTTGCCAAATGTTTAGTTCAGTTCAAAGCAGTTCCAAAAACAATGTTGATAATAACTCGATACCGTACAAGATGGCTCCAGATTGTTTACCCTTCCCTAATGCCCCTATCTAAGCATTGGTCGAGTGGTTAAGGTAATTAGTTCACGCCCGTCCTCCCCGGTACGGTGTGAGGGTGCCAAACCTAATAGCGCTATTAACTAATAATCCCGTTGCCTCACCGGCAACCTTTTCGGTAGAAGATGGGACTTAAGGTGATAGGAGTGAGTGTATTATCCAACATTCCGGTTTAACATTCCAGTCAAATCCATTACCCAATATTCCTCCCTGGAATATTTACTAGATGTCCCTCCCCAGGACGCATGCTTGAAAAAGAGCAGTGAACTCACCTTAGATTTGCTCGGTATGTTATGTTACATTACCCGTTCCAAGTTGGTCAACCGAACCCTACCGTGGTTACCAAAGATGATCAGTTTCGTAAACATATAACCAAGTCACGTATTTAACAAGTCCCATGTAATATCATTGTCACTTAACACATAGCAAACGTTTAGATTTCATGTGCGTTCATAACCCAAGTTCTTGTTCCCAATAGTAGTTACCAACAACATCAGTTTCATAATAATTAAATCACGTATTATACACAGATTGCGTTCATCACAAGGATCATTGTACACACGTAGCAAATACCCAGTTCTTTCACAAGTCCACATCTCATTCTTAACCAGCATTGTTATCATGTTTCAGATTGTATTCATAAACACAAATATCCATTATCATAAACAACATACACAGTTTCACTGTACTGCCCATTAGCTCTTTTGCAGCATCCTTACGGAGAATCAATCTTCGTGGGATGCCTTCACGGCGAAGAATTAATCTTCGTCGGGAGGAAGTGTGACGATGGGTCCTAGAGTTCGTCAAGAATCGTTCAACGAAGAACCAGATCCTTCGTCGAATGACATTTTTCGTCGGATGACATTCTTCGTCGGGTGGGGTCCTTCATCGCTTACACTTCAACAGTTTCATAACTTCCGTAATTTTAGTAAAAAGTTTCTATATTCCCAAAACGGATCAAACCATCTAATTCAATCATTTATCATTCATGTTCATACAATTCCTAATCATCAATTAATCAAACAAATAAATCAATCAGTCAACCAATTCAGACCGAATCAAACAATGCAAACATTTGTAACAGTAAATCATTCATTATGCATATCCCCAATCACTAACCTTTTAAGATAGATTTAAAATATGATTCATCGATTAACATTTGGTAATATCATGTGCCCTAACAACCTTAATCAAATTGATCGGTTCCCCTAACAAGTTCATCCATGTTTCTATCATGCATTCCTAATTATTATTCATGTTGTCACACAATCTCATGATCATTGTCACAATCCACAACAAAATCACATAGAACCGATAATAATTAACAGAAATCAAAATAGATATGAACACTAACCAAGAGATCATGAATGATGTGATAGAGCAGAAGAGAAGAATGCTCCGAAAGGGAAGCTTCATCGAGTTCGAATGGCCGCAAAAGGCTGCCGTCGTGCATGCAAGAGAGGAGAGGAGGCTAGGGTTTGGGATTGTATTTTGTGTTTACAATGATATGAGCACCACACACTTGGCCATGTGTGTATGCATCCATACTAAGCAAGCCGGCCCAGTTGGGCTTAGAGTTTTGGGCCAAGAGTCCAATTGTCCGAACAATGAGAAAGATGTGCGGTTCAATAAATGGTGCGCGACTCGGGAACTTATGCGATTAAACATTGTAGATCCTGACCCCAAAGTAACTTTCATTCACTCACAACACACACAACATTAACCAACTTTATCAATTCATATAACGAGCATGAAATTATAATACACGACGAGATGTAATTAAAAACGGTGCGTTAGCTGAAGGACCTTGGAAACTCAAGTTGTCACAGTTACAGTCTCCCCTACTTTAGGAAATTCCGTCCCGAAATTTAATTAGAGGAAACTTGTGTATGCTCAAAGTGGAAGTCGGAGAATGTAAGATAAAACAACATTGGTAAAGGTCCAGGACTTCTAGCAACTTAAATAACGCTATCCTTGCAATATAATAAGGAACACTTATGTATAGGATGTACCAGTGGCATATCCACCATGTCCTTATTACATTGTTCCTGTTTCGTTATTCTTCTCACTATAGGTTCTGACACATGACAAAACTTGTTGTGGTTTCTGTGCACTGAATTCCATAATTATGTATGCATCCATAATTACGTAATTCCTTGCATAGTCTGCACAGTTCATTTTATGATGTGTAGGGGAAGAAAATCAAAAGAACAAACATGTAATGATTTGACTAGACCACAATAGGGTTCTTTTAAACTTTGAATTGAATTAAGCACATAAGCACATAATCACATAATCGTCAATTTGGTCGTCAACTTGGTTATTAACTTGTTCATCAGCTTGTACATATGCATTTAAAGTACGTCAGGAATCCAATTAAGGACTTCAATTAGTACTTTAAACATCCTTAAGAATCTAATTATAAAGATAGGAAGATCTTATAAGGATTTGGGATTGTGTAGCGAAATTGTTTTGAAAACCACGTACTAGGTATGCCAAGTAAACATACGAAGTAAAAGTGTACGTGAAATCAATATGCTAGGCATGCTAGGTAAACATACGAAGCAAGATGTCTTTGGAAACCGAGTACTACGTATGCTAGGTAAACATACGAAGCAGAATGTCTTTGAAAACTATGCATTGGATCCTTGAAAACATGTTTAATGTTTTTGAAATCATATATAATGTTTTTGAAATCATGCACTAGGTATATTAGGTAAATATGCCATGTTGAAACGTTTTGAGATCATGTGAAATGTCTTTAAAATCATGTATGAGGTTTTTGAAAACATGGATAATATTTTTGAAATCATGCACTAGGTATATTATGTAGATATGGTTATAAAATGTTTTAAAACCATGTGAAATGCCCTTGAAATCATGTAAGATGCCTTTAAAATCATATATACTATGTATAATGTCATGAAAAACCAGAAAGTAATGATATGCACATAGATATATTGCATAAGTCCAATTAAGTACGCATGAAAATATGTCCTTAGGGATTTAAAGTGGTATTTCGAGTATTTGTTAAGAGTTATAACTTGCACCTTGTACTTTGTTTCTTTAGAAGAAACGAGTACTTAGGATTTTTGTGGAGATCACGAGTGATCACGAAATGGAAGAAACTTACGAGAGTAGTTTGATTTGCAAGGAATATGGTTCCTTGGTGTCGGTATTGTAGGGGTATGTCACACATACACGTAACCACATTGGTTTTGTAAATAAAATTGAAATAACAAATTTATTTATATACAAATTGAAATGTTTCGAGTTTTATAGATAACAACAAGGAAAATATAGAAGTTTAATTGTTCACTTCTGCATTGTCATTTGTATGAGCCTCATTTATGTTAAATGCTCATCCACGGGCTGGATTTGCATTAACAAACTTTGGGAAATTGTTTCGATAGTGAGTAAGATCACCACAGTTATAGCACGAACCAGGTGGATATAGTGCTTGAGCAGCAGCATGGTTTGCAATAGTTTGGTTTTGGGTAGCAAGATGGCATGCATTGACCAAATGTCCCAATCGTCCACAGTGGGTACATTTGTGACACGGTGTTTGATTCAGATGATGGCGGTTGCATTTGTTGCACAAAGGTGCGGTGCCAGTATAGGTTTTCCTAGCACCAGGTTGTGCTGGTTGGTTGGGGGCAGCTTGATTGTTCAGAGCAACTACAACGAAGTTCTGTGTAGCCTTACGCTTCTTTGACTTCTTGGGGGATTCAGTCGTGTTATCCTTTGATTTTTCTTGTGTAATCTTGTCCGATGGTTTCTTATCGCCTTTTCGAAAAAGTTTACCCTTCCTGACTTGAGATCCAGTCAGGGTAGCGGATAGCTTAATGGCTTGTCTAACTGTGGTAGGGTTGCTACCAGTAACAATGTCCTGAACTGGGTCAGGAAGGCCATCAATGTACTTCTCAATCGCCTTGTCCAAATGCGTGACCATGGTGGGACACAACTGGCTCAGTTCTTCGTATCAGTCTATGTAGGCTCGATGTTCACCGCTATCTTGTTTAAGATCGTCGAATTCCCTTTCAAGTGCCCTGAGTTCATGACGTGGACAGAACTCCTTCATCATAAGAGCGCGAAGCTCTTCCCAAGTTTGAGCCATTGCCACGTCGGTACCCTGTCTCTCATCACACCATTCCATCATGTAAGTGCCCTTTTCTGAAATACACTTGACGCAAACTCAACCTTTCGCTCATCCGGGCATTGAATGTGACGAACCGTGCTTTCGAGACTCTCGAACCATTGTAGGAGCCCAGTTGCTCCTTCAGACCCAGAAAACTGGAGCGGTTTAGCCGAATTGAATGTCTTATAGTTGCACTGAGCGTTGTTATTGGTATTGTTGTTGTTCGCTTGATTTATCTGAGTAATAAGGTTCGGGAGCACGACAACGATTTGCTGAGCAACTAAGGCTGCTATTGCAGCATCTTGAATTTGATCGCGTCTAGGAGGCATTCTAAAAGAAAATGAACACAAGGAAATGCGTGAGATTGACATAGGACAATCAAAAGGAGTATTAAAAATATCGACAACACAAAGGAAGGTGGTCATTTTTTCGTTACATAAAACAAACAATCGACACACAGTGACTAATCAAAGTAAATAGGTCTATATAATGCATAATGAAGACATGCTTTAGCCTATAAGTGGACACTCACCCCAAGAGTTCCCAGGTAAGAGTGACTGGTCCGATTTAGTGGATTTGTATGAACACTCTAGCCTTACATAGAAAACTTAGGGTACAGGCACCCACCCTTCCAGATTGAACGTGTTCACATTATTAAGACCCAAAATTTGACGAGATTTGAAAACTTTAAAGGCATAAAGCCTAAGAAACATCATCTAAGGATAGATGATTGATTTTCAAACGAAATTGAAATTTGTGTACTTGTTTTTGGTAATCACCTAAGGATAGGTGATAGTATTGTATTAAGAATCTAAACGCAAGAAACTCGCGTTAGGGTCCTAGGAAGGTTATAGACTAGGTAAAGAGTATTACTAATAACCTAATTCCCTATAACCATGGCTCTGATGCCAACTTTTCTGTAACACCCCGACCGCGTAATACAACAAACCACGGCGGAAACATCGGGGAGTCATGTCACAGAATCATTGTTTCACAACACATGGAATTTAAAGACTTGTTTATTAAATAAATAAGTTACATTGTCTTGGAATTTGATCAAACAAACAGTACAATTATCGTTCATGTTTATAATTACTAAGGCCCACGTCCATCCTATGTGAAGCAAGCAATCAACAGTCGTCACATAATAGAAACTGAAACATATGTGAAAGTAAATACGTCAACATAAAAATGCATGTGAGTAACATAGGTTTTGTGAATTAGATTCATGGATTTGGATCATATAAGAAAAGATTATATGTTTATAAAAGTAGCCATGAATCCTTGATAAAAGTTTGGTTTCTAGAACACTTTGCATTGATATAAAAGTTGTAGTATACATAAGAATATAATTTGGTTTGGAAATAGCATATCAAACTATGCTTTAGTAGTATATCAAACTATACTTTGGTTAAAATATGTGTATCAGTAGTATATCAAACTATATTTTGGCAAAACATGTGTATCAGTAGTATATCAAACTATACTTTGGTAAAACAAGTGTATCAGTAGCATATCAAACTATACTTTGGTAAAATATGTGTATCAGTAGTATATCAAACTATACTTTGGTAAAACAATATCACGTTGGTAGCATATCGAAATATGCCTTGATAGTTTCACCGAGAGAGTTTTGTTTTTCGTGTTATCAGGTACAACCGTTTTTGTTTTGCATTTTCCTAACGGTTTATACCAAATACCACGGTTACAAAATTCATATTCGCCCTCCCCAGTTTCTTCATTTTTATTGATCGGTTTTGGAACTATATTATCAAGCATTAAGGATGAAGCAACAAAACCTTTCAATTTCTTTTCTAAATCTTTAATTTTATTTTTTGCAATCTCAACATCTTGTTCAAGTTTCGTGATTTTTTCAAGATGCGAGTTTATTATATTTTGTTTTTCAAAATCTTGTTTATTTAAAACGGAATTTTCATTTTCTAAAATTTTTAGTTGATTTTTCAAATCATTTTCTAATTTTATAAAATTTTTGTTTTCTAATGTCAAACTTTCCACATCTCTCAATAGTTTGACATTTTCAAATTTTGATTTTTCACAATTTGAGCACACAAGTTCAGAACTTGAAGTTTCATGTATTGATGCACTTGATTCTTTGACTTCACCATTCTGTGACAACTCCGTTGACTCATCTTGTTTAGATTTTACTTGGTGAGCATTGTCAACATGTTTTTTCTCAGATTCTTCATTCTTTGGAGTTGAATCTGTCTTGAATGTACCTACAGAAAATTTTTAATAAAATCAAGAGGATTCATATCTTTATCTATATAACAACTCCTCTTAATATCATATTTCATAACATTTTTTGCTCCAAGACATATATTGACTCTTCTGTTTATTTCAAGAATCTCATCCAAACTTATTTTATCTAAACTTCTTTTCTATCTTATTTATCAAATCTTTCTTCTTCCTTTTTAATTTCCATTTCGTGTTTTTGGAGCTCATTCACAAACTCACTTAGATAAAACTTTAAGAACCTAGAATCTTTTTTTAGTTCAATAAAAAAATTCATCCCACTTTAAAGGTAATGCTTCTGCAAATTTTGATATCACTTCAGCACTTGACATTTTATCTTGAACTCTTTTAAGGGATAGGTACACAGAAAATGTTCAAATCTCTTAAAGTAAATATTTTTTTGAACTTCATATTCGAAACGCCAAGGATCTTCAAACCAATCATTTATTCTTTCAAGCTTATCGTTTTCCATTTCGTCAAACATTTTAAACACAATTTCTTTGTTAAACCATTTGGTTCAAAAATTATTTTTAGCTCTAATCCACAAATTTCAACTTCCACGAGGCCCGCTAAACATTTGTAACCAAGAAATCCGTCACAAACTCGAATCACAGGCCCAAATATGCAAATTTATTGGCCCAAAATCACTTTTCAATAAACTTGCGGTCCACCTTGAACAATTATCCCACTTCGAATTCTTATAACACTCGGCCCAAATATAGATCAAAATGCTTAGCGGCCTAAAATTTTATACAAATGATCCAAACAACTCTCTTAAAAGAATCAACCCACTAAAAACTCAGATTATAAATGTTCCAATTCGAAATATCACGGCCCAAACAAACTTATATTTATCCAATTCGAATTCACAGTTCAAATTATAAATGTCCACTTTCGAAAGAATTAATGAACTGTCAATCTTATATTTTCTTTATTTCTTGAAAATGAGAAATCTTAAAACCTTTTAACTCACTTGATAACCACTAAAACATTATTATACTAGGTTATACCCCCATATATACACGTGCTGAATAATAAAAATAGTTTATTTGTAGATAAGACAAGTAGACGTACATGATAGTCATTCCACAAGTTTGTAATCTTTTACTCGTAGTAGTTAATACCCAACCCACTTGTAAAGTACTTGTCGCGGTCATCAATTCTTTAAGAAACTTTTTAATTATTTTTACACCGTTAGCCAAGTAAAGTACTTGTCGCGGTCATCAATTCTTTAAGAAACTTTTTAATTATTTTTACACCGTTAGCCAATGAGGTAACGAAGTAATGAAATAATTTTCATTAAATACATCGGAGAATCTACAACATAATTGACTATATTTTATTATGTTTAATTGTATCTATATTTTGTTATGTTTAATCGTTATTTATATTGTTGAATATTTTTAATTGTAGTAAAATATATTTATTTGTTAATGATAACAAAATTGAACGAAAAATTGTCATGTGGTAATTGTAGTTAATACATAATAACGATTAAACAAAATAGAATATTTTTAGTTGTAGTAAAATATATTTATTTGTTAATGATAAAAAAATTGAACAAAAAATTATCATTGTGGTAATTGTAGTTAAACATAATAACGATTAGACAAAATAGAAGTTACACGTAGTATAGTTATCCATATTAATTGTAGTTATCCATATAATATTTTTAATTAGTTATCCGTAAAGTGTTTTAAATATAAAATATAATATAAATTAATATTATATTGAGGTAGCATAAGGAATTGTCATGTGACATTTATTGGAATGATTTATTAGAATTTAGATAGAAGATTGGATAATACTAAAATTAAAACTGAGAGAATTTA
This sequence comes from Helianthus tuberosus, assembly GCA_030545235.1. Lineage (NCBI taxonomy): Eukaryota > Viridiplantae > Streptophyta > Magnoliopsida > Asterales > Asteraceae > Helianthus > Helianthus tuberosus. The sequence continues at coordinate 56,432,441 of CM060402.1, forward strand.
TAATAAATAATAATAAGGATAACAAAGTTATCTATCTATCTATCTATCTATCTATCTATCTATCTATCTATCTATCTATCTATCTATACTTTTTATAAAAGGAGAAATCCCAATGACATAAGAAAAACTGATGTGTCAGCCAGAGAGGCAGTCAAACAATGCTTTTCTTATGTCATTACTGCATCATAAAGCCTATTATATAAAATCATTTTAAATTCTATTCAAACCTCTGCCCTTCACTTTATAATCAAACCTCTGTTCCCAAAGTAAACTTCTGTCCAAATTCAAAATTCTGGCTCTAGATTCAAAATTCAAACCATATATTCTAATCCTATAAATAAGATATATGAATCTGGCTCCACATTCAAATCTCTCTCGCTCATATCTGCGAGCGTATCTCTCTCTCTCAAATGCATATTTCTCGTGATTCAGCCGACTAATCTCCGATTATACTTCTTTGTTCTAATGTTTGTTGATTCTGTTTACATATCATCGTTACAATATCATGTGTTTGAACTTCTGTTTACATGTTATCGTTCCAGTATCATTGTTCCAACATCGTCGTTTCAATGAAGCTTCCCTTCACACATCAACCTTTCAACATCGATGTTCCAGTATCATTGTTGCAACATCGTGAAAAGTTGCATGTGCTACCTTCTTTGATGGGAGAGTTGCATTGTTCGATTTTTGTTAAATCAAAAGTCAGCTTTTCTTATGTCAGTGAGATTTTCTTCTTTTATACAAAGTATAGATTCGTGCAATATCATGAAAAGTTAGATGTGCTACAATAGTTGAGAGGAGACCTTTGCATTTTAGGTTTGTTTCTTATTTTGATTAACTGTTGATGATGTTGAGAGTTTTTATTGACACTGACATTTTAGAATATGTTAAGATGCATGTTGAGATTATTAAACTAAACTATTACATAGAAAAATAGAAATTTAATGAAATCTTTATAAACTATTACACGCTAGAGTTAACACTTGATAGGATTTCATAGACTCTGGCCTTTCTCCATGTGATTTCATGCTTTCTTTTGTTTTTCAGGTCAGTTAGCATCTTACAGATTTTCTGATCCTGTTTTAGAAGTTGTTTCAGAAACTCTTCTGCATTCTTCTGGAAATCTGATGGAGGAGAGTGGAGGACTTCATCGAGCAATGCTATGTTGTTCCAGGTTTTGTTGTAATTAGTGTCATTGATTATGTCAACTTTCCTGTTTAGTTTTTCGTCTGTTCTTTTTTCTTTGAGTGACCACATCGAGAATTGTGTTTTAACATCGCTGGTGTCTGACCAGTGGTAGAAGCTGAAGTTTGCCATGTAGATTTTTGTTGGATTTTCTAATGTGGAACAATTTTTCACAGATAGTGATTTGTAGGACAATTTGTTGAGAATAAAAAAGTAATCATCGGTCTTTTATAGAGTTTAAAAACGCGTCTACATGGTAAATGAAGAGGTTAATTGTAATTATGATAATCTGCTTTTGTTCTTTGAACTTCAAAAATTTGTCCCTTGGGTTTCTTGGTATTTAATTTTACAGTTTTCCCATAAAAGTTGGGGTTTGAAAAGGTTTTTGCATTAAAAGACTGCTGTTTTGAAATATACATTAATATGTTTATATTAAATCTACACGTTTTGATTGATTAGATTATTAAATGTACAATCACTTTAAGTGTGGTTTCTTTCACTGTTAGATATTTCAGTATATAAACTCATAGCCACTTCACCTGTTTTTCATCACGTTTTCCTACAAAGATATCATACTTTCAGGAAAGTCAAGTAATATAGTTTATTGAAATGGCATCATTCACTTCTGTAAAATCAGATGATTTAAAGCAGCGTTTTGTTAGGCAAATCGAGGAACATGTGTATGAAGATAGGGCTACTCTTCAAGAGCTGAAGAGATGTTTTGATGGATTGCAAGTTGGCCTGTTCACGAGAGAGCAGGTTTCCAGAAATCTTATGCGGATGCCTTCAACTTCCGTTCGTGAGCTTTGTGTTGCCAGTAATATAGAGTGCGGTGATAGAGACATGGAGTTCATGGCGATGTGAAGGACATACATCGAGAGGTTCAGCAATCGAGGGAGTTGAAGCTAAAGTTTCTTAATTCTTGTTGTTATTGTTAGATTTGAAAGTTTAGTTGTTCAGTATGTTATGTAATTATTGGACTTTTAATGTCATGAATAAATGAATAAATTTTAATCTTATGAATCTATGTTGTTGCGTTTTAGTTTTACTTATTTAGTGTTTGAGTTTGATTTAGATTATGTTGATGTTGACTTGTGTCTGAACATCTGTTTGGTAAGTCAACAGAGGTTTAATAGTATCAAGGGTTGGTTTGATGGTGAACAGATGAGTGCAAAGATAAAACAGTTGTTCAGAATTTAATCATTGATAGCAGTTTTTTGAAGAATCTGTGCTCCTGCAAATTACAGAGAGTCAATATTTGGAGTTGTAAAAGGTCTGTTGTAGTTAAAGTGTGGTAAAAGAGAACATCTGCTAATGATGAAAGATTGAAGAAGGAAAGGTCTGTATGGGAGACCAGATGTTAAAGAACAACAGATGATATTCAAAATATGTTGAGCCGACAAAAGGTTTTTATAGTAACAGTGGTTAGGTTAATAGCAGATGTTGGGAGTTTGTTAGTCCATTAGATTAGATGTTGCACAGTATGTGAAATTGTAAATGTAGACCTTTGTATAAGCATGCTAACGACTATTGATTTACCACTGTTGACTAAATGAATAACGACTGTTGATTTACCACTGTTGACTAAATGAATAAATTTTAATACTATTAATCTTTGTTATCGCATCTTCATTTTAATTATTTCAGTCATTTCTAAGTATTATTATATAGTTTTGTTCATCAATAACAGTTTTTTGGAAGAATTTCTGGTAAGACCTAATCACAAAGAGTCGATATTTGCTGTTGTAAAAGGTGTGTTGTAGCTAAAGTCTGACAAAAGAGAGCATCTGCAGATGAATAAATGCCTGAAGATGCAAAGGTCTTCTATGGGTCAACAGATGTTAACGAACAACAGATGATATTCAATCTTAAAATGCTCAACAGAGGTTTTGATACTAACAGTGGTTGGGCTAATAGCAGATGTTAGACTTACGACTGTTGAGTTACACCAATTGAAAACAACTGTTTTTGAAACTTCTGCTTGCCTAAAAATACATCCACTGCTAAAAGGTGCCGTCTGTTGTCATAATTTTTGTTTATCCTAATGACTGTTGATTTACTATACTGCTGACTGTCATCCATTATCACAAGAGAGGTTCTGACGTGGACAGATGTTAGCTAAAAATAAAACAACTGCTGAAAGTTATCATCTGTTCTCATAACTTCTGTTTATGTAACGACTGTTTGACTCACACTGTTCCCAACTTCTGTAGTCGACCAACAGAGGTTTCCAAACAACTGTCATCGGTTGTCGCAAGAGAGGTTCTGACGTGGACAGATCTTAGCCATCAGATATTTGTAACTACTGCCACGTCAGCCTCACTTTTTTTCTCTATATAAAAGTTGTTTCATCCCTAAATCGAGGTTCTACACTGCCGTCCTGAATTCAAAATTCTCAAAAACAGTTTCCAACATATTAAAAACCCTCCAACTTAAACCCTGTTTCATCCCCCAAATCACCTTCTTCTCCGATCATGTCTCTGAACATCAAAAACCCTCACAACTACCTCCCCATCTTCGAGAAAACCAGCAAAAATACCAGCTTTCACTCAATAATTGACCTTTTAACGTCATCAAAATATAAATAAATCCTTCCTGCTGATGCTCTGGTTCATACAGAAACACTCCGACAATTTTGGTTTAATGCTGAAATAGAGTCTGAAGATAATAATCCAGTTGCCATCGCATCTAAGGTTGGGAAAAGTGTGGTACGAATTTCTCCCTTCACAATTTCCACTACATTTGCATTGGACGACTTGGGAGGTAAGACCAACTTTGGAAAATCTGAACTTCATACAGAGTTCACTGAAAGAGGGTATGATGGACAATTAAAGGAAGTTACTATCTACAAACCAAACTTCCCTCCACCAATGAAATTTTTGTTTCATACTCTTTTAACTTGTCTCTCAGCCAAGACCACCACATTTAATGAGATACCTTTAAATATTCAGTATTTGGGTTATGCTATTTTAACAAAATCTGATTATAATTTATCACAATCACTGTTTTCTGATTTGTTGAATAATGTGAAAAAATTGAAAAAAGGTGTTCGTAGTAATGCTTTTCTGTTCTATCCAAGACTTCTAAGCTACTACCTACGAAAAGAAGTGTCACAAACATATTTTGAACAAGGTGTAGCTTTTCAAATAAATAGTCTTACAAATAAAACTTTTACTAGACTTATGGATAAAGAGTCATAAGTTTCAAGAACAGAAACAAAGGGGGATGAGCTTGTTTTAGATGTGTCCACATCTTTTGCTCAAACCTCTGTTGTTGAGCCAACTGCTCCTGGTGATCATGACACCACAACCGGTGTTGTGAAACACACACCAGGAAAACGCAAAAAGAAACCTGTCACATCCAAAAAGCCCACCAAAAGCAAACAAAATAAAAAGGTTCCTCTGGAAGATGAGATCCCAGAGGTTAATGTAGTGACAACACAAATGTCACTTGAAACCACTGCTGCTACTTCCTCAAATTTGTTGGAAAGATCTCAACCCATCCAAACTCCTCACGTATCCTCGCAAAAGGATAGGGATGGCAAAAATACCCGAGCCCGACGGGTATACCCGAAACCCGACACAAATGGGACGGGTATACCCGATACCCTACGGGTATTGGGCCGGGTATGGGTTTAGTTTTAAAAATTTTCGCGGGTATGGGATTAGGTGATACCCGACCCGATTACCCGAAACCAAATACCCGTTTACCCGAACTATATACCCGATCATATACCCGAATTTTTTAATTTATATATTTATTTATTTTTTATTAACCTATGTCTATTAGTGATTTATTTTAGTATGTTCATATGTGAGAAATTAAATTTTCTTTTAATACATGTATTTGATAATAGTATTTATATTTTATATGTTGTATAAATAAAATTATATAATAATTATAATCGCAAGGACATGTATTTGGAAATCCCAATTTATATATTTTAACAAACTAATGGGTATACCCAATACCCCCGGGTATACCCGATACCCGACGGGTAATTACCCGAAAAATACCCGACGGGTATTGGGCCGGGTATGGGATACGATTGTACAACCGGGTATGGGTATGGGATTACCAATACCCGACCCGAACCCGACCCGTTGCCATCCCTACAATAGGATCATGTTGTAAGCACAGGGACACCACAACATGAAGTAGACCTTTCATATGAAAGTATGTTTAAAAGTCCCTCTCCCAGGGCAATCACGCTTTCTACACCACAACCCTCTTCTCAAGTTCCATTAACAATATTACCTCTGTTTGAAGCAATTGAATTTCAGAAAGAAAACATAACCTCTGATGCACACATTACTGAGAGTAGAGCGCAACAAATGACTATGTCTGAACCAATTCAATCTGCTATCCTATAAACAGTTGAGGAGGTTATCCTCGTTGAGTATTACGAAACTCTTCGTGGTAGTTCAAGTGGAGCAGCCACTACAATTGTTGAACCCATTGGTGATAAGTTGGATAGTGGTTACATCATTAAGACTCCCTTGAAGGCAACCACTGATGAGGTTACAACTGTAATCTTTGCTTCAGTGGGAAGTCCCCAGAACCAAGAAAAAAGGGCATCTGTTTCTGATGATATGGAGACTTCTCCTATTATCAAAACAAATACAACCACTACAGGTGGGAATTCAGATGATCCTATTAAAGTAGGTGATGAATTAAGTTATAAGGATTTGACGGTTAGAGTGTCTACCATTGAAACAGATGTTGGTGAAATGAAAGAATTGATTAAACAGCTGATAGAGCTTTTTAAAAGTCAACGTACCACACAGGAAATTGCCAATGAGCTTTGGAATTCTTTGCAACCCATCCTTCAAGCTCAGAGGAATTTGGCTGAAAGTAACCGCAATTTCAGTTTGGAATTTATCAGAAATTTGGTTGATGCCAGGTATAAAGACACACAAGCAGACATTATGAACATTAAGGAACATCTGTTGAAACTTTCTGGCACCACCCCTATATCAATCTTTGAGAAAGATGATGATGATGATGATAATAATGCCAAAAAGGGGGAGAAAAATTCACTGAGAAAGTTGCCACCAGATTCAAAAGCTAATCCTACAGAAATTGTATCCCCTGCTCAACCTAATTCCAAACCTTCTCCAAAAAAACCACCACAAAAGAAGGAGAAAATAGCTTCAACACCATCATCACCCATTCTGTCAATAGATGCTGATATAACAAAAGTATCAGCAGATGCTTACCCAACAGCTGATGAGACACCAGTTGTTGCAGCAGAAGTTTGTCAAACATCTGCCATGATCATTTTCACTACACCAACCACAATCCAACCACATCCAACGTCACAAAGATCTCCCATACATTCATCTTCACTACCAAAACATTCTGCTTCAGCAGAAATCATCTCCACACGTAAGAGAAAAACTCATATTGTGTTAGAAGATGATGAGGAGATTAAATCAGCAATCCCTGTATCATCTGCCTCCATTCAAAGTTTTCCATGCTCGTCATTTCCACCCATAGAAGCTACTTCATCTCTTACAATTGCTATACTACCATCAGTCATTCCTCTGGAAGCTCAATATCCGCTGGAATTAGTCATTGTTAAAGGTGAAATTGAATCATTCTTCACAATAAAGGATCCATCTAAAAGATCCTTCCCATCTCTTTATGGCTATAAGAAGCCTCAAAACTTAGATGAGTATCTGAAATTAAAAGTATCACAGGCTGAGGTTATAGCAAGAGAGAAAAGCATAGGGATGGATGACATGGAATACCAGAGGTTCTTATCATTTCAGCTTACCAAAGTCGTAAAACTTGAAGACTATGCTAGGGACGTGAGTAAATCCATGTCTGAGAGGCCAGTAATTCCTGAACTTCAGATGAAACTAAGGGATGCTTATGTTGCACACATTATGAAGTACAAACCATATAAGGCAACTGAAGATCAATTCAAAAACTGGTCAGCAGATGCTCTTAGAGAAGAGATCGATAGAATCACAAAAATGCACAATGATCCTCTGGTAAAGCCAACTCCACCTAATTGGAAGAAAGTCAAAACAGTGGATTCAGATGAGACATTGAAGTTTAAAAGAATGAGAGCAGAGCTTGTGGCTGCTGGTTATGGTCCAGCTAGATCCATTGCTAGATGGTCTAAACTGAAGATAGTTGAGACCTACAAAAAGCTGGAAGAACTTAGAGCTGAAGATTCAAATGTTCTTCAAAACCCAGTCTACCCTACAACCGTTGCTCTGTCTCTAAAAATTGATACTCCGAAAAACCTTCTCTCATCATCTGATTTGTCTGAACCAATTGCAAATTTAGTTAACAGACCACAATCACCAAACTCATTTTCAATAATTCTTTGTCCAAGGAAACCAACTGATCCAAAACTAGTAAAGTGGAAGCCATGCTCAAAAACCCAAGTATTGACTTTGATCAGATCAGATGGTAGTGTTGAAGAGATTAAAATGGATAGTGCATATAATCTGAATGCATACGATCTCCAAGATTTGTTGGACCTTCAACTTGAAAGGGATGATGAAGAAGATATGTTCTCCCTGGACTTTGAACTACAATTCAAAGGACAAATCAGGGAGATGTTGATGAGAAATAAAAATCAGTAATAGAGAAGGGTTTTCGTATCATTTGTTGTATAGGGAGATTGTTGGATCAGCATCTGATACATTGTCTCCAGTAGCATATTTAACCATATCACAACATGTAGCAAGGGACATGTTGCTACGTAACAAATTCTTGACTGAGGTTTTATGTGTGTTGTTTAGGCAGGTGATCGTATGTTCTTAGTTAATGTTTTGTTAAAACTTAAGATGTATTCGAATTTTATTAAGTTTGTTAGACATATTTTATATGTACTTATGTTTATAACAGTTTACATTCTCAATGGGTGGATACTCTCTTTTTTTGAATAAGAGAATGGAAATAAGCATATGTATCTGATGAATTTTATTAAGTTTGTTAGACATCTTTTATTAAGTTTGTTAGACATCTTTTATATGTACTTATAGTTGTCTTTTAGCTATAATAGATAACACGTTTTGGTACAATATCTATACATGTATCTATATGTTCTATCAATATGTGTTATGCATGGTTTTCTAAGAAACAACCCGTGTTTGCACACGGGTCTTACCGCTAGTACTTTCTATAAAAGGAGAAAACCAAGTGACGTAAGAAAAGCTGAGGTGGCAGCCATAGAAGCTGTCCAACAAGGCTTTTCTTATGTCATTATCGCATTATAATCCTTAATATATAAAATCACTTTAATTTTCAAAGGTCTGGCCCACATCTAGAAAATCACTTTAAACATCTGCCCACATCTACAAATGGTCAGCTGTTTTTAAAAATGCTTCAAACCTCTGCCCGTATTCAAAATTTAAAATCCTGGCTCCAAATTCAAAATTCAAACTACATATGAATCTGGCTCCCTATAAATAACATATATGAATTTGGCTCCACATTCAAATTTCAATTTATCTCTCTCCTTTATATTTGCGATCATATCTCTCTCACTCAAATGCATAGCTCTCATGATTGAGCCGGTTAATCTTCGATTACAGTTCTTTGTTCGAACATTTGTAGACTCTGTTTACACATTATCCTTTTAATATCATTGTTCCAACATCGTTGTTTCATTGAAGCTCTGTTTCACACACCAACATTTCACCTCGACTTTTCTTATGTCACTTGGTTTTCTCTTTTTATAGAAAGTATAGATAGATTGTTACAGGATGCAGAATTTGCATATTCAGTCTGTTCATCTGCGATGACAGCTTTTTGTACTTCACGTAATTTTTCCAACATCATTGTTGCAACATCGTTGAGGGTATGTTTTTTTTTCTGATTTTGAATCTTAAAATTTGAACTGATCTATTCTAATTCTCTCTTTATATTTCAGCCTAATGAGAGTTGTTTAAAATTCAAACAATCAGTTGCGGGTTATTTTAGGTTTTTGGATTCTTTTAAACTGTTGATATATGTTGATAATGTTTATTTTAAGGTGTTGATATATTTCAGCTTTGTTTTTTCCGAGCGAGCAGTGGGAAGTTCTTCTGCACTATTCCTGAAGTCTGAAGTGCAGAAAGTGGAGAACTTCATGAAGCGCCGATGCTGTTCCAGGTTTTCTTGTATTTATTATCACTGATGATGTCGATTTTATATATTTTCAATCAGCCTAATCATCAGCCTTTTATAGTGTTTAAAATGCATCTTTATGATAAATGAAGAAGTTAATGGTAATTATGATAGCCTGTTTTTTTTTATTTTTATTTTTGTTCTTTCGGTTTCTTGATATTTAACTTTTTAGTTTTCCTATGAAAACTTATTTTTTAAAGGCTTTGCATTAAATGGCTGCTGTTTTGTATTAAATGTACAAGTCTTTGCCTCATAGATTAGTTTAATGGTGCGGTGAAATTATGTCCGACCTTTGGGCTATTAGCTATTTCACTATATAGTATGATTGTCAGTTAGAAGCTTTTCATCACGTTTTACTACCATTATATCTTTCTTTTACATCAGACTTGAAGAAATATACAAGTTAAAAATGTTATCATACCCTTCTGTAGGTTCTTATGATTTAAAGTATCGCTTTATCAAGCAAGTTGAGGATCAAGTATATGAGGATAGGGCTACTCTTCAAGACCTGAAGAGGTGTTTTGATGGACTGCATCTTGGTCTGTTTACGAGAGACCAAGTGTCCAGAAACCTGATGGTGATGCCTTTAAGTGTCGTACGTGACCTTTGTGTTGTTAGTAATATAGAGTGCGGAGATAGAGACTTGAGTTCATTGCGAAGCTCACAGATATACATAGAGAAGTTCAGTACTCATTCGAGTTGAAGCAAAAATTTCTTAGTTTTTGCTGTTAGATTGTTAAATTTCGTTGACTACTGCTTCAAATCAGTGTCTTTAGATTATTAAATTTCAGTGTTCAGTACTCGATGTAATTGTTGATCTATCGTCATATGTGATATGTAAATTCTAGTTCTATTAATCTTTGTAGAGCATTTTATTTTTACTAATTTGAGCATCAACAGTTGATAGAGTTGATACCTGCTATTGTAAATGTCTGTTAAAATTAAATTTTGCCAAAAGAGAAGAACTGTTTGGAATCATCGTCTATTGATGATTAAAACAATATAATGTCTTCTATACATCAAAAGTCCATTCTTAAAAAATAGGTATTTTTAAAAAATTTGACAAAAATCTTTAAAAGTCTGTTGAAAACAACTATTTTAAAAACATTTGGTTGGCAAAAGATTCATCCACTGCTTAAAGGTATCGTCTGTTCTCATAATTTCTGTTTTTTGTAACGACTGTTGAGTTGCTACTGTTGCCAACATCTGTTATTCCCAACAACAGTTTCCAAAGAATTGTCAACCATTATTGCCCAACAGATCTTTGTAAAATGTCTTCAGAACATGAAAACTCCATTCTTAAAAAATAGCTATTTTTTTAAATATTGGAAAATACTCTTAAAAGTTTGTGGAAAACAATTGTTGGGCAAACTTCTGTTTTGCTCAAAAAATTGCGGTGACATAAGAAAAGCTTATGTGGCAGGCAGAGAGGTTGTCCGACAATGTTTTTTTTAGGTTATTATTGCATCATAATCATCAGTCTTAATATATAAAATCAATTTAAAACTGATTATCAGTGTTTTCATAGTATTTGTTGATGTTTTGAATCAACTTCTGTTTGGATAAAAATTCATCCACTGCTGAAAGGTATTGTCTGTTTTAATAAGTGCTGTTTATTGTAGCGACTGTTGATTTACCACTGTTTACAACATTTGTGTCCGATGAAGTGGTAGAAGCCTCTGTTTTCCATGTAGATTATTGTTGGTGTTTAAATGAAGAGTTTTTTTTTTAATTTTTTTATGGCAGAGGTTTAAAATTTGTCCTTTCAGTTTCTTGATATTTAATTTTATAGTTTTCCCATGAAAATTTATTTTTTAAATGTTCTGCATTAAATGGCTGCAGATATTTAATATCAATTTATTTGTTTATATTAAAAGTCTGTTGAAAACAACTGTTTTCCAAACCTGTGTTTGACTAAGGACTGCTGACTTACTATTGTTAAATAAGATCTGTTGTTGCCCAACAGTGGTTTCCAAACACTGCTGAAGGGTATTGTCTGTTCTCATAGGTTCTGTTTAATCCAAGGACTGCTGAGTTACTATTGTTGCCTAACATCTGTTGTTGGCCAACAATGGTTTTCAAACAACTGTCATCCATTATCAGAGCAGAGGTTCTGACGTGGACAAATGTTAGCCATCAGATCTTTGTAACTTCTGATACGTTAGCATTCACTTTTTCACTTTATAAACCCCTGTTTCATCCCCAAACAGAGGTTTTACTTTCGTCTCGAGTTTAAAATTCATCAGAGCGGTTTCCACCTTCTTCTTCAACACTTCTTCGTCAATCTCTCGCAACTTTCAATTCCGATCATGGCTCTGATGATGAAAAAATCCACATAACTACCTAGCTATTTTTTAGAAAACCGAGAACAATACTCTCTATCATTCAATGATTGATGTTCTTACATCATCAAAATATAAGGCCATTCTTACCGCCGACGCACCCATTTACCAAGAGACGCTCTGCGATTACTGGGCAAATGCGAATATTGAAGAACAAAACAATGTGGCGGTAAGTATAACTTCAAAAGTCGGAGGTGAATCGGTTGCTATTACCCCCACTACCATATCAACAACATTTGAGGTAAACGACTTGGCAGGTAAGACATCTTTCCCGAAAAATGAGATTCAAACAGACTGGATTGGGAGGGGATATGATGGACAGTTGATTAAGGCAACTATGTTTAAAGGTAATTTTCCAGCACCAATGAAATTCCTGTTCCATACTCTCTTAATCTGTCTCTCAAATAAAACTACTTCTTTTAATGAAATACCTTTGAAAATTCAGTCATTGGGGTATGCAATTTTGACAAATACTGATTTTAACTACTCCCAGGCACTCTTTGCTGGTTGGGTTGCAAATGTAAAAAACATTAAAAAGTGGAAAACTGCTGCTATTAAAAAGGGGAAAACTGCTGCTATTAAAAAGGGGAAAACTGCTGGTTTTCTTATGTTTCCTAGACTATTAAGCTACTACCTGCAAAAACATGTTTCTCAAAAAGCTTTTGAAAAAGGTAAAGCTATTAAAATGAATAGTCTAACATCTAAAACTTTTACTCGCCTTATGGCTAAAGAGTCAGATGTTTCCAAAACTGAAGCAGGGGGGAATGAGGAAATTTTAGATGAGTCCACAACTGCTCCTCAAACCTCTGTTGCTGAGCCCACTGCTCTTGGTGATCACAACACTACAACCACTGCTATGAAACCCCCACCAACAAAACCCAAAAAGACCAAAACAAAATCCAAAAAGCCCACCGAAACCAGCAAAACGGGTCCTCTGGAAGATGAGATCCCAGAGGTTATCCATGTGATAACAAAGATGTCACTACAAACCATTGTTGCTACTTCCTCACAACATGTGGAAAGATCTCAACCCATAAACCAAACTCCTCATGATTCCTCACAAAAGGAACATGTTGTATTCACAGGGACACCACAATATGATGTCATACCCTCATATGAGAGTATGCTTAAAAGCCCTTCTCCCGGGCAATGTCTCTTTCAACAGCAATCCCTTCATTTTCTATGCCACCAAAGTTTGTAACACTGCTTCAAGCTATTGACATTCAGACTGATAGCAGTCCCTCCCTCGAAACTTTACCGAGAGTTTAACTTCAACAATAGCTATGTCTGAACTTGTTCATTTAGCTAACCCAGAAATAGTTGAGGAGACTACACCTCTTGAATTTCAGCAAATTCTTGATAGTATTTCAAGTGGAGCAGCTACTACAAATGTCAAATCCACTGATTTACATTTGGATAGTAGTTTCATCAGTCAGACCCCCTTGAAGGCAACCACTGCTGTGTCTATCAAGGTATCCACTGGTGAGTTCAAGTTAACCACGGGTGAGATCACTAAGGTAACCACTGATGCAGAGGGAAGTCCCCAGAACCAAGAACAAGGGGTATCTGCTAATGAAAATTTGGAGATACCTCCTCTTTCAAAAGCAGATACAATCACCTCTGGTGGGAATTCAGATGATCCTATTAAGTTGGGTGATGGATTAAAATACCAGGATTTGACGGAGAGGATATCTAACTTGGAAACAACTGTTGCTGATATGAATGATCAATTGAAGCAGTTGGTGGATGCTTTCAAAAGTCGACCTTCTCATCAGCGGTTATGCCAAGAGCTTTGGAATTCGGTACAACCTATTCTTGCAGCTCAAAGGGAACTGGCTGAGATTCAACTTAATTCCCACATGAAGCTAATTAGAGTTATGGTTGAAGCAAGATACAAAGACACACAGGCTGACATCAAGGGCATAAAAGAATGCATTGCAAAGTTAACTGGTACTACCCCTGCACCTGTTTTTTTTTTTTTTTTGAAAAAGACGATGAAGATGATGCTGAAAAGAGGGAAAAGGATTCTATGAAAAACTTTGGAAAACCAACACCAAGGAATCAGCCAAAACAAAATCCAAAGCCTGTCAAGCAAACTTCTGCAAAATCTCCTGGAAAACCAGATACTGGTAAGAAAAAGGGAATTGATGATACCGTTAACAAACAGACAGATAAGGAGATTGAACGGAAGTAGAAGAGGAAACATACAAAAGAGGAAGATGAAGTGCTCAACATTGGAACCTCAAATAGAAGAAAATCACCACCAGAAAAACCAACCACTACTGCGAAACTTAAAACCACTGCTGAACCTAAGAAGCCAGATTCTGATACACCTAAAACAAAACTCTCACCAGAAACACCACCTGTCAAAAAGTAGAATACAAAATCCTCATCACCACTGCCAGCCTCCACTAAAACAATTGTTGATGCAACAAATGCTTCAACACATGTTAAGATAACAGCGGTTGAGATACCAGTTGTTTCAACAGTTGTTAGTCAATCCACTGATTCTACCCAATTTAAATTCCCATCACAATCAACCCTTACACTCATAGCACGTTTTTCTTCCCAAACTCCTCCTTCTCCAAAATCTGTTTACACAAGAAAGAGAAAATTCATGGTGCATGAAGAAGAGAAGGAAGAAAAAGATATACCCGCACCAATTCCGTTATCAACTACTCCATTCATTCAAACTTCACCCAAACCATTCGTCCCACCTCCATCAACAAAAGTCAACCGATTGGCAGTAAATTTCCCTCTGGAACTGCTTGCAGTTCAAGATGAAATAACTCAATTTTACACAGAGGATGATCCATCCAAAAGAACCTTTCCATCTCTTCATGGATTCGAAACTCCAAAGAATATTTATGAATATCTGAAGCTAAAGGGCAAGCAAGCAGAAGATAAGGCAAAAGAAGAGTGTAAAGGGCTAGGAGACATTAAGTTATCAGGTCGCATGCAACATTGGCTTGGTCAAGTCAAGAAGTTGGAAGATTTTGCTAGAGACCTGAGTAAGAATATGTCAAATTTGTCACCAAATGCTGAGCTACAAAAGACATTAAGGAATGATTTCTTGAACATTATCATGGATACCAAGCCCTACGAAGCCTACAGGTTTGATTTCAACGACTGGCCCCTTGAATCTCTTAATGAGGAAGTTAATAGAATTGAAAAGATGAATAAAGATCCTCAAATGCAAAAATATGCTCCCAACTGGAAACAATACAAAAAGGTTGAAGTGGATGAAGTGTTGAAGTATAAGAGAATGAGGGCAGAACTTGTAGCAGCTAAGTTTGGGACTGCTAGACAAATTGGAAAATGGTCTAGGCAGTATATTGATCGAGCTTACCATAAGCTAGAAGAGCGAAGAAAGACAGATCGATCTGTCACACCCTGACTTTTGCGGAAGCATGTTACGTGTGACTTGCTTAATATAATTGCATTCAACCATAACAAACATCTATATGATAGAAACCTCGATGTCCATCCATTAAAGAGAGTTTTCAAAATACTATAACCAACATTGTTTAACATCAAACCAAGACTTCATGTTTAAAATACACAACAACCAAAGTTTAAGTTCCGTAATGGACTTAACAAAAGACACTATTAAAACTAGGCTTTGAACCATGTATCCTATCAAAGATAAAATGCACAATTCAAACCCTTCAACACTAGATGACATCTTTTATTGAAGACACAACTTGGAAATCCTTGGACGCCCGCCAGATCCATAATCAATTCCCTGAAATACATGTAGTTTGAAAACATCAACAAAAGTTGAGTGAGTTCATGTGTTTTGTATGTGTGCACGAATAACCTTGTAAACATTTGTAAGTATGTATTTGTAAACCGGTATGAAAGCGAACATGAACAGATCAATTAATGATTTGCAAGGTCATTAATGTGTGTGTAATGGTGTAGGAAGCCTCAATCCTTTGCGTATTTCGTATCGGGCCTCCCGGCTGGAACGACATAGTCACCACATGCGGTCAACTCGCGGACCCATGGGTGGGGCTCGCAACACCCAAATAGATTTATCACTCATGCCCCTTGGTCCTTATAAAAGGATTAATGGTCTCAAGTTAATGCATACCCATTCACATGATCTAACAGTTCATTCCTTAGCTAACCATACCATTTGTAATCGTAATCATTTGTAACATGTATTTCACCCCCGAAGTTATAAAAACTGAAAACAGTTAAAAGAAAAAGGGGGAGATGAACTCACTGTCTTGCGTCTCGTAACTTGGTATAACTCAAAGCATCTTCTCGGTCGCACGACTACCTACACACGTGCTACGGTTTATTAGACGGATGGGTCGTGCCTTGACTTTTAGTCTTATTTGTTATGACTTAGTATCTTTGAGTTACATTTCTTGGTGTCATCAGTAATATTCCAAAGTATATAATTATTTGTTAAAATAATAATATTTTAACTTAAATTATATTTATTAATTATTGGAATATTTGTTAAAAGAATATATTTTAACTTATTTGTATTATAATCCTTCAAGAACATATTTCCCCCAAGGATGGGTATAATTATACATGTATTCTTAAACTTGTGTATTTTTGCCAAGTATTGGTGGCGTATTCCAGTGTGTATTTATACGTACGAGAATACATATTTTATTGTATTTATTAAGTATTCTTATACTTAATTCTTGTATTTATACCTTCCGGGATATTATTTTTTAATTAAATAAAAATTCACCAATATATATTCTTAAAATATATAAATATTTTAAGAAAACTTGTATAGAAAATTATTTATAATTCTTCCTTGACAAAAATATTTATATTTTTATATAAATCTCAAAAATAATAAATTTTCAAGGTTAACTTAGAAAATATTTATAAATCCATTTTTCACCCCAAAAATAATATATTTTCTTTTTGTAAAAAATATGATATATTTTTGGTAACACTTGTAGAAATCATATTTTCGTTATCTTGGTTTCCAAAATACCGTTTATCTAAATATACTTATGAATTTAATTCCGGGATATTTTGTAGTTTATATTCCTTGTTCGGTTTGTCCAATTTTTGGGTATAAATTATATATTTATTTTCTTGGGATTTTGGTAATATTTTGTATTATAATTCTTGGTATTTTGGTGAGTTATATTATTTCAAGTCCTAAAATAATATAACTAATACACATAATATACAAGTAATCACACAAATTGTGCATCTAAATATATATTTTCCTAAATACATATTTAGTCACTTTTATTTATAAAAAACCAACCTCCAATATTTGAAATTTTGTAACAAAAATTATGGCAAATTTTTACATGAAAAATCATGGTTAAAATACACTTGTAAACACTTGTTTAAAAATATTTTTCTATGTGTTTAATTTCTAGAAATTTTTTTGCCATAGTTCACCCTTAAAATGGAGGTTTCCATGCTTTCAAAGCATATCATTTTCTTTTAAAAATCATCACAATTCATCAACAAATCAAACAACACTTACCATTAGCCAAAATCATGCCATTTACACTATTTTATGAACTTGAAAACTTATAAAAATTTATAGTAATTTAGTATGGTGTTAAGTAAGCTTAGTTACCCTTTAAAGTGTGGTTATTTATTTATAAATCACATTCTTAAAGATTTTAGACTTTCACAACTTGTAAGTTGATTTTCTAAAAATATTTCTTCTTGAATTTTTCTTGTTAACAACATGTTTCTACACTTGATTTAACACTAAAAATGTGATTAGTTTCTTTAAAACTCATGTTTATGTAAATCTTGTAAGTAAACTTAGTTTCTTGAGAAAACTAGTTTTGAAATCATCCATGTAATAGACGAATAACATGTATTCATAATCATCTTCCACAAAATCATCTTTGTTTTCAAGCTCATGATGAACATAAAGGATGATCATCTTGACTTTTCACAAGATCATCCTCTCATCTTGCTAGATCATGTGTTTAATCACAATCTAGCAAGTTTCATATGATGTTTAACATTGATGTGCGTAGTGCGTGGTAGATTTTTAATGTATATTTTAAGCCCTTTTACACTTTTTAGCCAAGTTTTAAATTTATAAAACACGATATTTACTAACACTAAACACACATATGGGCAAGTGCACCCATCGTGAGCGTAGTATAGTGTTGGTAAGATACCGAGGTCGTCCAAGGACACAAGAGCTTTTAGTACCGGTTTATCCTCAACGTCTAATCAAATAAAAAAAAGGTTTTTAAACTAGAAAAATAAAACTAACTACAATGCTGAAAAATAAAATAAAAATAAAACAGATAGACAAGATGAATCACTTGGATCCGACTCGTGTGTAGTGTAACCTTTGATTATTTCCGCACTTTTGCACTTTTTAAGAGATTATCTTAGTTATTGTAGTAGGCCCCTCTTTTGAAGGTGACGTTACCCTCAACCCAGTAGTTTGAGTCAGCAAGGATACAATCCTAAAGGGTCGGATTATTGAAGGATAATTAATTAAGTTATTAATGCATAATGTGGTAGGCCCCTCTTTTGAAGGTGACGTTACCCTCGGCTAAGTAGTCTGAGTCAGCAGGGATACAGTCCTAAGTAGCCGGGTTAAAGTATTAATAGTAGCTTACATATGAGGGGATCAAAGAGTTTGGACCCCCGCCATCCAATACCAGTGGGTATTGAAGGAGGTCCTACTAAATTTGACCCAGGTCCTTGCAGGATCTATACACTGAACAAGGCAAGACTCTTACCAAACCGTTCCCTTAACCCCCGACCAGGTAGCCAACATATCTCCATATAGACCGTGGAGATATGAATGGTGAAAATCTTTTATCTTATATAGACAGTAAAATAATGCCAAGACACCACGGACAAACGATAAGGAAGAATCACCTTCAACATAAGAAACTAGTTATTAAAGTCATTAATACATAACCAAATAAAAAGTGCGAAAAGATTAAAAATAAAAAGTATTACACAAAACACTTGTCTTCACCAAGTGATGTAAGAGACTTAGGAAAACATGGCCTTTGATTGTCAAGAACTCTTACGATCAATCTTGGATCCCGAGACGACTCACACACTCTATGATGGATGATGGATGATGGTGGTGGATGATGGTGTTGTGGTGGTGGTGGAGTGTGGGTGAAGTGTGAGAGAGGTGGTGTGCCAAGGGATGGTTTGCAAATGAGCCAAGCACCCCTATTTATAGCCTGAACAGCAGCTCGGGCACGGCCCCGTGTCCATTGGGCATGGCCCCGTGTCCATCTTCCTTCTCTTTCTTCATTAATTGCAGTTTGTCTGCATTAGTTGACCACGCCCCCGTGTCCGCTGGGCACGACCCCGTGTGCAGAAGCGTATCTGTACTATCAAGATTTCCTCAGATTTTGCGAATCTTAGAGTTGACCATGGCCCCGCGGCCGCTGGGCACGCCCCCGTGGTGGGTGATAGAAGCTTCTACAGCTTTGTCTTTTCTGCAAACACTTGAGCACGCCCCCGTGCTCACTGAGCACGCGGTGTGTTCAGCCTTCTGTTTTCTTGTTTTGCTTGGGAAGATGTTGTCGGGGGGTCGGGCATGCCACGTTTATCCCTTTTCTTGTATTTTTGTTAGATTTAACTGCCTTTTTGCTTCTTTTGTTCATTTGAGCTTATTTAATCCTGAAAATACAAAAGGAACACAAAAACACACTTTTTCCAACATTAGTACTAAAAACGGGTTAGTTTTATGCCTCATTTGATGTAATTTATATGTTGCATTTTGCACACATCAAATACCACCACACTTGAATCTTTGCTTGTCCTCAAGCAAAACTCTTTATAATGTGGCTTAACACTTCCCAAATGGTACGGGTAGAAGAGAAGGTTTTGGGCTTGTCATAGAGTGTCAGGATTTCCAGGATTCTTTATTAAGTTTTATTTTTATTTATTTACAATCCTATTCGTCATGATTTATTTAAAACATTACATAAGATAAATTACTTATTAGGGCATAACATGCCTTTTTTTAAATTCCATTTATATACAAGTTCACATACCTCACGGGGGATCACTCAACACTCGGCCGAAGATGTATTTTTGTGAAACACTCGAGAGCGGGCATGGAACTTACTCCTACCATAAGCTTGCCAAACAATCAATCCTCCTCCTTTTTAACTATACACCTTTGTAAATATCAAGAGGACTTTTTTTGGGTGAAGGGTTAGGCTTGGGTTAAAGGTAGGTGGTTGGGTTAGTGGTTAGTAGAAAAGGGCGAAAGGCGAAAAAAGCGTCGGTTTTTGCAAAACATATTGTTTTTGTGACTTTTTATTCCAATGAAGCTTTATTCAAACAAGCCTTCTTTTTGTGAGCTTTGTTTGTTTATTGCAAACTTCATTTTTCTTTTCTTCTTTATCAAATTTTTTTCTTTTTCAACATAAGAGAGTCACACAAAAACCAAGCTTTGTTACTAAAATAAAGGGTTTAAAATAAAAAGGGTTTTGGTGGTTAAAAGGGTGTTTGTTTTGGGTTAAGAAATGAAAATGTTTAGGCTCAAAGGGGTTAACTAGGGGGATTTTGGGTAGGTGGTAAAAAAAAAAGAAAATAATGGTGTAGAAATAAAAAGGGTTAGTCCTAATGCCTCCGTCATTTACTTACTCGGGTTTAAGTTGGTAAGGACCGGGAATGTATCGTCGTGGCAAGTTCTAGAGTTGTAAGAACCAAGCGGCTATTCACACAAGAAACGAAAAATGAGCATTTAGTTTAAAGATGTGTATTTGTATGCTCAATAAAGGCTCAAAACTCACTTTTTGTGGGAATGGGTTTTTATGTGATCAAGTATATATAATCAAATTTTAACTAGGTTTGTCATGCCGTTTCATAATTTTCTTATGTTGGTTCTTTTTATCACGACGCTATCGGTTGTAAATTTGTAAAATATCACCTTTTTTAGAACTTGAAATTCCCAACTTAAACCTAGACAAGTAAAAAAAATGAAATTTTTTGAAAAAATTTGGGGTGATTAGCGGTTCCAATAGAGTTTTGTGTAAGGCTTGTAATTAGGACTTGCAAAATTCAAGGTTTTTGCATCCCCCCCACACTTAAATTACACATTGTCCTCAATGTGTCCCAAAAATAAGTTTTTAGGTTGATTGGACGTGTAAAAATGTGTGAAAAAGCAAAATTTTATGTTACTGGGCGTCTAGACACGGCCCCGTGGTGTCCGGGCACGGCCCCGTGTTCTGATCGCCAGTAACAGAAATTGAGTAAAAAGAAACAGAAGTCTGGGCACGGGGGCGTGCTGGGTGAGCACGGCCCGCGTCCAGTTACCTGAACTGGGCAATTTCCTGCAGATTATTGAGCACGGGCCGTGTTGGGTGAGCACGGCCCCGTGCTGAACTTGCTGTAATGAAGAAAAATTTGTCGGATGGCCCTGTTTTTGTGCATGGGGTGCTGGTTCAAGTTTCCCTTAGTATCCTTCACCATCCCGAGTGTGTTTTATCCATTACAACATCATCCAAACACCAAATTAATTAAAACCATCATTCATTAAAACTAACATAATACAATCGGTCCTAGAGAATTTAAAGACGAGTCAGAAAATAAAAAGCTAAAGGTCCTAAGATAGATGGGTCAAATGGTTCATAAAATCATCCTAAGGAGTTCTACTTTTATCAAAATTTCCGGAAATAATTTTCCGATATTTAAAAGATTTGTAGAACTTTGGACCGAGGGGTATTCCCTAGATGTTATTAAAGCCACTCCTCTATTTCCCTTGGGAGAAAGAAGGCGGGATCGTTTTCTTCAACATCTTGCGGAGGGGGAGTGACACCAACAGGAACCCCTTGTAGTACGTCCCGAGGGGGCTCCGGATGTATGGCGTACCATTCGGCCGGTATGATGACTTCGGGAACCACATTCCATGCCCTTTGGGTAATGATTGGAACCAAAGGAGGAGAAGCGAGAATGATCAACCTTTGGTGCAAAAGGTTGACCTCTCGAAGACATCCCTCTAGTCCCACCGTCAAATGATTGATACGGTCGACCAATGCTTCTTCCACTCCCATCATCTCATCAATGGCTTCTCTTAAAGCGTAAACATAGTTTACAAGAGAATCTTCAACCGTTGATGACCTTCTTCCTTGTCGGTTGTTCCTAGAGTGCGATGAAGATGTCCCGCTAGTTCTGCTCGCCATTCTGAGAAAACATACCGAAAAGAGCTCAATTTTATGGAAACAGTACCTCGGACACGACCCCGTGCTCAATGAGCACGGCCCCGTGTTCAGATATCTGCAGATTTTTGGAACAAGGAATCTTGGTGTTTTAATTTGTTTTCGTGATTTTTAAAACGTTTTTAAGCAGAAACAACTTAAAACATTGTTGTAGAACTTATTTTTAACAAGATTCCTTGAATAAAAATCTAACAAACATTTCAATAAGGCTTGGAATCATGGAGATTTCAAGCTCTAATGGAGGTGTCAAGAAAAATTGAAGAAGAAGGTAATGGATAAAAGTGGAAAAGACAAGATGGTTGTTGGGAACCTTCTTTAGAATATACCTAGGATGGTATATGTGAAGATCCACCAGATCTTTGTCTTTGGAGTGGTCCATATGTGCAGGAATCTTGCTGCATTTATAGAAAACGACAGCATGCTGCACACGGCCCCGTGTCGGCTGGACACGGCCCCGTGTGCAGATGAAGTCCTGACACATTTTGTACGTATTCTTACACGAAATCAGACAGGAATCTTTGGGTGGACACGGGGGCGTGCTGACCTGGACACGGCCCCGTGTCTAGAGGCTGTTTATGGAGTTTCTTCTATTTCTAAGGAGTTCATCCGGATCGGGTGGTTCCTTACTGGATGGAACAACCCCAAAGTGCCTGAGATACCTTAATTGCTCTAGACTAAGACGAGAACGCAAGAGGTTGTCGGTGAGGGTGATTCCTATGCTAAATGTAGGTGGACAAGTCCAACCCTTTCCCGGGCTCTCGTTAAAGAAGGTGTATGCCGAATCGCTCAGGTCTATGTATGCACCGAACGAAGTCGATGGAGAGTCCTTCATGGCACAATCGACACAGGGACGACTATCGCTCAAGTCCTCGCTAGAGTTAGAGGTGATTTCGGGAACAACGAATTTGTTTTTATTCGAATGCGATCCCAATAATTCTTCTTGGGCTTCGTCTTGAGGTGAATTAATGAAATCCAATTCAAGTTCTTTCACCCAATTAAGAATTAGATATTCCATTTGAAATAGTTCATCAAGAAGCATTTCTCCTAGAAGGTCCGGTTGAGAGCATTCGAGGGAGAGATAGGGATTATTTTTACTTTCGCCCCTCTTAAGGCTACAGGAAAACAATGGGTCTATACAATGGGGCTTATAATTTAGAAAATAACATTCTAAATCTTTATGAGGGCCACCACATATTTGACATCACGTACCATAAGAGTGCCGAAAGTAAAAAATATCAGTATCACTCATGTTTGTGTCAGAAATTACCAACAATCGGGATCTTACGATTCTGTTTTCAGTAACTGAAACTTGGGCACGGGGGCGTGTTGAGTGGGCACGGCCCCATGTTCAGCTTACTGTCTGACTTAAAACAGGATTGCCAGTACCAAAGATTGGGCACGGGGGCGTGTTCAGCGGGCACGCCCCGTGCTGAGTTCTGCAGAAGCTGAAAAAGTAAGAAAATCCTAAAAAACACAGAAAAATAAGAAAAAAACGATTAGGCCGTTGATTCCTAACTTTCTTAAAATCCTTGTGTCCCCGGCAATGTCGCCAAAAACTTGATGTGCGTAGTGCGTGGTAGATTTTTAATGTATATTTTAAGCCCTTTTACACTTTTTAGCCAAGTTTTAAATTTATAAAACACGATATTTACTAACACTAAACACACATATGGGCAAGTGCACCCATCGTGAGCGTAGTATAGTGTTGGTAAGATACCGAGGTCGTCCAAGGACACAAGAGCTTTTAGTACCGGTTTATCCTCAACGTCTAATCAAATAAAAAAAAGGTTTTTAAACTAGAAAAATAAAACTAACTACAATGCTGAAAAATAAAATAAAAATAAAACAGATAGACAAGATGAATCACTTGGATCCGACTCGTGTATAGTGTAACCTTTGATTATTTCCGCACTTTTGCACTTTTTAAGAGATTATCTTAGTTATTATAGTAGGCCCCTCTTTTGAAGGTGGCGTTACCCTCAACCCAGTAGTTTGAGTTAGCAAGGATACAATCCTAAAGGGTCGGATTATTGAAAGATAATTAATTAAGTTATTAATGCATAATGTGGTAGGCCCCTCTTTTGAAGGTGACGTTACCCTCGGCTAAGTAGTCTGAGTCAGCAGGGATACAGTCCTAAGTAGCCGGGTTAAAGTATTAATAGTAGCTTACATATGAGGGGATCAAAGAGTTTGGAGCCCCGCCATCCAATACTAGTGGGTATTGAAGGAGGTCCTACTAAATTTGACCCAGGTCCTTGCAGGATCTATACACTGAACAAGGCAAGACTCTTACCAAACCGTTCCCTTAACCCCTGACCAGGTAGCCAACATATCTCCATATAGACCGTGGAGATATGAATGGTGAAAATCTTTTATTTTATATAGACAGTAAAATAATGCCAAGACACCACGGACAAACGATAAGGAAGAATCACCTTCAACATAAGAAACTAGTTATTAAAGTCATTAATACATAACCAAATAAAAAGTGCGAAAATATTAAAAATAAAAAGTATTACACTAAACACTTGTCTTCACCAAGTGATGTAAGAGAATTAGGCAAACATGGCCTTTGATTGTCAAGAACTCTTACGATCAATCTTGGATCCCGAGACGACTCACACACTCTATGATGGATGATGGTAGTGGATGATGGTGTTGTGGTGGTGGTGGAGTGTGGGTGAAGTGTGAGAGAGGTGGTGTGCCAAGGGATGGTTTGCAAATGAGCCAAGCACCCCTATTTATAGCCTGAACAGCAGCTCGGGCACGGCCCCGTGTCCATTGGGCATGGCCCCGTGTCCATCTTCCTTCTCTTTCTTCATTAATTGCAGTTTGTCTGCATTAGTTGACCACGCCCCCGTGTCCGCTGGGCATGACCCCATGTGCAGAAGCGTATCTGTACTATCAAGATTTCCTCAGATTATGCGAATCTTGGAGTTGACCAAGGCCCCGTGTCCGCTGGGCACGCCCCCGTGGTGGGGTGATAGAAGCTTCTACAACTTTCTCTTTTCTGCAGACACTTGGGCACGCCCCCGTGCTCACGGAGCACGGGGCGTGTTCAGCCTTCTGTTTTCTTGTTTTGCTTGGAAGATGCTGTCGGGGGGTCAGGCATGCCACGTTTGTCTCTTTTCTTGTATTTTTGTTAGATTTAGCTGCCTTTTTGCTTCTTTTGTTCATTTGAGCTTATTTAATCCTGAAAATACAAAAGGAAGACAAAAACACACTTTTTCCAACATTAGTACTAAAAAATGGTTAGTTTTATGCCTCATTTGATGTAATTTGTATGTTGCATTTTTCACACATCACAAACATAAATAATCAACAATCAAGAAGCATACATACACTTAAACAACATAGATCATGATGATTTAGAGCTTTATGTTAGTGATTATGTTATTGATTCTTTATGTTCTTCATGATTAGCAACTTACATACACTTTTAACCAAGATAACAAGAAGTAAAATGAGATTAGGAGGGTCTTACTACTAGCACAAGGCTAGGGAAGAGATTCAAGATGAAGATGAAGATAAACTTGGTGGTTAATAGCACTAGAGAGAGGTCCTTCAATCAACAATGGCACCAAGCTCCTTAGTTAAGCTCCTGGCACCCTTGTATCACTTGAGATTGGATGAACAAAGCTTGAAAATGATGTTGATGGTGTGCTTGGTTTCGGCCATGAGTGGGGAGAGGAGAGGAGAGAGTTGTTTTGTTGGTGTGATGATGAAAACGAAAGAATGAAGGTCTAGTGGGTTTGTAACAAAACTCTCCAACATACCTTAATCTAGTGTGTAATATGTTTCAAAAGAATCAAGCAACATCCATTAAAATATTGAGAACAAATCAAGGGTGGGCCACCCTTGTGTGACCGTCACCATGGGGGGGGGGGGGTAAAGGGTTGGGTTTCAATGGTAAGTTAAGTGAATTAGTTGAAATCTAAGTGTTTAGTTAGTTATATAAGTTGTTATGTTGTTATATGATGTGTTATGATGTTCGGGGACCATTACTAGCTCGGAAATGATAAAACAATGCTTCTAGTGAAAATTTGGTGTTTCGGGTAGTGTCCGGTTGTTTGGTTGGTTACCGGTTCGTTAAGGTGCTAAACTACGCAGTTTAGTGTGCTTTATGTTACCTTTTGTGACAGTTTTGATTCCCGACATCTAGGAAGGTATTCTGGACCACTAAACCATAATTCTGCATAATATTTAGTTGTTTAAAATGCTGAATTTTGCAGTTTATGTGACTTTTAGGCACTTTCCGGTACTTAAACTTTCTCTAGGATGGCAGTTTTATGATCCTTACTTTCCTACACACTATACTAGTGTAACTCTTGGTTTCTGGCTCATTCTGTGTCTCAATACCGTGTCTGTCTAAGTACTGAACTCCCGTCAGCATTTCTGATTTGTCTGATAACTGTGCTAACTTTGTTTCGTGCATCATTTGAATCATAAAGTGTTGCATGCAATAATGATATGGCATCATGCAATATGTGATGCACATGTATGTATTATGACAATAATCAGAAAGCATTCATGTCATTAATTTAAATCAACACAATTATTAAGTCGTAAATTACTGTTTAATCAATGTACAGATACATGAAATTTTGACAGTTGTCACATTCTCCCCCCCTTAAGAAAATTTCGTCCCGAAATTTTAAGCTGCGCTATTGGTTGCAGGGGAGTTAGGGAACAAATGTGGGTACTTCAATTTCATTTGATCTTCACGTTCCCAAGTAAACTCTGGGCCGTGACGCGCGTTCCATAGAACCTTGACAAGCTTAACACTACTCCTCCGAGTCTTGTTAACTTTCCTATCTGTAACCTCAACGGGTTCTTCAGTGAAGTGGAGTGTGTCGTCTATATGCACTTCATCCGCAGGGATGAAAACTATCTCTTGAGTTGGACTTTTCTTCAGGTTAGATACATGAAATGTATCATGAACACCGTGTAGTTCCTCTGGTAGCTCCAACTTATACGCTACGGTACCAACCCTTTCCAATATTCTGAATGGCCCGATATAACGTGGGTTTAACTTGCCACGTTTCCCAAAACGCGCTACATCTTTCCAAGGTGAGACTTTCAGCAAAACCGTATCTCCTACTTCAAATTCCAAAGGTTTTCGTCTTTGATCCGCATAACTCTTCTGTCGATCACGAGCCGCCTTGATGCGCTCTCGGATCTGCATGATCTTATCACTTGTTTCTTGGACCAGTTCGGGGCCAACCATCTGTCTATCACCAGCATCTGCCCAACAAAACGGTGAACGGCATTTACATCTATAGAGAGCTTCGAATGGTGCGGCTTGAATACTCGTGTGGTAGCTGTTGTTATAGGAAAACTCAACCAGAGGTAGGTGAGTTTCCCAACTTCCACTTAAATCCATTACACAAGCACGGAGCATATCTTCCAACGTCTGAATAGTTCTTTCGCTCTGTCCGCCAGTCTGCGGGTGAAAGGCTGTACTCAGATTTAACTGAGAACCAAAAGCTTCTTGAAAGGATTGCCAAATCCTTGACACAAACCGTCCATCTCTATCAGATATTATCGAGATAGGCACTCCATGACATGCTACTATCTCCCTGAGGTAAAGATCAGCTAGCTTCCCTGTGCTATCCTTTTCTCGAATCGGTAAGAAGTGCGCAGACTTTGTCAATCGGTCCACTATTACCCAAATCGTGTCATGACCTCTGGGAGTCCTGGGTAACTTTGTGATGAAGTCCATCGAGATCTGTTCCCACTTCCACATGGGTATTTCTGGCTATTGCAAGAGACCTGAAGGCTTCTGATACTCGGCCTTCACCTTGGCACAAGTTAAACACTTCCCAACATACATGGCAACGTCACTCTTGAGTCTTGGCCACCAGTAGTAATCCTTCAGATCTTGGTACATCTTGTCCGATCCTGGATGGATCGAGTACCTCGATTTATGAGCTTCATTGAAAATAACCTCTCTAATACCACCATAAAGCGGAACCCATATACGTCCCATGAAATAGAAGGTTCCTTCCTCGTTAGGCTCCAACTTCTTCTCCATTCCTCAGAGATATTCCGCCTTAAGGTTTTCTTTCTTAAGAGCTTCTTTTTGTGCCGTACGAATAAGCAAAGTGAGATCCGTCTGGATAATCATTTCTAAAGCCCGAACCCTTATGGGCTTAATCCTTTCTTTCCGACGTAAGGCGTCTGCTACCACATTCGCCTTTCCAGGATGATACTTGATTTCGCAGTCATAATCATTTAGCAACTTAACCCATCGCCGTTGTCTCATATTAAGCTCTTTCTGATCAAATATGTGCTGAAGGCTCTTGTGATCCGTGAAAATAGTACATCGAGTACCATACAGATAATGTCACCAGATCTTCAGATCGAACACTACTGCGCCTAGCTCCAAATCATGCGTGGTATAGTTTTTTCTCATGGACCTTCAGTTGGCGAGAAGCATAAGCGATAAGCTTTTGGCGTTGCATTAGCACACAACACAGTCCCTGACGCGAAGCATCGCAATATACCACGAAGTCATCGGTGCCTTCGGGTAGGGATAGTATAGGTGCATCGCATAGCTTATTCTTGAGCAGCTGAAAGGCTTCTTCTTGCTTATCTCCCCATTCATACTTCTTATCCTTTTGAGTAAGGGAGGTCAACGGTTGAGCTATCTTGGAGAAATTCTCAATGAACCTGCGATAATACCCTGCTAAGCCCAAAAACTGTCGGATCTCGGTCGGTGTTTTTGGAGTTTCCCAGTTCTTGATTGCCTCGATCTTTGTGGGATCCACATGAATACCATTCTCGTTTACCACGTGACCGAGGAACTGTACCTCACGTATCCAAAACTCACACTTTGAAAACTTAGCATAGAGCTTTTCCTTCTTTAGTAGCTCTAGAATGGCTATGAGGTGTTGTTCATGATCTTCCTTCATTCGCGAATAAATCAAAATATCATCGATAAATACGATCACGAATTTATCGAGATATGGCTTGCACACCTGATTCATCAAATCCATAAACACTGCCGGCGCATTGGTCAACCCAAACGGCATCACTAGAAACTCGTAATGTCCATAACGAGTTCTGAAGGCGGTCTTCGGTATACTTTCCTCTTGAATCCGCAACTGATGATAACCCGATCGAAGATCAATCTTGGAATAGTAGCTTGATCCTTGAAGTTGGTCGAATAAATCATTAATCCTCGGCAAGGGATACCGATTCTTGATGGTTAGCTTATTCAGCTCCCGGTAGTCAATGCACATTCGAAAGCTACCATCCTTCTTCTTGACAAACAACACTGGAGCTCCTCAAGGCGAGAAGCTCAGCCTTATGAATCCCTTGTCCAATAACTCCTGAAGCTGCGTGGATAACTCTTGCATCTCTGAAGGTGCAAGTCGATAAGGTGCCTTGGCTACAGGTGCGGCGCCTGAAACCAAGTCGATGTGGAATTCGACTTGTCGTTGAGCAGGTAATCTTGGGAAGTCTTCAGGGAAGACTTTAGGATATTCCCTTACCACAGGGATATCTTCAAGCTTCGGCTCTTCGGCTTCCTTATCCACAACATGAGTTAAAAAGGCAACACACCCTTTACGCAAAAACTTATGCGCCTTCAAACAACTAATAATTCGCAGAGGCGTATCATGCTTCTCTCCATGAATCACGATCGTCTCTTCATTCGCCATCAGATGCGAATAATCTTCTCATGGCACACAATCTCTGCACGATTGCTAGACAACCAATCCATCCCAACTACGACATCGAAGCTTCCCAAGTCAACTGGCAGAAGATCTATCAAAAACTCACGCTCTCCAAGCTCTATAACACAACCTCTAATCACTTCATTAGCTTCTACTAGCTTTCCATTAGGCAGTTCTATCGAGTACGGGACATCTAACTTACTTGCTACTAAACCAAGTATATTCTTAAATTCTAGAGATACGAAGCTATAATCGGCACCAGTATCAAATAGCACAGATGCATAATGTTGATTAATAGAGAACGTACCAGTAACCATGTTCGGATCCTGGCGGTCTTCCCTAGCTCCAATGTTAAACACCATTCCACATGCCTAATTATTCTTTGGGCAATCCCGCTTAAAGTGCCCCATTTCACCACAACCAAAACAACCTTGGTTGCGTCCATTGTCATTTCCGTTTCTGCCCTGATTGTTGTTGTTATTGTTTACTCATCGATTTCCATTACCAGCTTGGTTTCCATAACCACCACGATTCCCGTTTCCACCAAAATTACCATTTCCTCCCTGATTGCGATTCCCAGTCTGATTCCTATTACCACCACGGTTTCCATTACCATTACCACCTGGTCCTCCATTTCTTCGTCCAGCACCATACCAGCACTCCTCCCTGGAATGCCCCACCTTGCCACAGTTCTCACATCTCTCATACCTACATCGTCCGGTGTGATGATGTTGACAGATATCACACTTAGGCAGGGTGCCCATGTACCCCTTTCCTTTGGGTTCAGTGTTTGCCGCGCCAGTCCTGGCCTCGGCTGGCTGGTATCCCTGTGCTTGTTGGCATTATTGTTGTTGCTCGCTTAAGTGCCCTTCTTGAAGTATGTGAACTTTCTTTTGTTATCCCCAGACCAATCTACATGAGTCTCTTTCTTCTTTGTCTCAGAAATCGAGAACTTTCCCAACCTGACTGCTTCTTAAGTAAGCGTTACACTTAAGTTAATTGCCTTAGAAATGGTTAGAGGCTTGGAAGCTGTCACCATGCTCAGAATATGAGGTGCCAATCCGCAGATGAAACGTTCTATCCTCTTAAACTCCGGTTCCACCAAATAAGGAACCACTCTAGACAAATCATGAAATCTCTGCACATACTCAGCCACCTTTGGACCTTCCATTTTCAAGTTCCAGAATTCAGTTTCCAACTTCTGGATCTTTACCCGCGAACCATACTTTTTACGCATCAACTCTTTCAATTCATTCCACGTCAAAGCATACACAACAGCCTCACCCAACGTCTGAACCTGAAGATTCCACCACGACAATGCTCCATCTAGAAACAGTCCAGAAATGTACGTGACTTGATGCTCTGGAGCACATTTACTCATCCTTAAAACAAAATATGTCTTCTATACCCATCGTACGAAGGCGACAGCACCTCCAGTGCCATCGAAATTTAGGGGCTTGCAGTCCAAAAACTGCTTATAGGTATAGCCTGCAACACAAACAACATCATTCACAGAAGGCATTAGCAAAGCACACTTGGAAATGTCCAAACGTATTGTAATGTATCTTAGGTGACTTAAACATTACCGTTGGGTGGGTTATTCCCTGAGGTACGTCCGCTGTGTTCGGAGCGAAGGGCCTCGTGCTGTGCGATGGCCTGTGAGATGCGCTCTTGTAATTCCGCCTCTGTCGTCGGCAGAGGGTTGTTGGTATCGGTATTCCTTCACGGCGGCATCTTTCTTCTAAGAAGAAGGTCGGATAGGTCAGGTCTTATTCGTTAAATAAATAAATAGTTGTCTAGAGGTCGTCTGTACATATACATATAAGCAATCATCATAGCAAACAATCATGCAACAACATAATCATAGCACAAACATGTAAATCAACAGTGTATTTAATGAGAACATGACTATTGAGCTTTCATTAAAGACCAACCACAAGTTACATTGTTTCCACATTGTATCGTATCAAAAGGGACATAGGGTTGCACCACCCTTGTCAAATAAGTCTGTCAATGTACAAAAGTAATGATCAAAATATGGTCTTCGTATCTTCATTGTCTCGGCTCAATTGTAATGCTCTCCCCAAAAGTAATGCATCTGCATAAAACCAAAAACCTACTGTGCTGATGGCGGTGGAGGAGGAGGAGGGAAGAAAAGCAAACTGCGAACATGTGCGAGCTCCTCCTCGAGCTCATACACATGGCGAAGCAAATAACTAATCTGTTGCTCGACAGTAAGGAAACGAGTATCAAAACCCTGAATAGGTGCGGGAGCAGCAGGAGGATGTGCAAAAGGAGATGACGATGAATGTGGAGGGACAAAAGTAGACTGACAGGGACAAGGTGGAGGACAAGGAGGAGTCAGCTCAAGCTCCAGAACTCTGCGACTCAAGATCTCAAACTGCAACTGCGCAGCGACAAAAGAAACTCATCCCGTGTGTATCCAACGAAATGTGAGGGATGGTAGGGGTCTGAGTTAGGCATAGTGTATAGTGGGAACCATCGGAATGGCTCGTCAAGCGGTGTAGATGTAAAGGGAGTAAATGGTGCAGTCTGTGGAATCGGAGGGAAAGCTGCTGAAGCAAATGGGTCATAACTCGGGGGCTGGCCCGAGGTACCTTCCCCTGGACAGGGTGCAAGGATGTCCTGGAGGAAAACAATCGGTAAATCAGTACGGTGGACATTAGACTCAATAAGAGGGAGGGGAGCAACATCAGCGGGTGGGGGTGGAGGAATGAATGGCTCAGCCAGGGGAAGATCAACAGGTGCAGGTATCGGATCTGGAACGAGGGGTGCAATATCTGGTAATCCAAACGGGACATGGTCATGATCAGGAATCGGCTTAGGGTCAATAGGTGCAACATCAGGCTGACCAAAAGGAACAGGGTCTAGCTCATGGACAGTCTCTAGATCGTGTGGAGGTGTGCGGACACGAGTAGGGGATGGTGCATCAGACATAGTGGTGTCGTTGTCGGAGTCAGTAGCGTAAAGCTGCAGTCCTGCCGCCTGCAGGGTTGAGGAAGTCACAGACTCAAAGGAGTCTGAAACCGAATGCAAACTAGAGTCAGAAGATAACTCAATGACTGGAACAGTTGGAGGAGGGACATCAACGATATCATCATCAATCTCCCCGTCGCCCTTCGCGTCAGCTGGGGGAGCGTCCACAAATAAATCGACATCATCATCAAACAAGTCATCGAAGGGCTAATCCTCGGGAGGAATGACCACAAGGGGAACGGCGTCGAGGATCGTAGCCACAATGTGCTCACCATCGGGGTGACCAATGATGAGATGATCGTGAACAGGAACAAGAATATCAAAAGGATCCTCAACGGGAACACCATCAGCTATAGGTAAATCATCACCAAAATCTGGAAACGCGAATGGCTGGAAGTCATCCTCATCCTCGGACAACATATCGGGATCACTCTCGGTGTTCGACGTGAATATCTCTGGCTCAGGCATAACCTCGTCGTCCGAAACGACGGCCATCGGGTCGTGGGCGTCAGATAATCCACTCTCGAAGGATGACAAGTGTGCCTGTAACATAATAATCATAACATGTGCACATATATTAATCACTACATTCAGCATATGCAAACAAGAGAATCATCACTCAAACATGTATTCACATTAACCTTCATGAAACCTTTCTATCTTAACTAGTCTACCCCAAGCAGATTAAACCACCATTATGACCTTGCAATCGTGTTTCTTGTCTTTCCTTTTGTAAAACGTTTGTTCCATGGATCTTGGCGTTTTGTGTATGCAATGAAAAATATCTTGTGAAAATATTTTCGTGAGAGAGCCCTAATGATTGTAGTCTAGACTCGAGAAGGATTCCTAGTTCGCTACAACCTGGCTCTGATACCAGTTTGTATTTTTGCCAAGTATTGGTGGCGTATTCCAGTGTGTATTTATACGTACGAGAATACATATTTTATTGTATTTATTAAGTATTCTTATACTTAATTCTTGTATTTATACCTTCCGGAATATTATTTTTTAATTAAATAAAAATTCACCAACATATATTCTTAAAATATATAAATATTTTAAGAAAACTTGTATAGAAAATTATTTATAATTCTTCCTTGGCAAAAATATTTATATTTTCATATAAATCTCAAAAATAATATATTTTCAAGGTTAACTTAGAAAATATTTATAAATCCATTTTTCACCCCAAAAATAATATATTCTAAATTTGTTTAAGAAAATATATATTTTCTTCATAAATAATATATTCTCTAGTAATTCAAGAAAACATATATATTTTCTTTACTAAAAAATAATATATTTTCTTTTTGTAAAAAATATGATATATTTTTGGTACACTTGTAGAAATCATAATTTCGTTCTCTTTGTTTCCAAAATACCGTTTATCTAAATATACTTATGAATTTAATTCTGGAATATTTTGTAGTTTATATTCATTGTTCGGTTTGTCCAATTTTTGGCTATAAATTATATATTTATTTTCCTGAGATTTTGGTAATATTTTGTATTATAATTCTTGGTATTTTGGTGAGTTATATTATTTCAAGTCCTAAAATAATATAACTAATACACATAATATACAAGTAATCACACAAATTGTGACATCTAAATATATATTTTTCTAAATACATATTTAGTCACTTTTATTTATCAAAAACCAACCTCCAATATTTGAAATTTTGTAACAAAAATTATGGCAAATTTTTACATGAAAAAATCATGGTTATATACACTTGTAAACACTTGTTTAAAAATATTTTTCTAAGTGTTTAATTTCTAGAAATTTTTTGCCATAGTACCCCCTTAAAATGGAGGTTTCCATGCTTTCAAAGCATATCATTTTCTTTTAAAAATCATCACAATTCATCAACAAATCAAACAACACTTACCATAAGCCAAAATCATGCCATTTACACTACTTAATGAACTTGAAAACTTATAAAAATTTGTAGTAACTTAGTATGGTGTTAAGTAAGCTTAGTTACCCTTTAAAGTGTGGTTATTTACTTATAAATCACATTCTTGAAGATTTTAGACTTTCACAACTTGTAAGTTGATTTTCTAAAAATATTTCTTCTTGAATTTTTCTTGTTAACAACATGTTTCTACACTTGATTTAACACTAAAAATGTGATTAGTTTCTTTAAAACTCATGTTTATGTAAATCTTGTAAGTAAACTTAGTTTCTTGAGAAAACTAGTTTTGAAATCATCCATGTAATAGACTAATAACATGTATTCATAATCATCTTCCACAAAATCATCTTTGTTTTCAAGCTCATGATGAACATAAAGGATGATCATCTTGACTTTTCACAAGATCATCCTCTCATCTTGCTAGATCATGTGTTTAATCACAATCTAGCAAGTTTCATATGATGTTTAACATCACAAACACAAATAATTGACAATCAAGAAGCATGCATACACTTAAACAACATAGATCATGATGATTTAGAGCTTTATGTTAGTGATTATGTTATTGATTCTTTATGTTCTTCATGATTAGCAACTTACATACACTTTTAACCAACATAACAAGAAGTAAAATAAGATTAGGAGGGTCTTACTACTAGCACAAGGCTAGGGAAGAGATTCAAGATGAAGATGATGATAAACTTGGTGGTTAATAGCACTAGAGAGAGGTCCTTCAATCAACAATGGCACCAAGTTCCTTAGTTAAGCTCCTAGCACCCGTGTATCACTTGAGATTGGATGAACAAAGCTTGAAAATGATGATGATGGTGTGCTTGGTTTCGGCCATGAGTGGGGAGAGGAGAGGAGAGAGTTGTGTTGTTGGTGTGATGATGAAAATGAAAGAATGAAGGTCTAGTAGGTTTATAACAAAACTCTTCAACATACCTTAATCTAGTGTGTAATATGTTTCAAAAGAATCAAGCAAGATCCATTAAAATATTGAGAACAAATCAAGGGTGGGCCACCCTTGTGTGACCGTCACCATGGGGGGGGGGGGGTAAAAGGTTGGGTTTCAATGGCAAGTTAAGAGAATTAGTTGAAATCTAAGTGTTTAGTTAGTGATATAAGTTGTTATGTTGTTATATGATGTGTTATGATGTTCGAGGACCATAACTAGCTCGGAAATGATAAACAATGCTTCTAGTGAAAATTTGGTGTTTCGGGTAGTGTCCGGTTGTTCGGTTGGTTACCGGTTCGTTAAGGTGCTAAACTACGGAGTTTAGTGTACTTTATGTTACCTTTTGTGACAGTTTTGATTCCCGACACCTAGGAAGGTATTCTGGACCATTAAACCATAATTCTGCATAATATTTTGTTGTTTAAATGCTGAATTTTGCTGAATTTTGCGGTTTATGTGAGTTTTAGTCACTTTCCGGTACTTAAACTTTCTCTAGGAAGGCAGTTTTATGATCCTTACTTTCCTACACACTATACTAGTGTAACTCTTGGTTTCTGGCTCATTCTGTGTCTCAATACCATGTCTGTCTAAGTACTGAACTCCCGTCAGCATTTCTGATTTGTCTGATAACTGTGCTAACTTTGTTTCATGCATCATTTGAATCATAAAGTGTTGCATGCAATAATGATATGACATCATGCAATATGTGATGCACATGTATGTATTATGACAATAATCAGAAAGCATTCATGTCATTAATTTAAATCAGCACAGTCATTAAGTCATAAATTATTGTTTAATCAATGTACGAATACATGAAATTTTGACAGTTGTCACACCATCCCTTCCTAAAAAGCCAGTATACAAAGATGAAACCACTGTTAGACGTCGGCAGACCATTACATCTAAAAAGATGTTCTCATCAGCAGATGTATCCATCGCTGCCTGGAACTAAAGAAAAAGTCAACAACTGATGGACGAGGAAGATGAAAAGAGAGAAGCTGAGTATAGAAAAGAGTCTATCAGAAATCAGTTATGATATGGATTGGATGATGCTTCGTTGCAATTACAAGCTCAAGTTGCTCAAACACTTCGGAAGTTGGCAAGCAGGCCTCAATCGCCAAACTCCTCTCAAATAAAACTTCTCCCAAGAAACCCATCAGACCCAAAAATACTAAAGTGGAAGTCTGACAAACAGACCCATGAATTGACTTTGATCAAGTCTGATGGTAGTGTTGAAAAGATATCAAGGGAGAATGCACTTGGTCTGAATCCAGTTGACCTCCAAGATCTTTTTAACCTTCAGCTTGATAGGGATGAAGATGATACTGATTCCTTGGATTTTGAGCTCCAATTCAAAGTGCAAATCCGGGAAAGGTTGATGAGAGAATAAAGATCTGCTGATTTCTAAAGTCTGCTGACTCCTTGATTTAGTTTTGCTGAAAGTTGTTGAGGCAGGTGATTGTGTGTTTGTAGTTAATGTTTGTTGAACCTTAAGTTGTATTCAAATTCTATTAACTACCTATGTCTATAAACAGTTTATATTGTCTTTTTGGGTAAACAGTTAAATTGTATGTAACTGATATATTAACCGATAATCTATGTTTATAGTTGTCTTTTAGCTATAATAGATAACACGTTTTGGTACAATATCTATACACGTATCTATATGTTCTATTAATATGTGTTATGCATGGTTTTCTAAGAAACCACCCGTGTTTGCACACGGGTCTTACCGCTAGTCTACTATAATAAAAGAAACCAACCTTTGGACACGTGTCATTCATTGAAGGTATCCTCAAATCTATATTTATCTTATATTAACTAAATAAATAATAAATTAATATTAAATCTTATCATACTTTAATAAAATATTATCCTCAAATCTAAATTGTTAATTTCATATATTTTTAAAACAAATACTTCTCTTTTCTACTTACCTTATATTATAAAATCACCGGGGTAACCCTTTACCCAAAAAAAAATATATGTATATAAATAATAAACTAATATTAAATGTTATCCTCAATGTTGTAGAAGGCGCTAGTCGGGCGGTGAGGTACAGCCTAGGGATTAATCGGGATTAATCGGAATGGGATTTTTATATGTATTTTTCAAAATTATATATATATACCCAATAATATAAAAATAATACTTCAAAATTCACATAAATACTTCAAGTTTCAGATAGTATGGTTCGATTTTGACCAATTTTGACCGCCTAGGACCGATTTTGATCGATTTTGACCGACTAATATTGTCCGATTAATCCGATTTTTGACCGCCTAGGACCGATTTTGACCGATTTTTTACCATGACCGATTAATTGACCGCCTAGCTCAAAATTAGGCAGTAAGTGACCGCCTAGTGCCTAGGCGCCGATTAATCGGCCGCCTAGGCCTATTTCTGCAACCATGGTTATCCTAATTTATTAAAAATATAACTTTTTCTATTATTTGGTATACAAAATTATATTTATTCAACTCGTGTAAAATGCGGGGTTTTGAAAAATATAACTTTTTTTATTATTTACTATACAAAGTTACATTTATATAACCCGTGTAATACACGAAGTTTTTTAAAATATAACTTTTTATCATTTGCTATGTAAAATTAGATTTATTCAATACGTGTAATACACAGGGTTTTTAAGGATATAATTCTTTTATTATTTGTTAGATTTTTCAACCCGACTATACACGAGTTTTTTAAAGATACGACACTTTTAGTATTTAATATACAAAATTACATTTATTTAATATGTGTAATACACATGGTTTTTAAAGATATGACTCTTTTTCAAATCTATTCAACACGTGTAACATACGAGGTTTTTAAGGATGTAATTTTTTTATTATTTGGTAGATTTATTCAACCCGATTATACACGGTATTTTTAAATATACGACGTTTTTAGCATTTAGTATACAAAATTACATTTATTTAATCTGTGTAATGCACATGGTTTTTAAAGATATAACTTTTTTTATTATTTAATATAAAAAATTACATATATTTAACCCGTACAATATACGGGGTTCATAAAAATATATTTTTTATTATTTAATATATAAAATTACATTTATTCAACCCGTGTAATACACGGGGTTCTAACCTAGTTTTTAAATAAAATAAAAGTAAAATTATAAGATTGAAGAATATATTGACATATGGCATTAATCGGAGTGTTTTATTAATATTTAGATTTTTTTTTATGAAAATTCAAACCCTACTAGAATGTCTTTTTAGTCCACTGAAACCTTTTATTATTTTTTAAAACCAAAGAATGTCATCCATCTCACACAAAATATAGTTAAACAAGCAGGCAACACTAGTGATCAGCTGACCATAGCTAAAATCCAAATATAAGCTAGCATTAGCAAACCATTTACAAATCCCAACCAAAAACCGTAAGTCGTTAATAAGACCGACTATTAGGGAAAGAAATCAACACCCGAAAACAAGGTTAAGAGAAACCCTCCTCTAAACCCTACAGGTATATCTGTCTACCTTAGAATATCATCAAACTTCTCAGAACACCAACCACTAAAAGCACATACAACACATCAAAACTTATCTAAAATTAACCGAATTTGTCCGATTCAACCGAAACAATCCGAAACTAGATCGAAATACGAATCGACACCAGCTTCTTTCAACAACTCAGATTCAGATCAGTTCGTTCAAATATAGTTGTTTAATCAGTATGTAAACAGTTTAAAATTTTCTTATAATTTTTGAAATCTCAAAACTTTAGTAAAAAACACTTTGAAATCAATAACAAATGTCCAAAAACTCATATACAAAAACACTGATTCACACCAAAACTTGAACAAATTTGATCCGATTTCATCAAAAATCAACCAAAAACAGTCCGTAATTCATTGAAACAGACATACACATACGATTCACCGAACAGATCCAAATCAGTTAAGCTTGATCCAAACCTTGTTCAATTATACTGAATCAGTCCGAAATCATCAAACAATATACCGAAAGTTATCGAAAAGTTCAAATTTTACACCGATATCAATCTCAGCAATTTCAATAACAACAACTCATCTCACATAATCGATCAAGATCTGAACTTTTTGTCATATTCAAACTGTTAGATATTATGTCCGGTTCGATAAGTCAACGCTGCCGACCGGGTCTTGACTCGTAAGAGTTACACCTTGGGCAATGAACTAAAATCCACTTAACCTGTTTAACTGGTAATTACGAAAAACATACGAGACAGATCATAATTATATTTATGATCATAAGCGGGTATTAACTAAGAGACGGGTACATGGACCGGGTGACACAGGTATACTCACCCATTGCCACTTGTCGCGCACCAACCCTTTGGCCAATTACAACACATGCATTTTTGCATGTATGCCACTTGGCTTGCATGCAAAAAGGGTTCATGTCTTTTAAAAGTGTGGGTCTTGCATTTTGGTAGTGTAGTTGGATAAACAAGAAAAGGTAGAACACAGAAATGCTTTCAACAACACCCACATACACAACCGGCCACCAAGCCAATGCCGCGGGCCGCCTCTGCCGCCCCGCCTTTGCCGGCACACCTCTGCCCTGCCGCCGCTGATTACCGCGGCTATTTGCCGCGTTTGGCCGCCACTTGGTGCCACCTCCTTCGTCGCGTTTTGTTGGTTCGTTTACTAGCACTTGTTCGTTGAACCTCGGTGTCTCGAGCAGTTAGTCATTAACCGAGGTATATCTTTCTCATCGGTAGTTAATTAACTATTATTTATTGAACCGGGTTTTTGATAAATAAAACTTTAACCGATCACCATGGAAACCCAACAGTGGTATCAGAGCCTTGGTAACAACATACGAGTATACCAGTCTTTAAACCGGAATTAGAACACAAACTTTATTTATTTAAAGTTTCTGATCTAAGTATTTTTTTTAAGGGCACTTTATTTTTTGTCAATATTTTATTTGTTTTGCTTGACCAAAACATTGCCCGGTTTGTGTTGTGATTGTTGCGCGATGTGTAAATCCGGCCCGATCTTATTTTTGTAGTTGTATATTTTATTCGGTTTTGTAATTATTATTTTTGGCCACCGAGATGGTTCAAAGTTGCTATAGATTAGTTTATGGTTTTGGCCCGTCTTGTGGTTCAAAGTTGTAATAGATAGGCCCTTTTTTGTCTTTGTTGTATTTACTTGTTAAATAATGTTGATACGAAGACCCGAAGCAAAACCAAATGCCAAGAGGAGTCTTGGAGTTAGTGGGAGTTGTTTAAGACAACAAGATGCACTCAAGTCTATCCTTGTGGTTGTTTGTGTGTTGTGACCCGTTTGATCTTGGTATTAGGCTCTAGCAAGATCGAACAACTTTGGCCATATGGATTTACATATTTATCTTGCTATTGTGGTTGCTTTTTTCTTATAAATTGTTATAACGTAACCAACCTAAATACCAACATGATTTTAAAATGAGTTTTAAAATATTAAAAACAATCACATTAAACAAATTCTAAATTGTTTTTTTTCAACTTGTTAAATTTTTTGTTATAAAACAGAAGTTGTTTTTGAAACAAATAATAACCAATTAAGTTTTGCAATTAAACTAGTTTTTATTTTCCAAAACTATTAACTTAATAGTTTTCTATTAACTTAAAATTGGTTATTCCAAGTCGCGACAAACTTAGTTTTATAGGTTATCTAAAACTAATTGTCCTGAGAGGTGAAAGGGTTTTTTGGTTATGTCGCAAATTTAATATCTAAATTAAAACCGACTATAACGACCCTATTTGGTAAAAAATTAAAATCAATAGTCTATGCCATCCTACTACTAGTAACACTTGGGGCATGCGAACCATCAGTGTTGGAGCCACAGCACAACACTTGGTGTCTAGTTTATCCTTCCAAGGTGCAAGGGCTTCGTCGACACATTCGACCCTTCCACATGTGACCGTTTTAGGACGACTATTACTTTTCTTCTCGTGTTTACGTGCCTCAGCTGTCTCGAGAACAAAAGTGGCATAGATGAGGCCAAACGTATCAATGCAAGGACAATAGGTTATCCTCGCAGCCTCATAAACCTCAGGAGTTGTGCCTTTCTCACAATTGACAATCGTTGTCAATCCGCTTGAACCTCTTGCTAATGTTGCGTGCCCCAGTCGCCTTTAGAAAGAGCTTCTAACTGGATTCTCATTCCTTATCGTCTCACCTCACGAAATAAGGAGATATACATCGAAAATACTAATTAAAATCACATTGCTTATATAACAGATGTCTAATGAAAACAACTCCTTCATTTTCAAGTCTATACTTGAAAAGGAAAAGAAATAAAAATTTGAATAACACCAACCTTCTCGAATGGCACCGCAATCTGAGAATAGTTCTCAAGATGGAGGAAAAGCTGTATATCTTAGATGGCCCAGTCCCTACCGAGCCTGAAAGTAATTCTACTATTGCTCGCAAGGCACTGGAGAAACATAATGAGAATGTCGTTGAGGTCAGTGTCGGCTTTAGTGCAAGCTAAATGAGGCATTAGCTTACAACTTTTAGGGCCTCTTATCTTGGATTTTTTTCATATATATATTTATATATTTGGGCTTGTGCTGATTGTTTTGGGTTAACTAAATGAAAGGGAAAGTAAACAAAAGAAGGTAGTAGTTGTGTTTGCTTGTAGGCCCAAAAGTCAAAGTTAGGTCTTTCAAGAAAATTAAAAAAACGACTCCCTTTGAACAATGAAACGGCACTACAATTTAACGAAAAAGTCATTTGTTTTATTCTCAATTTTGTTAATTACCCTTTTGGTAATTTTGATCATTCATCACTTGTATGCAATAACTTTGAATTGGTTCCATAATAACTTTTGTGTAATAGCTTAAAACTGTTCATCAATGATCCGCCAACCTGTGTAATAGCATCGAATCTGCAAGCCTGAAGCAGAAGGTAATCGCTTCGATTTTTTTGCTAGACCACTTAGTTGATTATTTTTGCAGTTATCCTTTTGGTAAAGATAGTCTTTTAGAACTTAGTTATCCTAGTTTTGCCTAATTTGCTTGCTATTCTATTAGTTGGTTTTGCTTGAAGGTAATCGTTATTAAAACTATTGATTTTGAGTGATAATTTATGGCCCTAATTTGCTAATTGTTAAACACTTGATTCTGTTGATGTTGTTAAACGCTAGTTTATACCTTAATAGTTAAGCACTTGATATGGAAAAGGGCCTCGAAATTTTATTTTGCTTTAGGCCACCAAAAACATTGAGCCGACCCTAGTTGAGGTAGCCTGCCTTATGAAAGCCACCATGTCTCCTGGACTTCAGAAGAACATGGAAGATATTGATGCTTATGACATGATCCAGCAACTGAAAGGCATGTTCCAGAAACAAGCCCGACAGGAGCGATATGACACCACGAAACATCTCATAAGCTGTAAAATGCTGAAAGGATCATGTATCAGTACTCATGTGTTAAAGATGAAAGGATACATTGACCAGATGAACAAACTTGGTTATTCCACAAAACCAACCAAGTTCTAATGGTCGAGTCTGGTGGTGTTAAGAAGCCCAATAACAAGAAAAGGAAACATAAGAGCAAAGGCAAGAGAAAAGTTGTTGTTGCCAGAAATGCCACCAACAACAAGCATGTTGCAAAACCACACCGTCCTAGGAGCGTCAGTGCTTTGAATACAACTAAATGGGCACTGGAAGGG
Organism: Helianthus tuberosus; assembly: GCA_030545235.1. Classification (NCBI taxonomy): domain Eukaryota; kingdom Viridiplantae; phylum Streptophyta; class Magnoliopsida; order Asterales; family Asteraceae; genus Helianthus; species Helianthus tuberosus. Next base: position 56,475,498 of record CM060402.1, read on the forward strand.
AAACTGCCCACAGTATCTAGCCAAGCTGGAGATGAACAAGGCCAATAACATTGGCACTTCTTCTAAGATTCTCATTTGTTATCGAACTTTTCACTGTTTCTAGAAACACATGGGCATTTGATACCGGATGAGGTTACCACATCATTAATGTCTTGCAGGAGCCTGAAAAGTGGAAGAAACTGAAACAAGGCCACCTGGAACTCATAGATGGTAATGGAAAGAGAGTTCCAGTTCTAACAACTGGAATATTTTGTTTTTCATGTTCCCCTGGCCTTGTAGTTACTTTAAATAACTGTTTATATGCACCTCGTTTGACCAGAAACATTATTTCAGTTTCTTCACTGTTTGAACAAGGATTCAATTACGTTTTAATGGTTTTTCTATTTTAGCCTACTTGAATGATGTCCTTTATTTTGAGGCTAAACCTCGAAATCGTATTTATGAGATTGGTGTTCAAACAAGTAATAACATATATCATCTTTCTAAACGTAACAAAGCTGGCATAAATAAAACATATTTATGGCATTGCAGACTTGGCCACATAAGTAAGGCATGCATAAAATGGCTCCAGTCCGAGGGGATTCTTGAATCCACTAGACAGGACTCCTTTGATGATTACGAATCTTGCTTAGCTGGCAAACTCACAAAGCACCCCTTCACCGATGTTGGTGAACGGATCAATGGTCTTCTAGAACTCATTCACATGATGTATATGGCCCTTTCAGAACCATGACTAAAACCAGCTTGATAAAAAGATAAAAGTACTTCGATCAGATCAAGGTGGTGAATACCTCAGCTTTGAGTTTCTCAAACATCTGAAAGCGTGTGGAATAGTTTCACAACCCTCTCCACCTGGCACAACCCAACTTAATGGCATGAGTGAAGGGAGAAATCGAACTCTTCTTGATATGGTTCGATCGATGATGTGTAGAACTAACTTGCCTCACTCCTTTTGGGACAAGCTCTTATGATCGCTTCCCGCATTGTCAATTTAGCTCCGACTAAAAGGTAAACAAAACCGCCATATGAGATATGGCATGGGCATAAACCCAATTTGGAATACCTTAGAGTATGGGGATGTGATGCATACATCATAAGTGATTCTGATGACAAGCTCGATCCTCAAGGCGAAAAGGTTGTTTTCGTCGGATACTATAAAAGAAGCGAATATTATTTCTACCATCCTGATGCAAACGAGATTTCCATCAAACGGTAGGGACACTTTCTCAAGGAAGAACTTCTTAATCGAGAAACTGGAAATGATGTGGTTGATCTTGAAGAAATTCAAGAACCACAAACAACCGCTGATATAGTCGGACTATCTGATCAACAGGTAGTTATTGCCAATGAATCAGACATAAAAACACAAGCGTTTGCAGAAGTAGTAGAATTCGCAAGAATCTGATAGATGTCTATGGCATCTAAAAGGTCCCGAAGTCTTATTAGTAGCTGAGTCTAACGACGAACCTGCTAACTACAAATCTATAATCTTAGATTCAGAATCTGAGAAATGGCAAGAAGCCATGAACGTCGAGATGCAATCTATGCATGGCAATCAAGTATGGGACTTGGTTGAGCTAACCCCGAATCTCGGGCAGTAGGGAACAAATGGATTTTCAAGAGAAAACCGATACGCGTGGAAATGTACACACCTATAAAGCACGGCCAGTTGCGAAGGGTTTCACTCAAACTCAGAGTATTGACTATGATGAGACCCTCTCGCCCGTTGCTATGATTAAATCAATCAGAATAATGCTTGCCATAATTGCGTACTGTGATTACGAAACATGGCAAATGGATGTCAAAACCACCATTTCTTAATAGACATCTCTCTGAAGATGTCTATATGGTTCGGCCTGAAGGTTCCGTCGATCCTAAATATCCAACTAAGGTGTGCAAACCCAATAAGTCCATTTATGGACTCAAGCAAGCATCTCGTAGCTAGAATCTTCATTTTGACCAGAAGATCAAAGAGTTTGGTTTTGTCAAGAATGAAGAGGAGCTTTGTGTTTACAGAAAGGTTAGTGGGAGCACCATATCATTCCTCATCTTGTATGTGGATGATATACTAATCATTGGAAATAACATCCCTATGCTTAACGAAGTTAAACACTATTTGGGATCTTGCTTCGCAAGGAAAGATCTTGGAGAAGCTGCTTACATTCTAGGAATGAAGATCTATAGGGATAGATCTAAGCGGCTTCTAGGGCTAAGTCAAATAACGACATAGACAAAAATGTCGACACGCTTCAGGATGGGAAACTTCCAAGAAAGGAAGTGTTCCTATGACTAAAAGAAACCGTGTTGAATAAATCGCAATCTCCTTCAACAGACATTGAAATTAAGCAAATGGAAGTAGTTCCATATGCTTCAGCGATTGGTTCAAGCCTATATGTTATGTACTAGACTTAACGTCTCGCATGCTTTAAGCATGACCAGTCGTTTTTCAGCATAGTCCTGGCATTGCCATTGGACTGCAATAAAGAACATTCTGAGGTACTTGAGAAGAACCAAATATATATTCTTGGTGTTTGGAGGAGTGGAAGAGGAGCTCACTGTAAGGTGTTACACTGATGCTGGCTTCCAAAGTGACCGAGATGATTCTCGCACACAATTAGGATTCATATTCACTCTCTATGGAGGAGCTGTCTATTGGAAAAGCTCCAAACAGAGTGTAGTGGCGGATTCAGCCACCGAATCTGAATATATAGCTGCATCAGATACTGCGGAAGAATCTGCTTGGATGAAGTAATTCATCAACGACCTCGATGTGGTTTCAAGTATTCAGAAACCAATCTAGGTGTTCTGTGATAACACAGGAATCATTGCTCAAACCAAGGAGCCAGATCACAGGGTTAAGCACATTCTAAGAAAGTTCCACTATATACGGGAAATACTGGAACGAGAAGACATCTTAATAAGCAAAATAAACATAGATCAAAACCTAGCGGACCCGTTCTCTAAACCGATGACTCAGGACAAGCTATCGTTCTTATATTGGATAGCCATTTGTTTTGATTTAGTATTTGGATGTACAAACATTCAAACAGTTGTACCTTTTGAATTCACCTATGATTTACTGGCTAAATGCAAAGTTTGAATCTTACAACCGTGTTCGATTTTGATACGTTTAATCCATGAATCTTGTATTCTAAATTATCCGTAGTCGGTCAGACTCGTGGGAACAACTCTGAATTAAGACTATTCTAGCTTTGGACTCAAGGAGTTGGCTTCCAAATTCACATGCCTCATTGTGAATGACGCTGGTTGTAACTCGCATCAAATCATCTTCATGGATCTTAGTCATAAGATGTATTTAATTTAGGTAGACTCATTTAGTATCCTCTAACCTGAGATACATACTAGAACTTTCGTTTACTGAAGACTATTCTTTGATCAGTGTCAAACGTTGTCGCGTAACTGCCAGTCATAAAGGCATTGGTTGGGAGTGGTTCTGAAGTTCAGTGGGAGTTGTATGTAGTCAAGATGGGATTCTGTACTCTTACATTATATGTAACAGTTAGACATCTGGGCGCCCCCATTGATTCAAACTGGTAAAGTGTAAGGCCTTACCCAAACTTACTGTGTGTTTGATTGGACCACTTTGATTCTGTGAACGAAAACGATAATGATTGAACACCATGTGAGATTGAATCTGATCCATGTCTCATTGTTCAATTAATGTCTTTTACAGAAAGGATAGATGACGAGAATTGCCATAAGTCTACTGTCTTCATGTAGCAAGTCGTTGCTAAAGAGAAAATACCTTGGTTAATGACTTTAAAGTGTCATGACCTGTTGGGGGCAACCATGTGTAGCTAGAACACCGCTAACTGTCTACGTTGATATCCTATCAGAGACTGTCCAAGTGGGAGCTGTTAGATATTATGTCAGGTTCGATAAGTCAATGCTGCCGACCGGGTCTTAACCCGTAAGAGTTACACCTTGGGAAATGAACAAAAATCCACTTAACCTGTTTAACTCGAAATTACGAACAACATACGAGACATATCTTAATTATATTTATGATCATAAGCGGGTATTAACTGAGAGACGGGTACATGGACCGGGTGACACGGCTATACTCACCCATTGCCACTTGTCGCGCACCAACCCTTTGGCCAATTACAACACATGCATTTTTGCATGTATGCCACTTGGCTTGCATGCAAAAAGGGTTCATGTCTTTTAAAAGTGTGGGTCTTGCATTTTGGTAGTGTGGTTGGATGAACAAGAAAAGGTAGAACACAAAAATGCTCTCAACAACACCCACATACACAACCGGCCACCAAGCCACCGCCGCGGGCCGCCTCTGCCGCCCCGCCTCTGCCGCCCTGCCTCTGCCCTGCCGCCGCTGATTGCCGCGTCTGCCGCCACTATTTACCGCGGTTGGCCGCAATTTGGCGCCACCTCCTTCGTCATGTTTTGTTGGTTCGTTTACTAGCACTTGTTCGTTGAACCTCAGTGTCTCGACCGGTTAGTCATTAACCAAGGTATATCTTTCTCATCGGTAGTTAAATATATTTCACTGTGCTCGTATTTGCATGTTACCGGATCCTGTCGGATTTCGTTTTGTTGATCATTAGTTTATATTTCCGCTGCGTTTTATTAATTAACTCGCTTAATTAATTAACTATTATTTATTGAACCGGGTTTTTGATAAATAAAATTTTGACCGATCACCATGGAAACCCAACAAAAACACCGTATTTTCAAAATTCAAACCGATTCAATGTATACTTGTGTTATGTTTCGATAGAAACCATTCGGTCAACACTATCTGAATTTTTTGTAAAATATGAATCTTATCTGAAATGTTTAAAACTGATTTGAATCAATCTGAAAATCAATGATACATATTCAATCCACATCAAAATGTTGAAACAGTTCAAAGCACACTAAAAATCATCGAAATCAGTCCGAAAATATCAAGATCATAATCGAAATGGATCCGATTTCACCGAAACTCATCGATCTTTCACACGATTACACGCAGAGCATCCGTAGCTCTGATACCACTTGTGAGTTCTGTAAGATTAAATATATTATGTATTAATATTTAATCTATAGCCATTATAATCATTTACATAATATAGATCAAAATATATATAACAACCTATTAATATAATTAGTTGGTAATTGTTGATGGACCATATTACCCTTATTAACTAATTAGGTTTCCACCTGGGTGCTTATATAAGGAGACTTATGTAGAGGTTAAAGGGTTACACAGTTAAAAACAAAAACCCCATAAGCATAACATCATAATCGAAACCTCTTCTCCATAACCGAATCCCCTATTCGGTTCTCATCATCACCATCATCAGTCAGCACCCTAAGGAGGAACCAGATCACACTGACAAGGATGTCGAACTCAATGTCATCTTCTCTGACTGGATTCTCCACTGCACTCTCTGCTGTAACAGGTATGTTTTCATGTTTTCCATTATGTTTAAACAGAACTGATCCAACATGTGGTATCAGAGCCTATGTTGATTAGTCAGTTCTGTTTTCGTATCCATCAATTTTGTGATAGAAACTTGGAAAATGGAATTTTGAAAGCCTCATTTAATTAACAGCCGGTTTCGAGTCGAATATAACCACTCGAAATCCCTGTTTTCGGAAAAGATTAATCATATGTTCACTCGAAATCAAATGGGTTATGTTTTTATGACCGAAATCTGTTTTAGAAAAGCCTTAAAATTCAGGTTTCGGGTTCCAGAATTTATGTTTTAATTTCTTAGGGTTCATCATGTTCTTAGAAAAAATTCGAAAATTCCGTTATGTTTTGGAATGTAATTAGGATTGATGAGTGTTTTTCCCTGTTTGATCCAATTTTATCTCTTAAGTGTATTCGAAAACTGTTAAAAGATATACAGTTATAATTTTTGAAATATTTTTTTGATAAAATTAGATCATCTTAAAACAGGAAACCATATCTCCTAATCCCTTAGAATTCGAATTTTCAGTTATGTTTTACATTAACAGCCGTAAACAAGAAGTTTCGAGATAAATTTTAATGACCCGAGACCAAGATCTCGACTCGAGACCAAATGATCTCGACTTGAAATCATAAATGTTCTCAAATATTCACACCTCAAGACCACAAGGTCTCGACTCGAGACCACAAAGGTTTCGACTAAGGACTTCAATCTTCATGACTCGAGACCATGGTTGCGACTCGAGACCACATCAAGGAACTGAGACCTCACAAAACATACTAGTCGAGACCATGATTACGACTCGAGACTGAGGTTGCGACTCGAGACTGAGGCTGTGACTCGAGACTAAGATTGCGACTCGAGACCTTAATGAGTCGAGACCTCATAATGTTGCAAGATAAGTCGAGACTTGACTCAAGATCTCACTTGATCCGTGCTAACAGGTGGTTTGCTACTAAATAATTGGTTTTTGTAATTACTTAGTTAATTAATAAGGATCAAATAATGTTTTACAAAACCAAAATGGCTTTACTTGAATGAGCTTCTGATGTATCATTTCTGGCCAAAGCTGACTTGATACATCTACTTATCATCCAAGTATTACAAAAGCTATGTTAAGTGTGCATCATAAACATGAATGTCTTAATATCTGGCCAAAGCTGATTTAATTCCTTCATAGATGGCATACTTAACAAGTGCATAACTAAAGTGATTGTCTCAATTTCTGGCCAAAGCTGATTTGTTACAACCACTTTGCACACATGCTTAAATGATTACACTTCTGGCCAAAGCTGATTTGTCTTCGTTTAAGTAGAACTTTAAATAGTCTATTATTTTGATGTTAGTAATAGACATATCACAACCTCTTCACACAATGATCCTTATATTAATGATCCTTAATTAATTTTTTATGATCATTTCGTCTGCCTTATTCTTAGTACCCATAATTTTACTCACTATAATTTTCTTCTATAAATCTATATCTCATCCACTCTAATTCCTAAATCTAATATGTTTTGCTTAAAGTTTCTATAAGAATTAGCTCTTAAATTAAATCCTTGATTATCTCTTAAGACACGATAATCCTATTGCTCTCTTCTGATATAAGTACTACAGAAGAAAATTAGAGCATGATGAATAGGATAAATCGAACATGATGTCTCTTATGATAATCAAGATCCCTCTAACATAATTGCTATCACTAAAGTTATTCCAGATTAGGTCTTTCCTAAGACTAATCTATTATGTATGGAATAATCACAAGAATTCCTAATATGCATGCCTTCATTTAAAATTCTAAACTATAAGCTAAGTGGTATATGTGAATACATAATAATGTACAATACCATGACCCATAAAGTTAAGGGCTTACGCATGGAAATAAGTACATTTTTCCAGTACATTACATACTAAGATTTTCACTTGTACAATTTGATGCCTTATAAATCAACTATAACACTCAAAAGTACCAAAGTATAATGAGTGTGTTGATAAGCAACATATGTACAAAGAAATAAATGTTTGAAGCTGGAAAATAAGTTGTTACTCACCTTAGAACCATTTAAAACTTTAAAAGAGGATTGTTCTAAGGTCCATAGACAAATTACAAGTAAAAATTCCAACTTTAAGGTTCTTCAAGGGAAAATCTCTGTGCATAATTATGCCATTAGACTAGACATAAGCAACGAGACTATCCATTAGTCTAGAGAATAGTTGGATAAATTAATTAGATAGTCACTTACAAATGATATTTAAGTCTGCTAATTTTAATATTCCAATTAACACATGATTAGTTGACTCTAGTTCCATAGGTTTCCTTACCAGAAGTCAACAAATAACTAACATGAGAGTTAGTGACAAAATTAAATGTTAAGACTATAAGAACCATAATAAGCAGTCTTCTAACAACGCTTTTCGATACCTTATATATTCTGAAGATTAATCAGAATATAGTATCATAATTAAGAAATGTTATGAAGGTTGTGAGGTTTGCATAGTCAACATAAAGTCACACACTTATCTTAAACTCTCATCTTATTTGTTCTAAATATCTGGATTGAAACATTACTAAGATAAAACTAGATGATACCTTACATTTTTCACAACTTTTGTCATCATGTAAATGAGAATTTGACAAAAGGAAAATGAGACTTATAAATTTCATCCATTACAACCAAAATTCATGAGAAATCATGACATGGTTATGAGGATGATTTTTTTTCATCTAATCTCATTCTAAGTGATTTTAAATCATGACGTTACAGCCCTAAATATTACTTGGCTTAAGGAATAAGTATGGGTCCATCATAAGTCATTCATTGATATTTGTGGAACTTATTCCAAATGGAATATTCAGACATAATTCTTTTATCATTTAAAAGATTATCAACTTGTATATAAATTTTGTCACATATGGCCCACGTTCTTAGAAGAAATCTATTCATGTATGTACTTAATAAGATTTCTATTAAATATGTCCCTAAAGTTTCTTATGATATCTAGACATTAAACAAATCAAATAAAGTCTAACGTATATATGATAGGTTCCCACGTCACGTAGCTCATTGAAACTTCTCTTGTAGCATTCTAGAGATATTAAAGATCAGTGGGAGGATTAAGTGTCTTAATAATAACTTGCAATAGTTGCAAGAGGTGGGGGAGTGAAAACTTCATATTACTTCAATTTACACCTCTTGTACAAGACACTGCTCCGTCTTGACACTGTTCTATCATAACTTGTCTCCTTAAAATCTAATGCTACTCTTACAAAAGTTTCATTGTTGCTTAATTGTGGGCACACTTAGATTTCTTACCTAAACTAGCATAATCCTCAACAAGAGAAATCACGACTAACGTCATTAACTTGTTTCTCTATTAGAATTTGTTGGTCGTTACATATTGACCCTAAGCATGTTGAGTTCCTAAAGTTTTCTAAGGTCAGTGGGAGCAGTCAAGGTCCTTATCATGACTTGCAAGGAATACAAGAGGCGGGGGGAAGAGTGTCATTAAATTTCACTCTGAATTTAACTCCGATTACACCTCTTGTACACCATACTGCACCAACTCTTACAAACTTAGAATGAAAATGATAGCAACCTAACCAAGAGCTAATCCATAAAACTGAAACTTCTAATGAACCCAATCTTCAACTCAGGAGGTCATCTAGGTTTAAAAACCTACTAACTTTGATGATTACATAACCTCCCTAATGAAGTTGAAATGGACTTTGGAAAAGTTTACCGATCCTATCTCTTCAAATTAAGCCATTAGTGTCAATCAATCTTCTAAATGGAATAAAATAATTTTCTAGTAAAACTGATTTTATATGTTCGTATAACGTTTGGGATTTGATTGAATTACCTAAGAGTGTTCATAACTAAATCAAATCCTAATATAAGCGTTAAGACACAAAGAGGCATGATTGATTGTCAAAGGTTATACTTAGAAAGAGATAAATTATCAAAGATTTCTTTGAGGATCATCACTGTTCTAGTAGCTTATAATAGTTTAAAGCTACATTAGATGAACATTAAAAACAATTTTCCTTTACAAATGGCTGACATATTTACATGTTCATAAAACAACCTGAAAGTTCTAAACTGAAGGTTAAAGAACACTTTATTTGTAAGCCAATAAAATCCATGTATGGGTTAATGCAAACATCATAATGTGATGAAAAACTAATGTAATTATTTTCATCAAGAATCAAGTGGATTAATGTACCTACCTCAAGATGAGTGGGAGCAACTAAAATAAACTTGTCTATATAGATGACATTCTTTTGACAAGTATATGTTACATAAGTCAAAGCATTGTTAACACAAACTTTGATATAATAAATCTCAGAGATATCTCTTACGTGATTGATATCATAACATACTGAGATAGACCCAATGGGATATTAGTTCCGTTCCATAAGTTTAACATTAAATGGGTCCTTACATATGTAACAATCAATACTGCTCTCCTTCAGAGGATAATATGGTAAATGAGATTATTTTTACGCTTCATTAATTGGAAGCCTTATGTAAGTTTAAGTCTATACTCGTTTAGATATTACTCACATTGCAACACACTAGATTAATGTGAAGCATCTAATGGAGTATTACAATATCTTTAAAAGAAACGAGAAGCTATAATTTGAAGAAGAAGTGAGAATTAAAACCGGTTTATTACTCTAACTTTGAGATATTCAAAGATGACAAAATGTAATTTCGGGTATATCTTTATGTCAGCAGACAAAACATATTTCATGGAGGAGTCATAATGCACTGATATTAATAACCTAAGTTATAACGACATAATATAGTCACTAAATGTTGTTGGAAATTTATCAGTGGACTTATAAGTTTATTTAACTCCATATAATTAATGTTTTGAAGACTTAGTGTGATAAAGTCAGCTACCATGACTCCTTGAACAGTAACAGTTCAAGAGGTGCTGCATTAAGTTTCGATACGCAATTAATTATTCGTTTATGAATGAATTGAGGAAACTAAGTCTTTGTATCGAATACATTCATGATATGCTTAAGGATCCTATAACTAAAGGGCTATTACCCATAAGTCTTATTAAGAGAGCTCATAGACGGGTATTAATTAATGGCCATGCGCAATTGCATATCGTACTATGAATGACTAAGTATTAGTTAATTTTCCTCATCAGTTTGATTTTGTATGTCTCTTAGAATATGTTCAACCGGTATAATGGCATATAGACAAATAAAGTTACAAATCAAACAAAGGGCTTATGCGTATTTTGATCATAATGATTAGGTTTTAAATTAAGGCTATAGTATGATTAATGGGGGTCCTGAGTCGCATAATGATTCAACAGCTGTATTTCTCTGCTATAGTACTTGTTTAAGGCTAAAATGAGTGTTAACTCCTGATCAGGCTTATCTAATACTCATAGTAAATGATTACTCGGCTAAGTGGGAGAATGTAAGATTAAATATATTATGTATTAATATTTAATCTATAGCCATTATAATCATTTACATAATATAGATCAAAATATATATAACAACCTATTAATATAATTAGTTGGTAATTGTTGATAGACCATATTACCCTTATTAACTAATTAGGTTTCCTCCTGGGTGCTTATATAAGGAGACTTATGTAGAGGTTAAAGGGTTACACAGTTAAAAACAAAAACCCCATAAGCATAACATCATAATCGAAACCTCTTCTCCATAACCGAATCCCCTATTCAGTTCTCATCATCACCATCATCAGTCAGCACCCTAAGGAGGAACCAGGTCACACTGACAAGGATGTCGAACTCAATGTCATCTTCTCTGACTGGATTCTCCACTGCACTGTCTGCTGTAACAGGTATGTTTTCATGTTTTCCATTATGTTTAAACAGAACTGATCCAACAAGTTCAGGATCGGATCGTAAACGATCACTAGTTCTACGGTAGTTTCGATTTAACGTGCAGAATCCGTTAAATCAAACCATAATCGTGCACGTAGACGTAAATAAATGTCGTTTTATTTCGTATCAACGACAACCGGATAGAGTTTCGACTCGATCTATACACTAGACACTCGTAATCTAAGAAACATGACGAAATCGAGAGTGTCTTGTTGTGAAATATGAACTCATGAAGAAGAACGGATTTGCTCTTGAAGTTGTCTGAGATGTGTTCTCTGATGTCTATCTTGTACGAAGGGACAATGAAGAGTATATATAGTTGTTGCAGCTTTGTACCAACTTGTATACACCGGTTCGTAAAACTTGTCTTAAGATCCTGGTTCGTACTTTGTCTCTATTCGTTCTATTTGGCTGCAAGGTTCACGTGTAAATCACTTCCCATGCAATTTAGTAGGATGTGATGTCATCATTGCATAATGATGACATCACTTTTGATCTTGTTCAAATTCTTCGTATCATGTCGTACCATATACTAACCTGACATTTCCTAACGACACCTAGAGAAACCTTTGTCCGGTATAATACAGACTCAAGACTTTAAACATTACAAATATAGACAGATTTCTAACTATGGACATACAAAATGCACTCACACAAAGCGAGGTACTTGCATGCATTATGCACGAGACTCAATCTATACATCAACAGATGTTGAAGTACATCACATACGACATTCGAGGAAAGGCCTTTGGGAAAACACAATTGGGCACGACAATAACGATGCTAATCCCGTCAGCAGGAGAACTACTGACCGAAATGCGGCAATTTGCCATGTGATCCTGCAAGCGACACGAATCACACGGAGGTACGTTCAAGCGAGATTTCACAATAATCGGTACTTAGTCTTATGAGACTCACAATCATTAGCGCTGCAAAAGAAGTCACATGTCTCTGCATTCCCCCTACTTCATTAATAGCGATTGCGCTATGTTTGACATTCCATGATAATGTCACCTAACAACCGGCCATGACACGAAATTCCAGGTAAAGTCCTTAAATTTCTCTTATTGAAATTTCGACTCTTGCATATAGTGAGTAGATTTTCCCACTTCTACTCCCCCTAATGGTCATAGCATCACGAAGATTTTCTTTCATGGTAGCAAATACACATTTGCTTCATTCTTGAGAAATTCATATGTTACACATGCATTGTTTATCGGGGTGTGACACTATATCTATCAAATCGACATTACGTAACTTATCAACATTCGCACATCTCTACACATTAATTTTCCGAAACTAAACCCTAACTTTTTCAGTCCACCAATTGGAACCGAATCGTAATTCGATACATTAACATATTCTAAATTCAAAGCAACAGACGAGTGAGCAATCTCTTTGATAGTAGTTTCAACGTTACCGTTTCGTAATTTACTAAGAGCCAGGGTTTTTATGTTTTTAAATCAGTAAATGAATCGAGAAATCGTACCTTGAATGACATTCATCTGATCTACGACGGTGAAACGGTGGCGTAACGACAACAATCGTTTTCTTAAACGAACCTGATAAGTTCTCTACTGCTCTCAGATAACCATCCATCAGCACATCTTCGTACGGAATCAGATCTGAAAACCTAAGTCTCGCCAACGGTGAGGAGGTAGGCATGATCACGGTAGGCTCTCTGGTAGGATGAGCAGCGGAAATCAGCGTCAGAAATTGGCTCGCTGTGACGCCAAAGAGAACAGCGAACGAAAGTTGTTGTTGTGACGCCAGAGAGAACGACGAACGAAAGTTGTTGCTGATGCGTTTCTGCTGCGTGTTGTTGTTAGTTACAGCGACGCTGGCTTGGCGGTGGTGGTGGTCATATGTGATGATCTAGTGGAGGAAGAAGAGGGAGGAGTGATCAGAATAGGTGAAATTGCAGATGTTGTCAGAGCTGGGGTTTTTTTAGGGCTAAAAGGGCCAACATTTGTGTTGTGACTGGTGTGGAGAAAAGGACTAAACGGGGGTTATGCCTATAATTCATGTACATAACCTGATGGTTCTAATCGATGTCATAATTTTTTTGTTTTCTTTTATAAAAATTAAATTCGTTACAAATGCGTTGAAAAGGGCGTTGAAAATCCTCATTTTTCTAGTAGTGAGACTAGGTTGTTTGTGTTCGTAGTCGTCGAAACTCTGTCCAGTGGTCGTTGATTCGTAATAAAACAACGTTTATTTACATATGCGTGCACGATTACGCTTCGGTTTATTAGATTTCGCACGATAAACCGAATTCACCACAGAGCTAGTGATCGTTTATATCTGATCCTGAACTCACAAGTGGTATCAGAGCACGGGAAGCTCTGCGTGTAATCATGATCAAAATCGGACGAGATTCGGTGAAAACGAATCAAATTTCGGTTGATTTCGGACTGTTTCGATCGACGTTCAGTTTGATTTGGTGATTTTCGATAAGTTTCGGTTTGATTCGGTTTGTTTTGGATCAATTTCTAAACATTTCGGACAGTTTACTTTGTTTTTCAGATTGGTTTTCACGGACAAAATCGACTGAAATCAAAGTATATTGTTCATTAGATCATACTTCTTGAACATCAGTTAAAAAATACATATCAGCACATCACGTTTTGAGTTTCAGATCTTTAAATTAAAAAAAAAACATCAAAGTTACTGTTCGTTGTGTTGATATTCTAGGTCATATCTTGTGAATTTTTGAGCTTTAAGATATGGTACCGTGTGATATCAGCATCGTGAATGCATATTGTTTAGTTGTTGTTTTTCAGAAAATTAATGGAGATCGAGTGAAATCTAATTGTTGTTAGTTGATACTTGTTGCAAGAAAACGAATCTGAAGTTGCAGGTTATAGTATTTCATGTTCCAGATTTGTTTTGCACATGTATTAAGATTTGAAGAAAATCTGTATGTTGAACGACTGAAGTTCGAGTTGCATTTAGAAATCAAAGAAAAATAGTTACTTGTTTGTAGTTCAAGGTTATATTTGTGAAGAAGATAATAGTTCTTAATGGCTGGGTATTAAAATCATAAGACTTTGTGTTAATGTTGAAATATTGCGTTGAAAAAAATATTAGTGTTAATTTGAAACTAGAAAACTGAGTTTGTGGTAGTGTATTACGAAGAATGAAGTGCAAATCAGTTAGTATTTTGCGGCTAAAGTGAAGGGGTATTAAGTCGATCTTGGTGATTGCAGAAGGTTTGTGGTGTTGTGTTTAAGAGATTAGAATTGAAGGAGATCTGATTGATGTTCATCTTCTGAACAAAGTTTGGATCTGAGGAATTATTAGATCCAACAAGTCCTTGGTAGTAGTTATTTTTTAGTGATGGGTAGGTGTGTTGGTAAAAAGTAAAAGACAAATCTTGGAAACTATCATCTTATAAAAAGGAAGGAAAATATATGAGGAGGCAACAGCAACCGGAGCCCAATCCGGTAACTTTCCAAGAGCTCAAGAGGAGGAAGGACGAAGAACAACGTAATCTCAGGAATGCTAAGGGAAGAAGTTCAGACAGGTGGAACCAAGTGCTCAGCAAAAGAGAGATCCAAAACGAAAAACGGTTTAGAGATAGAGAAGAAAGACTCAGGGACGCGGTTTCATACTTCGTTTCAAACCTCCCATGGGAGTGCACTTGGAATAAACTCTGGAAAGCCTTTCAGCATTTTAGAAACCTGGAGGATGTTTTCATACCGAACAAGAGAGATGGCGCTGGGAACTGCTTTGGATTCATCAAACTTTCGGGGGTTCAAGACGTGGGCGATTGGGAACAAAGATTGCAAGGGGTGAAGATCGATGGATCAGTTGTGGGGGTTAACATAGCACGGTTCAGTAGGCACATGAACAACGAAGAGAAGCAGCAACTGAAAGGAAGAACAACTATATTTGATAGGCTATCCATTCCTCAAGGGCGGGAAGCGAAGAAGCAGGACTATATTGGGAATAGGGCCAGACCAGGAGGGTCAGGGCAATACAAGAAGACGATTACAGAAAAGGGTGTTGCTTCGACTAAGAAGATAAAATTGGAACTCTCGCCAGTGGCCACAACAAGACTGGGAACTAAGGTCGCTAATTGAAGAAGTTAAAGATCTGGATACTTTGAATAACCTGTCTCAAATTTTCTATGAAGTTCTACATCTGGAGGTGGAGAATAGATATGTGGGTGGTTTGAAAGTTCACCTAACCTTCATATCCTAACAAGTGGCAGAATTATTTCACCTAGAAGAGCAAGACTCCTGGAGTCATTGGTTCTCCAGATTGTATCGGTGGGAAGGGGTACCGCCAGTATTCGACAAGATTGCTTGGATAAAAATTTTAGGAGTTCCTCCATGTTTATGGGACAGAAACGTTCTCAACAAAATAGGGGAAAGATTTGGCAAATTGCTTAGGAAATCGAAAATCAACGTTCTTGACCGGAACTTATCGGAAAACAAGTTAGCCATTTTGGTGGACAGTGGGGCTCGAATCTCATCGGAAGCTTTTCCGATGTGGAAAGGGCATGAAATCCGAGTATGGGTGGAGGAATGATGCAGATTGGATGACGGAATTCCTTGAATACCAGCCGGAGTTCGATGCTCTAGTCACCCCTCCGGTGAAATCGGTGATCGCTAATTTGCATGGGCGGGATAATGAAAGGTTGGCTAACGAAGAGTCATGCATGGGAAATCAGCAGGAACAGTCCCTACATGTGTCTGACATGCCACAATGCTCTAGGAGAGAGAGAAGTCAGGCGGCTGTGGACCCACACCCTAGTGATTACTCTGCTGGACCCCAAAACACTGTTGGGCCAGCTAGCCCAACCTCTGAGGCCCTCCTGCAACATATTAACAGTGGGCTTGGTAACATTACGATTAGGGCCAAAGACAAAAGAAGATGTATTAAGAATGGTGGGCCTTTTATTAAAACACTAGACCTTAACATCAGAGAAGAGTCTGATCCTTTCGATTTGGATGAGATAAGCCGCACCACGACTACGGCAGGGGAGATGGAGCTGCAGGGTGCTGCCTTGCTTGAGCAAAGAAACGATAGCAGGATCCGACAGCCGGAAGTCGGTCAAGAGACTGAATTGCAATTCGGAACCGTGAATCGGGTTTATGAAGGTGAAGTTCAAAATACGATCAGGTATGGCGACTGCTTAGGGATTCAATTGCAGGGGTTTGGAAACCAGGTGCGTAAACTAGTACAAGGAGAGGAGGGGTTAAATCGTGCATTATGAATTTTGCGACCTTGAATATAAATGGGGTAACTGGAGCTGAAAAACCGGCGTGGGTTTGGAAATTAAAACGGGAGGCGAAATTCAACTTCTTCGGTCTTCAAGAAACCCATCAAGCTGGGCTTTTAGAGGACTACACCCGTCTCTTTTGGGACAAGAGTCCGCTTGAGTTTGAAACAGTCAATGCAGGTGGTCGGTCAGGTGGCTTAGCTTCTTACTGGGAGCCAAGAATTTTCTCCGTTGACTCGGTAATAAAGAGTCAGCAGTTCCTTATGGTTTCTGGCTTCTTAAAGGGATCAGTGCATAAAATAAACATTTTGAATACTCACGTCCCGAACGATTTACTTGGTCGCAGAGTTCTCTGGGATTCCATTGTTGACATCAGACTACATTTAGCTGGGATGTGGGTTGTCTTAGGTGACTTTAACGATGTGCAGCAGTCTGATGAGCGAGTAAACTCCCGGTACAACCCAATTGCATCTGATGTGTTTAACGACTTCATAAACAGGGTTGGTCTGCTGGAATATAATATGTCAGGTGGTAAATTCACCTACATATCTGACAACTCAGCCATTAAATTCAGCAAGCTCGACAGAATCCAAGTTTGTGACATCTTTATGCAACACTGGCCTTTGGCGGAATTAAAGGTCTTAAGAAAGGGATGGTCGGATCGTTGCCCGGTTACACTGACTTGCGAGGCGATGGACTTCGGGCCTACGTCGTTCAAACTATACAATTCTTGGCTGGGCATTAAGGAAATCACCGATATTGGGAATGCAAACTTAAGGCAGCAGAAAAACTTCAAGAAGGGCGACCAAACTATGGCAGCTTTGCTAAAAAATATCAAGTCTGATATCAAGAAGTGGGGGGAAAAGGCCAATATTCAGGAAGAAAAGGTTACAGAAGAGTTGTACAACGAGGTCGAAAGATTGGAAAAGCTGGCTGAAACAGTCAACCTTAGCGCTTGTGACAAACAGTTACGAGCTGATATCCGTCTCAAGATTAAAGGGTGGAATCGGCTAAAATAAGGGATCTCCATCAGAAGGCTAAAATTAAATGGATCAAAGAAGGGGACGAGAACATGAGGTTTTTCCACGGGGTCGTAAATATCAAAAAGGCAAGGAGCATGATCAATGGCTTAACCATCGGTGGGGTTTGGGTTACGGACCCGACCATTATCAAAGAAGACATTCGTAGATGGTTTCGTAAACAATTCGCTGAACCAATGAGAAGAAGACCCGCCTTCTTTAATCTGGGACTCCCTACTATCTCTACAGAACAAGCTGCATCCCTGGTAGATGCCTTCTCTATGGACGAAATAAGAATGGCGATTAGGAGTTGTGATGGAAACAAGACCCCGGGCCCTGATGGGTTCACGATGAGTTTCTTCAAAAAAATTTGGACCTCCTCAAACCACTCCTATTAAAGGTTATGGCAGATTTCCACTCGACATGTGAAATTAGTGCAGGCTACAACGCATCCTTTGTGGCCCTAATTCCAAAGACAAGCGACCCTCAAAGCATGGCTGACTTTCGCCCTATATCTCTAGTTGGGTCAATGTATAAATTATTTCCAAAATGCTTACTAATCGATTGAAGACGGTGATGGATCCGCTGATTTCAAACACCCAATCCGCCTTTGTTGGAGGCAGAAATATCCTTGACGGACCTCTTATAATAAGCGAATTGGTGACTTGGGCAAAGAAACAAAAAGTTAAAATGTTGATTTTTAAGGTCGACTTTGAGAAGGCCTATGACTCCTTAAATTGGAAATTTTTGTTCAAGGTTATGGAGTACATGTCGTTCCCGGAAAAATGGGTTAGTTGGATTAAGGGGTGCCTTCGATCAGAAAAAGGATCGGTTTTGGTAAACGGGTCACCAATGGGTGAATTCCCGTTCAAGAGAGGTCTTAGGCAAGGGGACCCTCTCTCGCCTTTTCTCTTTATCCTTGCTATGCAAGTCCTTGATATGTTTATGAAAAGGGCCTTGGCTTTGGGTTTGTTCCATGGTATCAAGCTCCCTAACGAGGACCTGTGGTGTCACATATGTGCTATGCTGATGACGTTTTATTCGTAGGAGAATGGTCAAACCATAACGTGGAAAGCCTCAAGTACTTGCTTATATGCTTGTATCTTGTCACTGCAAAGTTAATCACAATAATTACCGAATATATGGTGTGGGTGTGGATGAAGTGGAAGCGATTCAAATGGCCTGCACGTTTAACTGTGAGGTGGGAAAATTCCCATTCACATATTTGGGGGTTCCTATAGGGGCAAATATGAAATGCATAACAAATTGGCAACCGGTAGTGGAAAAGTTCCAAAAGCGGCTCTCTTATTGGAAGGCAAAAAGTATGTCTTTCGGGGGACGTGTTACTTTAGCTAAAGCGGTACTTGGTAGCCTCCCTACTTACTACTTATCCATCTATCTTGCGCCTAAAGCCATTATAAAGAAACTTGAAAGTATAAGGAGGGCGTTTATCTGGGGAAGAATGGCTTTGGGCAGGTAGATAAAAAGGGTTCGATGGGGTAAGATGACGAAACCAAAAGCCAACGGTGGGCTAGGCATTGGGGGTGTTCGTGAATTCAACTTGACTATGATTGCCAAGTGGTGGTGGAGACTCAAACAAGAGCCAAATCAGCTGTGGGTTTCGGTTATAAGGGCCATACACGGTCACGGTTCGGATAAAAAAATGATCCCGGTCAAGAAGACCCTACCGGGAACTTGGAAGGACATTGGAAGTGTCGACGAAACCTTGCTAAGGGTTGGTCTCAACCTGAAAGACAAGCTCAAAGCAAAGGTGGGAAACGGCCAAAACATCCGATTTTGGAAAGACCCTTGGTTAACAAGTGTGCCGCTAATGGAGACGTATCCGGATATATATATTTGTTGGCCAAAAATAAGAACAACACGGTGGCAGAAAACCGGACTGGTTCAGGCGAGAATACTAGGTGGAGCTGGTATTGGAGCAAAGATCCGTCCTCGGTTAACGAATGGGAACACATCGGGGAATTGATGTCAAGGCTGTCTCAGGTAAATATATCAGATGTTAATGATATGTGGGTATGAGAAAGTGAAGCGTGCACTGATTTCTCTGTGAAGAACATACGTAAGGAAATTGCAAATGCGGGCCAGGCGCATGACAATGGGGCAATTTTTTTTTTGGAACTCATGGGCTCCTTTAAAGGTTAACTATCTAGTATGGAGAGCCTTGATGGGGAAAGTGGCTACGAAGAATGAGCTGCACAAGAGAGACGTGAACATCCAGGATCTAGTTTGTTCCAGATGCGGGTACGGAATTGAAACTGCTGACCATTTATTCGCAGATTGCTTGCTGGCCAGAAGTGTTTGGTGGTGTTTGTGTGTGGCTAAGGATACCTATTCCGCCTAACACTAGCTCTCTAAAGGATATAATTGATGCTGTTACAAAGAACCCGGGCTCAAAAAGATGGAAGAAGCTGGTTAATATTGTTGCTTACAGTATGGAGATTATGGAGCACGCGAAATTCAAAAATCTTCGAGGGGAAGAACACTTCCATTCAGGCTACGGTTGACCTAATAAAGGGGGATAGCTACACGTGGGCAATGCTCGCTCAAAAATCAATGTTACCTCTTGGGAGAACTGGATAAAATTCGATGTTACTTCCATGTTGTAATGTGATGTCAAGTTCGTGTCGTGTTTTGTTGTCTTTTTTCTTTCGTTTTGTTTGTTTCCCCCAGCTTCTTGTTGAATTATATATATATATATATATATATAGGGTTAGGTTAACGTACAAATGCCCTTATCGTACATTACGTACGCTACAATCTCAGCCGTCCGATCATCTTCCCGCATTGAATTCGCATGTTGTTTTTTTGTAACAATTTCGCATGTTGGTTTTTTAACATGCGATTTCATTAAAAATACCACATGCGAAATTGGTACAAAAAAACAACATGTGAATTCATCAAAAATTATCACATGCGAATTTGTTATAAAAAAAACAACATGCTATTTCATCAAAATTATCACATGCGAAATTGGTACAAAAAAACATGCGAATTCATCAAAAATTATCACATGTGAAATTGTTATAAAAAAAACAACATGCGATTTTAAAATGCGGGAAGATGATCTGACGGCTGAGATTGAAGCGTACGTAATGTTGTAACGCCCTAAATCGTTTCTTCCAATTTTAACGCAGCGGAAAATACATACTAAAAATTTCTTTTATGATATTCTTTCTTTCACTTAAATACATTAATCCCTTTTTATAAATTAATTAAAAACTATCATACGTATATCGAATTAGGTGACCACATACACGCCCACGTACAATCCATGTCTTGACTCGATCTTCAATCGCGTACACATCTTGAGCAATCATTCATAAACCTGTACAACCTGCAGTCACCACAACCAATTAGTTCATTAGCATCCAGTGACATAATATATATACTTTAAAAGGTGCATCATCAAGCATCAACGTCTCGTATTCTCGTTCATATAAGTCCATTCGTCCATCCATTCGGACACTCTCGTCTGACCTCCATACTTAACCTTCATTCTCCATTATTAGTTTACCTGCACTTCCATTTCATTTCTAACAGAAAACAATTAGCATCATTATACTTTCCTATCACATTCGACTCCTTTTTCCGTAAACTTACCTATTTACTTCCATTGTTTAATGCTTTCTCACATGTATCACAATAATCATCATACTACAATATATTTTACATCTAAGTGTAAGTCCGGGATTTACTTACCTTATGCGTCCGTATTTGTATCCGCTTACTTGAGTCTTCTTGTCCTGTTAGCCTTCCACGCTCCCATCCATCTTGACATGATTCCTATACTTTCATGTCATTACATTTATATCCTTATTAGCATACATGATTATTCATATCAAGTTCATATCTCACATATGTATTTCATTAGCCGATTCAAACAAGCATATAACATACTCAACATCAACCTAACATAATCTTCACATGAACTATATCTAAAATACATTCCTCATGATTGTTTACTATCAATTTCATTAATACCACATTCTATACATGTTTACCCATTAATTGCATACAATTTCACATATTATTGTCATTTAGACATTTCATCAAACACTTGGTGTGCGTACTACTTCCTAAGCATAATGTACAAGTATTTCATGTGTTTCTTCCTAATTATCACCTTCATTTATCAACACAAGTAAATATCATACAAATTCCATACCATAATCACTCTATATACAAATACCCATCACATACTACACATATCCCTAATCAAGTTCATACCATTTCATGGATTAAACATAAACCCACTTAACTAAGTGTGGTAATTCATCCAAACACCTAAATTCTAGCAATTTACTCAGAGTCTTCGCTTAGGGTTTGTTCCTAAACGTGCATACATCACTAATTTGGGCATAACCTTCATGATTCATACATAATTCACCACTAGTGATGATCATCCAGATTTCTCAACTTCATTAAACATCAAAATTCGACATACCTTATGATCCCCTAGCTTGGGTGATCGTTAATTCATGTTCCTTTATGAGTTTGAGCCTCGATTCATCCTTAAATTTGGAGATTTATGAGGAACTAGGGTTTGGCTCTCTTGAGCCTCCCCTGATCACGCCCAGAACACACACACGATGTGTGTGTATGTGTGTGTATTGTTTTCTTTTAATAAAACAACTTTCAAGTTGTTCACTTTGGTCCCTCATGTTTCGTTTTAATTAATTAATGCTACAACTCTTCGTTTAATACCAACGATACTAATATTCAACTAGGTTAATTATTCCTAGTTAATATTCATTTACGGGTTTACTTTTACCCCTATTGGTATTTTTACCCGTTCCTTTATATTAACCGGGTTTAGATTACCAAACCCATTTTTGGGGTGTTACAAATGTACGATAAGCAATATTGTACAGTACTCTTTACCTATATATATATATATATATATATATATATAAGGTTCATTTGAGAACCACCCTTATTGCGAGAACCAATGTGAACACCAAAAAATACCTAAAAAAAAATCCAAAAAACCTACAAAATTTTGTTTTTTTTTTTTAATATTTTTCTAATAAAAATTGCTATATTTTGTTACAAAAAAAAAACGTTTTTTTTTTCGAGTAACATTTATGGATGCACATGTGCATATGTATCATTTCTTGGACAAATTCCATAATATATTACCAGTAGTAGAAAAATACACTTTCATTTACATTACCATATCTAATAAACTACTTTTTACATTACCAATATTAGAAATGCACATGTGCATCTCTATGTATCAACATGAAATATGGTGTTTTGGTAAAAAAGTTTTTGATTTTAAATGATGAAGTAGGCCCATACATATGTGTTTTGGTTAGTTATATCTAGTGGTTGATGGTTTGATTATATTTGTCACTTTATGATGTAATATGTTGTTTGGATGGTATAAAGGGTGTTGATATACATATAATAAAGTGAAATATTGGTAATAATATTATATTATGGATGGTAAAAAGTAATGATATTGTATTACGGATGGTAGGAGGTAATGGTAGTGTAGTATAGATGGTATGATAGATGAAAGGGAATGTGTATTCAAAGTGGTGTACTAAAACACGTTATAACATGTTCATATATATAGATGCACATGTGCATTTCTAGTGTTGTTAATGTTATAACAAGTTCATACATATAGATGCACATGTGCATTTCTATTATTGTTAATGTAAAAAGTAGTTTATTATAAATGGTAGTGTAAATGAAAGTGCAATTGTCTGATATTTGTAATGAGTTACAGAATTTGTCAAAGAAATGATACAAATGCACATGTGCATGGATAACTGTTACTCGAAATTTTTTTATTATTTTTTTTTTAATTTTTTTTATTATTGACGAAATATAGCGATTTTTCCAAAAAATAGTAAAAAAAATATTGTTGGGTGTTTTTTAGATTTTTTAGGTATTTTTTGGTTGTGTTCAAATTGGTTCTCGCGGTTCTCACGGTTCTCGCAATAAAAAGTGGTTCCTAACGGATCGTTTATAAAAAAAAATCATATAAAAATCATCTTATAAAAAGGTTTTTCGAATCTGCTGAAAAGCTGTTAGCTAGGTATCGGGTTTATAAAATGTGAAAAGTCAATTTTAATAAAAAATATATGAAAAATTGAAAAGTCTACTGATTGAGTTGCTACATATAAAAAAAGAAAAAATAATAGACATTTAAATAAAAAATATAAAAGGAATAGAATATACTGTTGTTGGCTAAATAATAAAAACTCGCTAGAATTTTTTTTTTTTTTTTTTAAGTATGTGAATTCATACTAGGGTTAAGTAATAAGTCAAAAGTCAATTGTGAGAGTTCATGTTTTCTTTAAAAAAAAATAGAGAGAAAGAAGTTAGTGGGCCGTTACATATATTGTGAATTGGTTTTTAAATTGGGCCAACGTTAAACATGTGTTTAATTGGGTTGTTTTTCAAGTGTGATATTGGGCCGCAAGTTATATAATTTGGGCCGTGATTTTTGGATTGTGTTTCGAGTTGTTGAAGCATTTTTGAACGGGTTTTTAATCTACAAAGCTTTCAGTTTGACTATTCGGGTTCAATAGACTAAAAATTTTAAAATGGAAGTTATTCAAAAGAAAGGCAGATGTTTAAAAATCAATTTGATAATAAAGATGCACCAATTTTAGTGATGACGGAATGGTACCATGAGTTAGTATATATGATGGATGACTATGGTGTCGAGATTTCAGATGAGAATATATTAAAGTTTGCAGATTTGTTACCCTCAGAGTTGGATGATTCTGTGTTCATATTGAAGAAATATTTTGATTTGTCTGAAGTTAGTGTATATGATTTTCTTACAAGCGTAAAGAAACCTAAACCGATAGCAAAATGGAGGAAGAGAATGGAGTATGAAAAGAGGATGGTGCAGAACAGTGCAGTCAAAGAATCGAGCATATATACAAATGTGGCTTCATATTTTGAAGCAGTGTGCTTAAAATGTGATACAATCAGAGTTGAAAATGTCAAACTTTTGAGAGACGTGGAAAGTTTGACATTAGAAAACAATTTTTTTTTAAAACTAGAAAATGATATGAAAAATCAAATAAAGCAACTTGAACAAGATGCTGAGATTGCTAAAAATAAAATTGAAGATTTAGAAAATAAGTTGAAAGGTTTTGTTGCTTCGTCCTTAATGCTAGATAATATAGTTCCAAAACGGATCAATAAAAATGAAGAAACTTATGAGGATGAATATGAATTTTGTAACCGTGATATTGGGTATAAACCGTCAGGAAAGGGCAAATCAAAAACGGTTGTACCTGATAACACGAAAAACAAAACTCTCTCAGTTGAAATTCCAATAAGTGCTGATGTCACAAATTATGACGAAGTCATAATTGAATATTGTGATGATGAATCTGATGATGAAAATGACAAAAATAAAATTTTAAACAAACAATTCCACAATTTGCTGAAAAAGGTGAATGTTCAGCTTCTAAGCAATTTGAGGAACAAAAACAAAATAAAAATTCAAAAAATTTTCAAAATCAAAATAAAAGATCATCAGTTTAATCATCCAATCATTGTAAAAACAAAAATTTGAAAATCAAAACTCACAAAAAGTTGGTAATAAGTGGTGCAGGCCAGACCACAGTGTTCAAGAGACAAATTATGCTTACAGGAGAAGATGGAATGAAGATTCTTCAGAGACAAATCATTACTACAATAGAAAACAGAGAAATGATGAATATTACAAGTCAAATCAGTGTTATGATTTCAGTGTTCGGTTTGAAAGTGGAGAATGGTACGAGAAAAGGTTGTGTTATAACTGTGGTTTTGAAGGACACATTGTTGTTAACTGCTAGAGTAAGAGATTTGAGACGAGAAGATGTTATAATTGTCAAATCAAAGGCCATGTTGCCAGAGATTGCCCAATGAGATCGAAGAGGAGATCGAGGGTTGAATCACACAAGGTGGATAAGAAGAAGAAAGAAGAAAAGAAATTTGAGAAAACAGAAGAAAAGCCCAAAGATCAAAGATCAAAGAGTCAAATTATCACAAGGGCAGAAAGATAGATTAAGGAAGAAGAGGCAAAGAGTTAGAGAGTATCTAGAAAAGATTTTGTCCTCGGATACTACCGTGGATTTAGATACTAGTTCTGATGAATCATTTTGCTCTCTAAACAATGATCAGTCAAGTAAAACGAATTCATCAAATACAAATCTGAGGATAAAAGAGAGAACTGTGGAAGATAAATTGGTTAATCAAACGGTTAAAAAATCAAAGAAAGTTAAATTTTCAGATAAAACTTTTATAAAAGTGTTTGAATAGAAAAGAGATTGTGACAGGTCGTTCATGTCATATGTTGATGAATTTGGTAAACCTAAATCCAATATGGATTGGGTTCCAATTCAAAACTAATGGAAGTTTGTTTGAATGTGCAGGATAACCAGTTTACAAGCAAACGCCTATTCAGAAGCAGCGGTTACTCATGCAAAGTGTGAAGGACTGAAAGAGTTTGTATTCCACACAAACAAAATGACAGTCCCACGTTCACAATCGTAAAAAGTCGTTAAACGGTTAAAATTGAAGATTCTTATTTTCGATTTCGAAAAGATGTTTTCAATTTGAGGGGGAGAAAACATTTTAAAATGTCAAAATTTCTGTCAAATCGAAAACACCATTTCAGATAGATAAAAATTTTCAAAAAGCCAAAAACAATAGAAAATCTCATAATGTCAAAAACATTAAGAAAATGAAAATGAGATTACTTGTGCAATGTAACACCCCAAATTTTCATATGTCATAAAATAATAATATGTAGTAATGTTTAAATAATGGAAAATGGAAATATATAGAACTTTGTCATAATAAAAGTTAAAAATGGTACTAAGTTTAAAACATATCTTATTAACCAAAGTTAATAAAAGAAAGATGACCAAGTTAGAATAGGAAGTAATAAAGTGA